>CM061921.1:22966768-23019889 GCA_031002005.1 Vandiemenella viatica
CATGAGGATGCCGTACTCTAATGATCTTGGCAGATATCGATGCGGAACGTTATAGAGCAGTCACTTGACTTTAATACCAGTTATCGAAAAATTATGTTACACTTCGGAAAAACAAATTAGTGGTCTTTGTGGGAAAAAAGCGTTCAGTATAGGCAGCAGCAAAGGTGGCAGAGACTTAGAAGGCTATCAGTTACCCGCCATTGTATAATAGACATACCTAGTGTCAAGCTCGACTAAAATTTTCTTTATAGTAAAGAAGTAGAATCAGTGACAGGCCCTGGTTCACGGAATGATTCTCTCCAATGATTCTTAAGAAATCTATTGCACCATATTGGTAAGGCGTCAAATAAATTCACTCAGTTATCCTATACGTAATTGTTACTACCCAATAAGTAATTAGTATAGTTATATTATAGCTTATGACATCCATTATCGGAAAAGATACTTTAAACAAAGTATTCCGATGTAGTTGTTTTATGAAGTATAATTTTGTGAAGGCATTAGGGCCTAAGTAAAGTAGGTTAAATTGAAGGAGATGCGATTTATGGATTTACGAATAATACCAAATCCCTTTATGGACGATAAATAATAAGCACAGTTCGAATGGAATGTAGCTGCACACACACACACACACACACACACACACATTATCAACACTCCGCTTTTCCGCTCGCACAATTTTAAAATTTTAATCAAATTTACTGGTATTCCAGTAGCTACCCCATTCATTGAGATGCAGTGCACACTGAATTAAGAGTACTTTCAATAAAATGCTAGATACTACTGTATGGTATAGCGACCGAGCGTGGTGGTGTAACGGATAGCGTTCTGGCCTCGCATTCGGGAGGACGGCGGTTCGAATCCCCGTCCGGGCATCCAGATTTGGGTTTTCCATGGTTTCCGCAAATCACTCCAGGTGAATGCCGGGATGCTTCCTTCAAAAGGCCATGGCCGAATTCCTTCCCATTCCTTGCCCCCATCCTTTCCCGTCTCTAAAGACCACGTTGTTAAAAAGGGACGTTAAACTGTTACAAAAAAAAAAAAAAAAAAAAAAAAAAAAATGGTATAGCGACCATAAAATAAATTTTTTTGATTGTTTAGCTCGCAACTTTCTAACGATATTAGATGATATTTTATTATTTATTGTTTAAATAGAAAATGTGGTAGACATTTTTGATGAATTTCAAATTCCTAGGTATTCGCTGTTTGAACCAAAAATGGTCTAAAAGTGGTAACTTTGTGGGCTTCATGTTTGACGAATTATAAATATCTATACCACATGTGCAGTAGTAGAAAAAAAAAATATTTCACCCCTGTTTATTTGTATGTGAACATAATTTTACCAAATTTAAAATACAATATTCGGTTTTAAGTTAAAGCAAATCGTAAAATGAGCAAGTTTTTAGTCTGCAACTTAACGGTATAAAGGCCACAGACAGACAGCGGAGTCGGCAATAATATTGATCAGATTCTCTTGTGATATGGGATACTAAAAGACAGCATTTAGTCACGGTATTGTTGAGCGTTCCTGACGTCATAAAAAGCTAAGTGTAGACCTCAAAATTGGTTGAAACCTCCCGAAGAAGGCATACTAAGCCTTATATCAGAGGTCAATTCCGGCTAGTTCCTTTCCTCCTTACCTAACCTAACGCGGTAATCCTGTTGGGTTAAGAGGACCTACAGTTTAACGTTGAATCCAATCCACGGAAGCGTTCTGGCGTACTTCACATTACACAGCAATCTGTGTCAACGGAGAAAGTCGGGTTAAGGACCTTTGAAAATCCCCGCGAGACAGGGATTCGAACCGGGAACCTTTCGACATCCAGCCTTAACCACAGCGCCACCATATCACTTCCTGACGTCATATGCTAAGGGACTTTGGTTTCGAGAGTAACATGTAGAAGGTGGCCGCTTAGTTGGCTCGGTAGAGCGACTGACTGTCTGTTCCAGAATAGGTCCAGAGATTTTCTGTAAAATTTCTTTTTTTGCTTATGGCTTTACGCCTCGTCGACGTCAAGGACATTAGAGGCGGTAAAGAATTGGAGGCCTTTTGAATAAACCGTCCAGGCAATTTCCTGGAATGATTTAGGGAAAACCATGGCAAACAGAAATTGGGATGACCAGACGGGGATTCGAACCCGCGTCCTCATGAATGCGAGGCCAGAGCGTTACCGCTCACCCCTAACTCTCGGTGTGCAAAAACATCCTCCCGTTTTCTCACGCTTCTTTTAATTCAGGCGTAAGCAACCAGTTGTGCCTCTAGTGCCGAGGCCTACATAAGAATACACAACCCTGTCGCCACCAATTCCCCTATCGTTTACCGGGGGGTGGGGGAGACAGGAGTACCTTTCCTTATCCTTACTTGCATAAGAACCGTTTGAAGTTTATAGAAGCGTTTCGCCTACTCCGCATGTATGCTGGAGCTTAAATGAAGGTCCATAATTTTTTTACTAATAAACTTCCTTCAAACCACAAACTGTATGGCCTGTAATCCTAGTAATTGAATCCATATTGATTTAATTATCTCAATTGCAACGTCTTGGTTCATTAAAAAACCTAGGACCATCGTTTACAAGTTTGCCTGGTGGGTTAAAATACGAACTTTCTGTGCTAATCTATTTGGTATAGTTGGTATCATCATTTGAGGCTATATGTATCGTCCTTGATGATAACTACCGCATTGACGAGCAAGTAGCTAAAGCTAGTTTACAGTTTGCAATTTATTTTTACGATTCATAATACGTCAAACGAAAATTAGAATACTGAACCTGTTTCTGAATAATATCAGTTAGTCTTTAGCCGAAATACAGAAAATAGAATTGCAAAATTAATTCTTTCTTGTTATTAGTTTCGTCAAACATCGACTTCAACAATTGTGAAGTTCTGTTTTTTTTTTTTTTTTTTTTTTTTTTTTTTTTTTTTTTTTTTTACAGTTTAACGTCCCTTTTTAACAACGTGGTCTTTAGAGACGGGAAAGGATGGGGGCAAGGAATGGGAAGGAATTCGGCCATGGCCTTTTGAAGGAAGCATCCCGGCATTCACCTGGAGTGATTTGGGGAAACCATGGAAAACCCAAATCTGGATGCCCGGACGGGGATTCGAACCGCCGTCCTCCCGAATGCGAGGCCAGAACGCTATCCGTTACACCACCACGCTCGGTGTGAAGTTCTGGCTTTGATATGGTATTAAATAAAGGCTTTTAATAGAATTTGGCTGAGTTGGATACACAACCTGCTCCGTTATTGTATTCAGTATGCAGTTGTGTTCTGAATCAAGTCATATTATATATCGTTCCCCTAGTGATGACGCGACAAGGCGGTCACACCATCCATGCTTACGGACAATCGAACCGACAACCCCCGGAATAGGGGACCAGCGCACTAGCCACTTCGCTGACTGGTGATGATAAAATTAGATTATATAGGGAGTTACGGAGTGTGAGAAATCAGTAGGAAATAAAAGAGCTACTGATGTATGACTAACTTGCTAAAGTGCAGCGGGTCTACTGTACAAGATGAAGCCGAAGCTACGAACAGAACAAGGGTTATCACATCCCGTGAGAAATTAAATCAATTTCTTCCTTCAAGAGAGACTAATATGTTACACTTGCAGCTACCGTATTTGGAACGTATTATTTACTGTCAATAACACCACAAAGGCGCCTACTTTCTAACGTATTCAAATACGTTTCCCAGCAATGATTTGTTGCTAGTAATTTACTGTTAGAGGCCAGTCGGTAACTAATTTAGATCTAGTTAAAAGCAGTGTTGTAATTTGGATTTGTAGGTTTCTGTAAAAGCATTAATTTTAATGGTTGAAAATGTATAGAAACAACCTATCAACATAAAAAAAAGAAAATGGTGAAAGTTATTCAGTATATGGTGAAGTGTAATAAGAACAATAATTATATCAAATTTCTTTCACTTAGATGATGAGGAAAAAAAATTCAAAGTAAAGGGAGTGAAGTGGAGCTGATTTAGAGAAACCACAAAAAAATCTTTAAAAAGGCCAACTTATGTTAGTGTATTCCAGTATTTCTTCCTCCACATACAAGGTGTATATTGACAGGTATTGTTTACTGTTTTACATCACCCACGTTACTAATGCTTATTCTACGGGGTTCTTTACTATCATTATACTGTCATAGTTTTAACGTATTAAAAGTTATATTTTAGATCTCGTATCTAAATTTTTTTGGAAATGGTGTCACATCCAAAAGCTCCAAATCCAAACATGCTAATGATAAATAAAACTCATTAAAGGCTACCGACCCATAATGTTGGTTTTTGTAGTTTTCCTTAATTATCGAGAAGAGTGGTAGTGTGATTTCCTTACTAGGATTAAAATACAGATTTCATATTAAGAGAAATACCATTCGGAAACTCAAAACCTCTATCACAGTTCCTTTTTGTATGGTATTTGGCTTCTGGGCTATAAAGCCAGCTCTAGTGTTATTGCGATTCCTCAATGTGCATATGATTGAGTTGTTATAGTATTTTGCTTCAGCTAAGTACAGACAATACAGGACGGAGAAATAATTAATTAAAAATACCCACGCTCGGCGTCCACTGTATACGGAAGGTTAGCGTACCAGTATCTTTATTTCCGGGGCCATTTAATGCAATCTCCAAACACAAAGGTGTTGATTAGACTTTATGTCATAAGTGTATTTGAGTAACAGATCCTAGAGCCGTCTGGTGGGTCAATGGTTAAGTTGTCTGACTGAGAATTGAAAGATCCTCGGTTCGAACCCCCATCTCGACGAGGACTTTCATAGGTTCTTAATTCGACCCTCACCTCTGGCACAGCTTGCTATGTAATGTGAAGTACGCCAAAACGTTTCCATGCTTCTGATTACTTGTTATAGTGTTGGTCCCCCTTACCGGTAGGACTACCGGGTTACGTTAAGGCGACTACGTCACGGGAGTAATGTGTAGCCAATTGAAACCGCGTCACCAGATCATTACGACCACACGGAATTATTATTATAGAGAGCCTAAACCAATAATCTATGTTTGCTGAGAGCTGCAGGATCGCCGGTTCGAGTCCGATAAATACAGGTGTCCGTGCTGTATTGTCTTTGCTGGTGTGGACGGAAATTACTTGAGATATAATAGCTACAGAAAGAGAGTGAACGTGTATATAGACTGGGAAACATGACTCTATTCACATACTAGAACAGTGTTTTTCAACCTGTGGGTCGCGACCCCCTCTTGGGTCACCAAGTCTTGCGCGGGGGATCGGCGTTGAAAGCCAGGTAAATGTAAAAAGCAAGGTTTGTAGGTCTTACTATTCAATAAATAAATATTTTCAGAGAGAATGCCGTGCCTGTTTATTTTTAGATAAATTGTCAAATCGTGGTTGTATTTTTGAAAAGCAATTAATCAAATCATTGGAGCCTATTTCTCTTCTTTCTGCCATATTTAACATGTTTCAGGTAATTGTTGTCATAAAGTCTTTTTTTTTCCGTCACTGCCACTTGTAGCACACATGGACGGCTGCGCAGATCTTTTGAGAACTCCATTTTACCCTCACTCCCAGCGAAGTTTGTCCATAATCGCGAGCGTTCTCGGATAACTGATTGCAGTGAACGGAAAAACACGGTTCCTATGTGGCCGCTGACCCCCATTCTCGCCTCCCGCGCCGCCACCGCGGCAAAGAATACATCACTGCCTGCAGTGTGCCCGCGACAACCTTGCACAGAATTTAATTTCTCGATCAGTAGGTGCAAACTGAAAGAAAATTAATACGTCGTTTTTTTAAACCAATGACATTGTTTTATTACAGATCTGGGGGTCACCAAAGGTTTTTTTTTTATATACGGACCTGGGGGGAGATGTGGCCAATTTTTTTTTTTTTTTTTTGGCCTATTCAAAAAGGTTGAAAAAGTCTGTAATACAGAAAGGTATTAGAATAAGCTGTAGCCAGACCATATTGCATTTAAATACTAAAGCAACTTTCATTAGAGACTGGATGTTTAAATTGGAGGATCTCTACGTTGAGGTCTGTTTTGCAACACTGGATGTGTGGGAGAAAGTGTGATGCTATTAGTGGTGCGCAACTAGGCCGCTTGTGAGACAGTGAGTCATTGTTTGTTGACACAGACCAACCTGTTGCTTTAAGCAGACGTGATAAGAATTTTATCGAGCAAGGAAGTAGAGGGAGGGAAGAATCAGGTGGTCTACCTGCCATTTGTGTTTGTGGATCAGGTCCATTAGCGAGGTTACTTCAGATAGAGCTATCTAACAGTATATGTGTCACCAGTAGTGTGAATATACGAAACCTTGCCCCAAAAGCCCATTTCTGTTAGCTAATAGTATGAAAAGAGACATTCTGGTTGTAAGAACGAACACGATAAGCATTGTAGCAATACAGCAGAAGAACAAACAGTGTGTCAAGGAAGAGATTGTCAAAGGTACATAAGTGCATCAGAAAATACGAACAAATTTGCAATGTGTTAAGTTACTTTTTTGGGAAATCTGCTCTTATTACCTATTTTTTCCTGCTTTAACAGAGTTTTCCGGAAAACTGTAAGGTTGACAAAAATACATTCCCTTCTTGTTATGCCAATGAAATTACCAGTATATGGTAACTATTTAATCGTCATCAACCGAAACAGCTCGTCAAACAGTTTTTTTTTTTTTTTTTTTTTTTTTTTTTTTTTTTTTTTTTAAATCGGGAGATAATAGTAATCATTATTCGATGAAGTAAAGAAAATTCGTGTGGTCTTTTAATTTGCCACAAATTCCACCTCTGCCAGGGCTGGACCTACAGTTTAAGGAGGAATCCGAACGTCCTGGCGTAGTTCATTTCATCAAACAAAACGCCAGAATTTGAGCCGGGAGAGTTCCCCAAATTTTTGAAAGCACACGCCTTAACCACTGAGCCACTAGATCGCTCTTTTATGTGGTTGTTTCGCATTGATATTTGGTCATAGGTAGGATTCGGATCTTTATAACGAGTCATATTTTTTCCTGCCTTCTTTTTGAACTGTAATGCTGAATTAAACAGGGATTAAAGGTTTCAGATTGTATTTAAATGTATATACCAAATAAGTGCATATTCAGGCCATTTTCCTAGTTTTGGTCATATTACGGTATTATTTATAGTTATATATTTATGCTTTGACTAAAAATCTGGTAATTTTTTAATATTACCGGAAATTCACTAGAAGCAACAAATGCAAAGATATTAAGATATATTAAGATAATAGAACTGTATTCCTACTATAGATTGGAGGAAAAAACAAAACTAATTGTCACTGAATTGGTCAGAATTCACAAATCAAGATTTAATGTTTTGCATTATTGTCACTCTCTACACGTTAATGTTTCACTCGCCTTTTAATATCGACAATACAGCAACAGCATGCCTGTGTAGATCCGCGCCAATCAGTGTCTCACTGTCGCAAATACTTTTTAAAATAATCGTCATTCAGCGTTATGTCTGCAGTGGATCAGTGTGAACCGCCATGCCGAAAGCAAAATTTTCTGAAAGTGTGAAGTTACAGAATTTCGTAAAGCAATTTGGAGAGGAGTATTTTACTACTCTTCTGTAAATTATGTGAAATTAAAGCTACTTCAACAAAATTTAAAATTTAATCTGCGAATGGTGCAGTGAGTGCAAGGAAGCAATTTTATGCTATCCACATGAAATCGACACTACTAGATAAAATAAATGATGTATAATTGAGCATGTTTTATGTATAGTAAATTTAAATGTTTGGTAATATTTTTTCACAGTTAGGTCATATTTACCCACTTTTAAGCTCATATTTGCATGCATATTTCTCCATTTTTTTGGTCATAATGATCCGAACACTAGTCATAAGCAATATTTTTAATAATTTACTAGACACCTTGTATCCACAATTATTGGAAACTAAAATGCGAAAATTAGTTAATTTTGGAAGGAAATAATTCCATTTTTAGCATGCCGAACCAGCGATAACGTTGAATGAGGACCGGAAAGAAATGTGAGAAAAGATTACGTCAAACAGAAATATGTAAAATTCCGTGGGACTGCGTTTTGTTAAGAATATAGGGCAATAGTAATTAATTCAGTGAAAATTTAATCAGTAACTATCCCAATCAACATTCGACTGCAGGGTAGGCTCGATACGCATATCAGCAGACATACTTGATTTAGTAAAACTTAAAACCATTTCCGATCAATTGAGGTTACAAAAGGAGTTTTGTTACCTTAATATTACAGTAATTGTCAGTGATTAATACAACACTTTGTTAAACATCCTTAGTATGACAAATAACTGCACGTAAAAGACGTGTCTGCCATCTTACAAAATCCATGATCTCTAAACCACAGTTCTAAAATATCAATGAATAGGTAAAGCTCTTCCATAATATGATATTAAAGCTCACACTATTTTTCGTAGTCAGAAAAAATCTAGTATCAAAACTGTTATTGTGTTAATTTTATTTTCAAACAACCACAATGCTGAACCCCTGTGTGGCAAGTAGAGATGTAGCAATTCGTATGTATACGTTACTGAGTAACGAATACATCGCCTGACTCCAAGTACAGAAACGTCACTCACTAATTCATTTCGTTACCCGGATTTGTCGCATAGATGTCAGTTTTGAATGAACAGGTGTTTGTTTGGAAGTTATTTCATTTAAGTTCACTGAGATTGAGAAATTAGGTATTATTCTTAAGTGTATAATATTCAGTGCAGTAAATTAAGCATACATTCAGTAGGTTTCTGTAAGATCCATGTGGTAAAACACTTTAAGTAAATTAATCAAATGAACAAACTTTACGTAAACTTACATAACTAAATGAACAATTTTCTTAATCTTTACAAAGTATTAACGAATTAATTCCGTACGCGATGTGATGCTTCATTCTAGTGCTCGATTGTATCAAAAGTAACGATTAACGATTGGATAGTAACGAGTATTGTTTGCTTAAGTAACGAATACATACGGGTACAGAATTTCTCTTTACTTTTACAGCTCTAGTGGCAAGGACTCCATGAAATTATTGGCGAATTCGTTGGAAAAAAGTAACCCTTGTTAAGCAGAGATAACCTCCTTACAGGGATATTATAAATGATTAAAGCGATTTCACAAATTTACTGTAGCTCTACCAACAAACCTAGCAGAACTGCTAACTGGAATTAACAGTGCTTTAGAAAAGATTGATAGTGACATGAATGATGCACGTAGTGTAGCAAGAAGCTGATCATCGGCTTGATATCTGCAGAATCAACGAGGGAACACATTTAGAGCACTTGTAATATGACAAAAACTTTTTGAGTTTGTCTATATAACGGTAAATGTTTGTAACAAGTTAAATTTCTGAAATCGCTTCACTCATTTATAATAACCCTGTATTTAGAAGAGCTTTGGTTGGAAATGGCCTAAATGAATTTCGTCTACCAAATGCGCAAAGGTTCCTTGAGGTGCAGGTCTGATTATCAATTGGTCATTGCGCTCACTTCATAACCTCAGCTTACAGTTTATTGTCTACTTAGCGAATATTGTGAGGGATCAAGAATCATTTCACCTAGTTTCCGCTATGGTGCAGCATATAGGAGAGGGGATACTGACCTATTCCATATTTGTACCCCTATTCCATAATTGTCTCCTTTCCCTTTTGAGAATTTATGACTTATTCCCTTTTTTATTTATTTAAATTTTGAGTTTGTTTCTCTTTAGTTTAGATAGAAAATATTTTATATTTTGTTAGAAAACAGTAATTGGAATAATTTTGAAATAAAACATTTTTTTAAAAAAAAGCACTACTTGTTAAATTTAAAAAAAAAAATGAAAAAGGAATTCCACATTTGTCTCCTTTCTTCTATGTATTTCGCCATCTTGGTTGACGTGAGTGCAGATTCTTGACCACCTGCCCACCGCCAATAGAGCGTGATTTTTCTTCTAAAAACGTAGTTATTTCTCGTTCAGTCCCGATGAAGACTCGTGGTTTATCATACTAGACACTGAATCATGAATCATCTTAGAACTGCTCCTGATCAAAATCCATCGACTTACCATCCGAGATATTGGTAACATCAGTTTCTAGGGGTTGTTCGGTTATTTCTGTTAATGGAAATAACCGAACATATGTTAAAAAGCGCTACAGGTATCCTCCACCAAAATGCTTTTGGACTGACTTCATTGAAAGCTTGCTTTTCTTTAAATTAGAGCCCATATACACCGGGAAACTCCGATAGCTAATTGCCACTCCCGTTATGTGTAACAATTACCATATTTCCTGTAGCGTTCCATATCATCCAGACAGATAAATCACGTAGCAGAAATATTTGAAAGCATGCGAAATACTTTAAAATATTCCAAAATCATGTATAACGTATCACTAAAAACTTTTCAATTTGATTTGTACTCTACAGTAGAATTCCAATTATCCGAACTC
Organism: Vandiemenella viatica; assembly: GCA_031002005.1. NCBI lineage: Eukaryota > Metazoa > Arthropoda > Insecta > Orthoptera > Morabidae > Vandiemenella > Vandiemenella viatica. The sequence continues at coordinate 22,977,167 of CM061921.1, forward strand.
CGATTATCCGATTCGCTTTTTTAACTTTACGGAAACGTATTGCGAAAAGGCTTCCCCTCTTTTATAAAAACTAACCCAAAGTTCAGATGACTGCAGCTTTGTTTATCACGACGAAAGTTTCATCCCTGAAATGAAAAAGCACAAAAAATCTCTTGGAATAGAAGACATTTTCAACATACATACAATAATTAATTAAAATAGACCCTTTCTCGGAAAAAATCCGACTATCCGAATGGGGTCCGGTCCAAATTAATTTGGATAATTGGAGTTCTACTGTACTTGAACTAGAGGCTGACGTGATAACGACATATTTGGGTAATGCTGAGAGACTAGTACTCAAGGAAGCTATACTGATGTTTATCAAGATTTCGTCATTGAACAGAGACAAGTTATTGTCCTGTATAAGGTAATGATTCAACCTGCATTACTATGAACAATCTCGGGAGTTTGAAAAAATAAAGAAAATAAAATTATACAAAGCAATAAAATTCAAAATGTTGTGCGTTTGATTATGTTAATGTTTACTATCATATTTGACACAAGTTCTCTAAGAAAGTGATTAAAAAGATACGTAATGTTAAAAGTTTACAGCACCAATCACTTACTTTTCTTTTCGATCGTTGAGATATTTAAACTGCTTACGAAGCATACAGAGAAATAATTGAGTGTTACTCGGATTTTTCAGTGTTGTAAGGTAACCACTTATCACACTGCTCTTCATTAATGGTGAACGGGATATCTTGGGTAAGTTTGGATTTTCATTTTTTTTACATTGGTTGAAATGTTGAGCACATGTGACCCTACGCGTATCTGATTAACGCGCAAAAAGGAAGGGTTTCTTACAACTGTCTGGAGATATATTTTATTACTGTTTATTTTTTTTATTTTATTTATTTTTTCCAACTCCAGAGATTGTTCATAGTAATGCAGGTTGAATCATTACCTTATTAGAGGTGGGCGCCGCTTACCAAAATCTCGGCGGCGGCGCGCCGAACATTTTCAGCCGGCGGCGGCGTAGCGCCGGCGGCGTGACTATTTTGTATATGATTCTAGACGACCCGTGCGAAAATTTCGCTAGTAAAATACGATGAATAGTGAGGTTGAATGCTTGTAATATAATGAAAAGTAGAATTGCACTTATGTAGCAAATATTTATTTGTTTGGTGTAGTAGGTACGCATCAAAACATATTACGAAACAGTTAGGAAAATTTAAAACACACTATGTACGACAAACTGTCACTGACCTTAACAGAATGCAACCAACCTGAAAAAAATGCACACAGAATATCAAAAACTCTATGATATGTGTTGCTGTGCGAATAAAATATTTACATTGAAATTGTATAGCAAAATAAAAATGTTTCCGTAACAGAAAAAAAATCCGGAAAGCTACTTATTGTATATAAAAAAAAGTTTATTGACATCTCTGTGATATCTGCTGTTGCAATATAGGGACTTGGCTCTGAGCTGTCTCATACGGGCGACCACTTTAAGCAACAAATTCCCAAAAATTCTTTCTTAATTTATGATTTTATCTAATTTGACACCTTAAACTTTAAAACAATATGTCATTTATCGATTTCAGTTAGATATCGAAGGAAATAAATGACTCGTAATTTATTAAAAAAGTTGTAGAAATAAGATTGATACTTTTGCCCTTTAAGGGTCGAATTCCAAAAAATTACTTTAATAAAATATGGTGTGGCCAAAGCGGACACCTAGGTATTTAAAATGAACCTCATTACTCCATTTCGGTAACGACAAAAAAAGTTTTAGAAATGGTAATATTTTTTGCCCCTTGAGGGTGGAACTTGTAGAAAGTTCGTTCTTAAAATATGATGTGACCAAAGCGGATACTTTAATATTTTAAACGATACCTCATTTATTGATTTCGGTTTGGTATCAAGGGAGATAAATGGCTCGTGACAGGAAAATTCGTTGTAGAAATACCTTTGTCCTTTAAAAGGTCGAATTTTTAAAAATTCCTTTCTTAAAATATGGTGTAACCAACCGAAGACCTCAGTCTTTAAAATGATACCTCGTTTATCAATTTTGTTTAATTATCAAGGAAGATAAATGACTCGAGACACAAAAAAGCATTTAAGAAATATTGACATTTTGGCCCTTTGAGGATCAAATTACGAAAAATTGCTTTCTTAAAATATAATGTGACCAATGCGGAGACTTTAATCTTTAATATGATACTTCATTTATCTATATCGGTTGGATATGAAGGAGATAAATGGCTCGTGACATAAAAACGCGTTGCAGAAATATTGATATTTTTGCCATTTAAGGGTCGAATTCAGAAAAATTCCTGTCTTGATATGTAATGTCACCTAACAGGAGATCTTAATCTTTAAACTGATATTTCATTAAACGATTTCAGATAGGTGCGATTAAGCCGAAACATAGTCAATAATTCGTCATCTAAGAATTCATGATCTCAATTATTTCAGAACCGAACAGAAGATTCACATTCATTGTACATATTTTTGAGATGACATGACCTCAACTGCTTTGCGAAACCTTGTCAAAATTTTACCAGATGTTTTATATCTAAAATATTCGGCTCACTTTGCTTTATCTCATCTTGTCCTATCTTTCTAAACATCTTATTTATTATGTCACAGTTGCATACGTGGGTTAAACTTCCCAGCATCTCTAGAAATCTTTGCCAACGATTTGGTCTTTCAGTTTTGATAGAAAGAGTGGATATAACACTTCCTGATCCTGATACGTATAGCGAGCTCTCTTCAACTACTTCATCCAATCTTTCTGTGTGTACTTGTTACATCTAATCATTTTCTAAAATAGCATCGGTCTCATCATTGAACGAGTTTATGAAGGGAATCCAAAAATTCTTTTTCCATTTTTCGGCATGTGCTGATAAGAGGTATCTCTCTCTCTCTCTCTTGACAATCTTCTTGCATTCTTTTTACGAGCCTTTCAATTTGTGGAACTCTGTTTAGGCCTCCACTGTAACGAGATTATGGAGCCCATGACCAAGACACAGATTGATGTTCCATATTAGCTAGCCAACGAAACTGCTCTTCACACGTTTTCTCCAGCATCAATGACAGCTAGAATCTTCTATTCATTTAGTCTCAACTGTTTCTTTATATCTCTTATCATGCCTTCTATTTTGCCGCCAGTCTTCATTTCTTCCACACGTTTAGTACTCAGGGTTAAATACTTTGTTTTTGCCGCATTTACGCTAGCTAAGAAATAGCCTTGATCGGAATTCACGATTTTTTTCTTATTGGTTTTTTCTATCACTAAACTTCCGAAAACTTTTCAACAAAAACTAGTTTTGCTTAGGCAGTCATATAACGCTATTACAGAGAGTTTTATAACATTAGTTTTAGCTAATTCGGTCATTTTAACACCTACTTATTAACTCAATTTAATGAAAAATTTAAAAAAACGCCTCGTCGTGTTAGGAAGTATTGCTCAAGGACACGCCGCGAAGCAAAGGGCGGCGGCGGCGGCGGCGCGCCACTGAGACACGGCGGCGTCACGCCGGCGCGGCGCCCACCTCTATACCTTATACAGGACAATAAATTGTCTATGTTCTGTCACTAAATATTGGTAAACATCAGTATAGCTTCCTTGAGTACTAGTCTTTCAGCATTCCCCAAATATGTCATTATTATGTCAGCCTCTAGTTTAAGTAGACTCCTAGATACGTAGCTACTAAAAATGTCATGGGTACCTCGTAATCAGCTGATTGTTTAGTTGCACGTTATGCGGACTTCCCTATCAGCCAAGAGTAAATATTTTTGCAAGGTATTTTGGATTTTACAGTAGACACGAAGGGCTGCGGGCCAATAAATGCACTACATTCCCTTCACTTTTAACTTCTTGCAGTACGTGAGACTCGAGTATACATGAGAAGCATTTACTTTGTTCATAACGCACAACAATACACTGTGGCTTATTTCATAACCATTAATATCTAGGATATTTATCACTATCCCGAAAACCTTTCCTCTAGGTATATAAGCAGTAACAGATGCTAGTACTGTAAGTGCAGAGGTGTTGAACCACCAGCGGAACACACATGCACGAAACCGGAATCGAACCGGCGATCCCTCTAGGTACGGTATGGTATTCCATCGCAGTTAACAATGCTGCAGCAGTGTATGACCACTGTGAATAGAGTTCCGAGAAAGGTAAGTGATTAGAACTTGAATGTGAATCTGGGTTACGGTTTTCCAGTTGACGATTGACAAAAGAGCCCGACCGTTCATATTAAACCTCGCTAATTTGGCACATAGCTGCATCTAGACCTCTAAATGTTGGTTACTGTATTTATCGCGACCTACTGTCACAGAACAGTGTTCTCGGGAAATGTGTGCCTCGCTTATGAAAGGCCTGCACTGTGGGTGGCGGAAGTTCGAATGAGTGCTAATACTGGTAACCCAGTGACAAGCCGAAATGAAGACACACAGGGTTTCAAACAATGTTCCTAATTCAGCGACAAGATACTTGTTTTAAATTCGAGCATAAAGAAAATTTAATCCTTATCTAATACTTTTTTTACTTATGGCTTTACGCCTTGTCGACGTCGAGGTCATAAGAGGCAGGATGGGACATTTGGACAAGGAACGGGAAGAAATTTGGCCATTGCCTTTTGAAGGAAGCATCCCGCCATTCACCTGGACTGATTTGGGGAAATCATGGAAACCCCAAATCTGATTACCCGGATGGGGATTCGAACCAGCGTCAACCCGAATGCAAGGCCAGAGCGTTAACCACTCACACACCACGCTCGGTCTTATCTAAGAAATGCGATTGGCTTGATTACATTATTACTATCCAAGCAATACGTCCCAATTGTATGTCAATATTTAATCAATACCAATTTTTACAATTTTTGGAGGCCTTATTTTTCAATTTTTCCAGATTCCCGAATCATAAACATCAAAATATACAGTTAAAACAGTGTGAAAATTAACATCTTTCAACACTTTTCGCCCAGTACTTCGCAACCTCAAGTGCATTTGATGTTGCTTGAAACAAATCATCTTTGTTGCAGAATGATGGGCACATAGAACACTGGATTGACCTTTTAGACTGTCGCGTGCTGCCCAAAGTCAATATTCAACCTCTCTTCAGCAGTAAGAATAGAGAAGCATTTAAAGATCAGTGAAAGACTGCAGAATGCCATTACAAGCAAGTGGAGTGTACAAGATTTCCTGTGATTGTGGTAAAGTGTGTATTTGTGAGACTTCCCGAGTGGTGACCGATTTATTGAAAGAACATTATAGTCACGCGAGACTCGAACAAACCACCATATCGGCAGTGGCGGAGTATTATATTTCAATGGGAGAAGACTCTAGATCATAGCACAACCAAAAGATTTTTTGGAATGCAAAATTAGGGAATCCATAGAAATTTATAAACATCCTAAAAACTTCAACTAAGTCGGTGGCTATGCCTTGAGTTAAATACGAAATTCTGTGATCGCAGACTAACGCTGTGTAACAACAATATGTTACCAGACAGTTCTACGGAGCGCAAAACTCTCGGAACAGTCAACACACTTTGCCGGAGAAGCAACAACGGTTCTGCCGAAAAAATGTAAAGTCTGTCCATCGTACCGGAAAACGAAGCGGATACATTAACTTCAAACTGCGTGAGGAAGGCCCCAGGTATGATCGAAACGTTGGCATCATCAGCAAGAAACACGCAGCACCAAACCCGATAAGTAAGTGCAATTTTGTAATGTTTAATAAAGCTTGGTATTAATAAGTTGACCAAAAACGTTAAATGAAATAAAATAAAGATTATCGACAAAACAAAGTTCCATCAAACGCTTATTATTCTTACATACTTTATAGTTGTGTGCGGTCGTAACTACCAGTATTCGTGGCTGAGGAATTGAAAATTCAATGTGGAGATTTCATAGAGCCCAGAAATACCCTAAAGGACTAGAAAAATTTATTTGACTTCCTTTCATCTGCTTGAATTTAAAAAAAAAAAAAAAAAATCTAAATTTTAATGTTATTTAGAACTGTTTTTACCAACTCAAAAGTGAACCAATGGGTATGGCAGGTAGGATTATTCCTTGTTTGAACTTTTTTTTGCAAAATAATGGATGAAGTCAGTCTCATCTAATTGCTGGTGTCGCTAACCGTTAAACATACGGCAGTAACTAAGATGTATGACGCTCTATATATCACCTCCATATTCAAAACAAAAAGAATATTGTTTCAATAATGAGAGAAAAAAATTATAAGGCTTTCTCTTCACTAAGTGATGGGTTCTTGGAAAATAACATTTCGGAAAGACGTGAAGGCAATTATTTTGACTTTTTCCATTTTATTCTCTTCTAGAATATGCGCTGTTAAGGAGTTTGCTTATGATATTATATCCTTGAGCTTAATGACGTCGGTGACATCGTTATTTTAGTTCAGAATTTACTGGATTTATAAGGTTAAACTCACAATAATCGAAAATAACATGTATTAGAGTATTATCATACAATTTACATGTAATAAGTTTTTTTATAAAAAAAAAAAAAAAAAAAAAAAAAAAAAAAAAAAAAAAAAAAAAAACTACACTGATTAGTCGAAGTCCAGATGGAAGAATTTGTGTATGATCCCAGCTCCTACCTAATTCGATCCTAATTCGATACCACTTGGGCCACTTTACTGAGTGCGTATGACCAGGTGATGAAAATGAACCACTCAAAAATACCGATTGCAAATTAATTAATGACATCTTTCGACACAACATCGATCCAAGTTTCACATACCACGTTGCCTTCTACTAAATTTGTTCATGTGCCAAGTGTAATATGAATTGGGATAGAAATCTGATAAATAAAATGCATTTGCTTCAGTAAATTGTGCCTATCATTTTCAGTTATTAGAAGCATTAATATGCATTAAATAATTATCACCTTTTAAGTGAACGCGTAATCATATTGTCAGATCTCTGCAGCGTATTCAAATGCCGCACATTGTATTGGTGTATTAACGCATTTCTATATAATATCTTCAAAAATATAAAACAAATGACCTTGTCCTTAATCTCTTTTTAATTTTGGTTTAGTCATTAAACTGCAATAATGGGACCGAGCGTGGTGGGTGAACGGTTAACGTTCTGGCCTCGCATTCGGGAGGACGCGGGTTCGAATCCCCGTCCAGGCATCCAGATTTTTGTTTTCCATGGTTTCCCCAAATCACTCCAGGCAAATGCAGGGATGCTTCCTTCAAAAAGGTCATGGCCGAATTCCTTCTCGTTCCTTGTCCCCAGTCCCATCCCGCCTCTATTGACCTTAGCCGTCGAAGAGGCGTAAAGCAACAAGTAAAAAAAAAAAAAAAAAAAAAAAAAAAAAACAATAATGTAAAGATTTTCTCTGTTAATTACGTTGGAGCATAAATGACGGGGTCACTTCCAAGATATTAGCATTAGAATTGAGATGGTGTGGTCAGTATGAACTTTTGGTTTCTTTACCTTCAGGTAGATACTCCATACCCTTGTACCCTTTCGACAGTGAGCTAAAATGGTGCAGGGCAATTCCAGATTTGCAACTTCACTCACTATGATCTAGACCCTCAGTTCATTTCATTGGCTTTACAAATCATCTATTGGCTATCCACATTAATCTTACTAAATCAACGAGATGAAATATAATTATGTGGTCATTATTGTTAGCTGTTTTAACCACATGGGAATTAATACGTTGACTGAGTAACTTATAACGCTGATACAGTGTTTTCCATTCCTTCTGACACGAAAGGATTTCAATGTAGCTTCACATTTAGAATAACATGAGAAACAGAGTTTTGTAAGCTGTGAATGGTCTCATATGTTCCCTTCTTATCACTTGAGCAAGAATGGATCACCTTGTTATAACTACGAATTCGGTATAACGAGACTAATTTTTTGAAGAGAATGTGAGGGCTGCTATTATTGCCAGTATATAGCGATAAAATAAGAATTTGAAATGCGTTCATTATGTCAGTAGGTGTGTAATTCAAATGGTTCGCATGGTTAGTGGTGGAGGCAGGAATAATCATTGTTGGCTGAAGTTGAAAAAAGTGGGGTTCCATAGACCAACACATGGCACCAAACATTTTCACAGAAGGCATTGAGGGGTGAAGAGCAACGCTTAGCCCTTTAGCTCCCCTACCATTGGCAAATGACCAATTATTTCGGTGCGAAACGAACCACCTATGAAATCGACTTTTCCTTCCGGTCGGAGGCCTGGTAACACATAACGCCAAGGCACCACGGCTCTTTCATTAGTGCAGATTTTACGACGAATCAACGTCTTGCTACGCTTGATCGCACGCTGGCGTCGGACAAAAGCCACAGTAAGTGGCTTGCAGTAGTACCCACAGTTCGAAGCGAGAGACCAATAACGCATTTCTTAAAGTAATGCAATTAGGGAGACGGGTCAGGCAAATTGGTCCTCTTTTAAGCGTGGAATAAGTACCAGAGTTTGAATTATCCCGACGGGATAATTTGTTAATACATTTCTCGGCTGCACAACCAGTCGAATTATCTCGAAATAAGTACCTAAAGAATATTATTCATCCTTCTTCCTCTGTAAGAACTGGTACGCAAATTTAGAACTCTGTACGTAAAAGCGTCAATTACGAAGAGAAATTCGTTTTTTAGATAACATTACCAGCTTAATTCAATCATTTATACGTACGTTATTGGCTCACAAAGATTCTTGACATCACTCTGGTAACCGAAATAAAAGAACGACAGTATATAGAATGGTATTAACCTTGATTTTTTTTTTTTTTTTTGCTTATGGCTTTACGCAATGTCGAGTTCATTAGAGGCGGGAAAGGACTGGCGACAAGGACGGGAAGGAATTCGGCCATGGCCTTTTGAAGGAAGCATCCCGGCATTCGCCTGGAGTAATTTGGGGAAACCATGGAAAACCCAAATCTGAATGCCTGGATGGGGATTCTAACCAGCGTCCTCCCGAATACGAGGCCAGAGCGTTAACCTCTAACCCATCACGGTCGGATTGATTTCTTTAAATATTTTCTGTGCCTCGTCAAAGTTGAGGTCATTATAGACGGTAATGGACAGGAGTGAAAGGAACGAGAAGGAAATCGGCCATGGTATTTTTGAAGGAGTCATTCTCCTCGAGTGATTTCGGGAAACAATCGAAAACCGAAATCTGGACGGGCATGTGGGGATTCGAACCCGTGTCCTACCGAATGCGAAGCCAGAAGGTTGCCGCTCACCAATCATTCATGTTTTCAATAAACAAAAGTTCAACAGATAATCTATTATGTAAACAAACAAATTAAAGTTCGCTCAGTCGCAAACATATTTCAAAATTCTTGCTTAATTATTAATAATTTGATAAAAAATTATGTTATTAACATAGGCGGTTGCAGATCCTAAGCAAAGAATACTTGAAAAAAAAAAAATACCGGAGTACTGTAATCACGCAATATTGGCTCAACACTTCATTTGCAAAGACTACTCATCCACAAACATCACACAGGCATAAAATCCTAATAGTCAGCAATAACAAACACAAGACCCTCACTCTGCTGAAAACTATGAGTTGCAAAAGGCAATAACCATGGAAGACATGTATTTTTTAAAAAAGGTAGACTTTTCCAGTAGACGTTTGCGTAGACTTTATTAAAACTAACAAACACAAACAATAACAATTTACATAAAACAACATACCTTGACCGGTGGAAGATCTAGTCTTCCGAAAGACACGAATAAGGTGCCCAATTCGACCGAACAACCGACCCTAGTAGGTGACCGGTAAAACTCGGGCCTTGCTTTCGGGCGAGTTCAAATCCCCGCCTAGCTATCCAGATTTCGTTTTTCCATGGATTCCCGAAATCACTCTAGGCAAATGCTGGGATGGTGCATTTTAAAGACCATAGCTGAATCCGTCCCTATTCCTGGCCCCCACCGAGCGTGGTGGGTAAGCGGTAACGCTCTCGCCTGGTGGTCGGAACGGCGCAAGTTCGAATCCCCGTCCAGCCAAACCTGATTTTGGTTTTTCATGTTTTCCCGCAATCATTCCAGGCAAATTCAGGTATGATTCCTCCAAAAATCCCTAAATCCTTTCCCCCATCCTCTCACGGCACTAATGACATTTAGGTCGACGAGCCGTAAAGCCCTAACTGAAATAAATAAAAAAACTGGCAGTCATTGAGGAATGCATACAGAAGTGAAAACTTAAAACTATGAATATCATACGCGAAACACATCATACTTAAAGCTACAGATATACTAAATAATAATAATCTCGTGTGGTCGTAATGACCTGGTGACATGGTTTCTATTGGCTGCGCATTCCGCCCCTGCCTTAGTTGCCTTAACCTAACCCAGAAATGCTACCAGCTACAGGGGACCTACAGTTTAACGTGGAATCCAAACAACGGAAGCGTTCTGGCGTGCTTCACATTACTCAGCAAGCTGTGCCAGGGGTGAAGGTTGGATTAAGGGTCTCTGAAAATCCCAGGCGAGACAGACACCTTAACCACCCAGCCATCAGACTGCAACAGATTTACTGTTAACTTTAACATTTTGGTGTCGCTAACTCATAATATTTTACCCATCCAAATGTCACCCAATGCGCCTAAAAAAAGTTTTCACTTCAAAAACTAAAAATCTAACTTAGTCTACAACCCGAAGGTTGGTTGAATCTCACCGAGAATTGTGGTGTAACGGTTAGCGTTCTGACCTCGCTTTCGGGAGGACGCCGGTTCGAATCCCCGTCCGTACAATCAGATTTGGGTTTTCCATGGTTTCCCAAATCACTCCAGGCAAATGTCGTTATGCTTCCTTCAACAGGCCATGGCCGAATTCCTTCCCATTCCTTGCCCCCCATCCTTTCCCGTCTCTAAAGACCTCGCTGTTAAGAGACGTTAAGCAGTTAAAAAAAAAGGGTTGAATCTTCCCAAAAGAGGTGTACCAAGCTATTGTGTCATGGGCAGGAAGGCCCTTCAGTTTAACGTGTAATCAGAACCACGGAACGTCCCAGAGTAGCTCTAATAATCAAATACAACTACTAAAAATTCCTGTTCGCCACGTGATTTGAACCAGCGACCGGTCAGACCCGCTGAGCTACCAGACCGCCTTGTTTTCAAGTGTACGTGTCGGATAAAAACTGTTCGTTTGTATGAACAACGTTTACAGAAATTAAGGTGTGGGGGGAAAGACGGAGAGGGTTTAGGTTTTTGCAAATCAAACGTAAACAGTGTTTTTTCACTTGTTTTAAAGTACACGTATGCAAAGTTCCATCTAAATCGGATAAAAGCTGCGTGCTTCTATGAACAAAAAATAATAACATTCATTTTTACATATTAGATAATCTAGTATTAGTATAATCTATACTTTCACTGCTGTCCAAGCGCAATACGTCATACTTATAGCTACAGATATACTGCTTTACAGCATGCTGGTGATGTGAATTCATAAGATTTTATCCATCAAAAAAGCGTCCAACGCGTCATAGCATGCCTTTAGAAGTTTTTTATATAAAAAAACCTGAGGAATAAGTGTCCACAGTATCGTAAACTTTCGATGGGGGGAGGTTGCGGATTTATGCAAGGACTTTGGTACACAATCTGGTGATAAGGAATCATAAACCAGCATATCTCCTACCCAGCTGGCAGAGTCTGGAATAGTGAAAATTTCTACTACCACCGTGGCTGTATCCAAGTAATGGTGTTGTAGGCGCTGGACACAATCATGTTGCTGCAGCGACCAAGAATAGTAGGAAATAAACAGCAACTGATGATATTGAGTTGAATAATTGTGGTATTTGGGAGGCAGCATATGTGTTATTAGAGTGGTTGATTAAGGACTGTTTTGCATGTTATTCTTGGTAAGGAACAAAAATATTCACAGGTCATGTTAAAACTTTTACACTCGCAACCCCTCGGCTTTGCTCTCAGTGAGAAATCCAACTGGGTCACGATGTTCAGAAACGAGTAAATAACTGTTGATGTTAAAATACTCCTACCATATTTGTTTCCGCGAATATCAAATTACCACTGAATATATACAGGGCGTTCGCCGGGAAACGCAACCCACTGTTAGCGCTACAAGGAAGAAACTGCTCCCGGCGAGCGAGCGGTCAGTTTCCAGCATTGTTCGACCGTCGGCCGCGGACTATTTCATAATAATTACGCTTCATAAACTTCATAAACTTGTATGTGCTAAGCATTTAAATGTGACGTAATTCATTAGCTTACCTTATAAAAGATGCTGGAAGTGTTGACCCTCTTGTGTAATGCACATTTCACATCTTCTGAACATATTTCGAGACACACGCTGCCCTAACTGACTTAATGATTTTTTGGGTGACTGTTCTAGTCGAAAAGCGATATCGTCAATTTTCTCCTCTGTGAGAATACGGTTGACCGACAGTCTCTTTTTGTTAAAAAATGAACCCGTTTCTCTTACTTTTTTAACCAGACGCAGAATTGTTGATTTAGCTGGCAGTAAAGCGCCAGGAAATTCGCGACGAAATTTACTGCGACACTTTTTAAACGACTTCTTCTTCACATATGTATCGTAGAGAAATATTCTTTGTTGCAAACTGTAACGTACCATAATTTTACTCACACTCAAACACGGTACAGATTAATAAGAGTATGAAGCCCCAAACCAGCCAAACCGCAAAGAAACGTTTATTTACAACACTGATTAATAAGAGACTGAAGTCACAAACTATCTACAATGCAAAGAAACCGTTCTTAACAATGTAAGGGTCACTGCACTGCACTGTTGGGGCAGCGGAGGTGTTAAACAGTGCGGTGATTCACGGTGCCGTTTGGCGGAAACTGCTGGCACGACTGACCGAGCAAGTTGCCGACGGCAACAGACTGGGAGGGTAGCGTTTTCCGGCGAACGCCCTGTATCTTCTTTGACCATGATGAAATGTTGGCCGAGCGTTGATTTGCCTCGCTGCTTGCTTTTGCTTCTGGCATTACGCCTGGTCAACATCCGGGATAATTAGCGGCGGAAAACAAGTGGTGGCTAGGAACGGGAAGGAATTCGGCCATGGATTTTTTGAAGGAACCATCCCAGCATTCGCCCGGACTGATTTTAGGAAACCATGGAAAACCGAAATCTGAATGGCCGGACGGGGATTCGAAACCGCGTCCTCCCGAATGCAAGGCCAAACCTTTATTGCTCAACCACCACGCTCGATGATTTGCCTCGCATTCCACCTGTCATGGATTAACCTGACTCGGTAAGCTTACCTGATAAAGGGGTAATAACGTTTAACCAGATTCCTCCAAACCATGGTAGTGAAAATAGAATTCTGGATAGACCTACCAGTGACTCAATCTGGCTCGTAAATGTACAGATCGGTGCTGGGTAGTGTTACAAACTGAAAAAAAAATGTGTTTTTTTTCAACTTTGTGAAAAAAAACCATGAAAAAAACCTAGCACCCTGTTTTTTTTTCTAAATTTGGTTTTTTCTTCAGAATACAATAAATTTGTTAAATTACAGTTTTATTTACGAAACTTACATTTTACATGTGTGTTTTATATCTTACTGAATCCTATAATGTCTTACATAACGATTCATAAATGTATCTATATAGGTAACATAATTTTATTCATACTCTATGTCAGTACCACATTCACTAGTATCAGCACCACCAACACTAGTTCGGTCGGTGTCAGAATTTTCTGTTTCTTCCTCTGGCTCCTCTAGATCCATAACTTCAGATATAGTTAAATTTTCTTTTACTGGTTGTTCTTGTATTGTACGCAAAAGATTTTGAGATTGCAATTTTAAATTGTGAGCAAAATACACACTGTGCATAAAGACTGCGCTGATAATTCTCTTATTACTGTCATTTAAGTTTGAATTTATTATCATACAAAATAGGGGCTTTATTTCTTTTTCAATCGTTGGTTTACTCCAACAGTTACAAGGAAACGATTCATAGTTACTGACAATTTAATGACTCAGTATCACTGTACGCTGAGAGTCTAACAAGTATACGAATATAAGGAAAGCTCAATAAGTAATAAAAAGAGGCAAAAAACCGTAGATAAATTTAAAATTCCTAATTTTCTGAAAAGATCCGTAAGTCTACAGATAAATTCGTAGGGTTGGCAGCACCATTTCAAATAGCGAGTATCAATACAAACAACGGGGAACGGGGATTCCTTCTCGCGCAACCAAGCCTCTTCGGGAAGTTCGTAAAAGAAAACTTCAATGTTGCCAATATTTTCATAATTTTCTTATCTAGTGAACCAGAAAAGTATAGTAGATTTAAAAATTAAGATAAGTACTTAGCACAAACTCTAAAACAGTCATATTAAACGAAAAAATGCCTGACAAATTTGAGATTTAGTAGTTATGAAAAAAAAACCTGTCCCAGAAAAAAACAGGTTTTTTTCATAGTATTTTTCACGTTTTTTTAAGTCAGAAAAAAAACGTTTTTTTTAAAAACACTAGTGCTGGGTATGATTCTTTATTCCTTTTCCTTACATGGTACTTTTACGTTCCCGTCGCGAATAACTGTAAAGATGAGCCAATATGTGCGGAGGACATAGTATCAGGATTCCAATGTACCGGTAGTTGTAAAAGTAGAGGAGAGTTCAACAGTAAAGAAACTCTTTTTTCTTTTCTTTTTTTTTTACTTATGGCTTTACGCCTCGTCGACGCCGAGGTCATTAGAGGCAGGGATGGGACTGGGGACAAGGAACGGGTACGAATCCGGCTAAGGCCTTTTTGAAGGAAGCATGCCGACATTCGCCTGGAGTGATTTGGGGAAACCGTGGAAACCCCTCAATCTGGACCCCCGGACGCGGATTCGAACCCGCGTCCTCCCGAATGCGAGGACAGAACGTTAACCTCGCTCGGATCGTCTTTCTTGCCTGAGTACAGAGGCAGTACTTCCTGGCTCGTTTTCTACATGATGGAGAACACGTAGAGTCAGCCTAAAGTCAATGTGCGATCGAAAATACCCCAACTTGTAAGGCTATCATAACTCCAGTCATTCGAGACGTTTTAACCAGATCTTCAAGTAGCTGGTACATCTGAACCATGAATTCAGAATACTGGTGCTACACCGTATTTAATAATACAGTGACCGAGCTTGGTGGGTGAGCAGTCAACGTTCTGGCCTCGCTTTCGGGAGGAACGCTGGTTCGAATCTCGATCCAGACATCCAGATTCGGGTTTTCCCTGGTTAAATAAAATAAAAAGTAAAAATTCATGAGCTGTGTACTAGAAAACGAAACCCTTGTCTTACATCAATCTGATATAGACTACTTTGTTGCAATACATTATTGTTAATAAAAATAATTTACTTGTTCTTATGTTTATTGGTAAGAAAAAAGTTTCGTGTCATCAAACTTTCTGTCTGAAACTTTCATTTGCGAGGAGAAGTCATTAAAGAGGACGCGTGTTCGATTCCCCAGTCCGACCAACCAGATATCGGTTTTCTATGGTTTCCCCGAATCACTCCAGGCGAATGACGGGAATGGTTCCTTCAAAAGGTCATGGACGAATTCCTTCCTGTTCATTGCCCTCAGTCCTTTCCCGCCTCTAATGACCACGTCGTCAACGAGATGTGAAGACATAAGGAAAAAAAAACTTGTTAAGAAAAAGATTAATGCTAACTGAATCTCAAAAACAATGTAGCTTGTTTGGTGTGAATGTCAAATGTGAGACATATGACATATTTTCGCAATTCTACAGGTGCCATTTAGTGCGATTAGAGTTGAGCCACAGGCATTTGGACACCTTGCTCAGAGGTTTGATTAATCGTTACTCTGCAGGGTCACGACGTTATACAACTAAACACTGCAGTACACAACCAAACTATGCGCTAATGAAACAGGACTCTCGCTGCGCCGAGCAATCTGACTGCTGGTAGACAAGTTTTTCAAACCGGTACTCTGTAACACCTCGTCGACTCCGAGATCTTTATACCTGCTGACAAATGTTCGTTTCAGTTTTACCTTGGACCACGAAGTATATAAAAGTCGTAAACTAAGCCGCCGTACTAATGAGATTAGCTGGTGAATTCATTAAGCGGTGACAGGAATAGCTTCTTAATTCAAATCTAATACTGCTATTATTAAATATTTGTCAGTTTTGTGATATCTCTTCCACAATTATTTTAAAAAAATAATAAATAATAATAACAAAGAAGAGCAGACAAAACTTCGGTGTGTTATAAATGAGAAACTTTGAAGAACAAGGAAATGATCAAACAATTTAGACAGTTCATCTACTATATGCGTTAATACTCTGCCAATTAACAAAGTTGTAGGTGGTAGGATAGTGCTCAGCACATAGATTAATTTTCCCTCTGTACAGTCCAGTCCACAGTGGCACCAGGGATGAAAGTTTATCCTCGGTTCAGGCTTTGCGCCTCATTGATATTGAGGACATTAGAGGTCGGGAGAATACGGGAGTAAGGAACGGGAAAGAATTCGGCCATGGCATTTTGAAGGAACTATCCCGGTATTCGTTTTTTTAATCTGCTTAACGTCTCTCTAATCAGCGAGGTCTTTAAAGACATGAAAGGATGGGGGGCAAGGAATGGGAAGGAATTCGGCCATGGTCATTAGAGGCGGGATGGGACTGGGGACAGGGAACGGGTACGAATCCGGCCAAGGCCTTTTGAAGGAAGCATCCCGGCATTTGCCTGGAGTGATTTGGGAAACCATGGAAAACCCAAATCTGGATGCCCGGACGGGGACTCGAACCGCCGTCCTCCCGAATGCGAGGCCAGAACGCTAGCCGTTACACCACCACGCTCGATCCGGTATTCGTGAACCTATGTAAATATGAATGGTTGGACGGGAATTGGAACCTGTGCCCTCCCGAAAATCTGGCCAGAGAGTTACTGCTCACCCACCAAGCTCGGTACGAAGGAAGAAGGAATACATACAAGCATCTTTGCGTATAACATTATCTCTTACCCCTCCCACACTCCCAATAATTTTATTATTCATTTACTATTATTATTTTTATTAATAATATTGAAATATGTAGAAACTATTATTTACAAGAATCCTGAATAACTGTATTAATGTTTGTAACTTGATTTGTAATATTGTTGGGTTTCCGCAGACTGTAGTTTGATTAGTAAACGGCATAGAATAGTGTTGTTATATTTAAGTAACAATCTTTGACGCTGGCCGGCACAGCTGTGCAGGCAGCAATTGTCGATTTGGGTGCCTGCATTGTAGCAAGGCAGAACGCGGGGCAGTGTGTGTGTGTGTGTGTGTGTGTGTGTGTGAGAGAGAGAGAGAGAGAGACTGTGTGTCCCGCCGCTCGGAGAAGGTTATATGCCGCGAGCACAGGCTTTTCGTGCACAAATTAAAATAGCTTGTGAAATGTATTGGCAACTTGTTTCAATGTAACATAAGTGTCTTTAAAGTTGTGTCAGTGAACGGAATTAATTAAATTCAATAGCATTTCGACCAGAAAAGTGAGTTTTTTTATTTCCAGACTATGTCAAAATACCTTTGAATTTGTTTATCCGAACTAACGACTTGCACATGTTGAGAGAGTAGAATTGCGCCGTTCTCGTCTACATAACACTCCGTAATCCACTAACGGAGTGGCTACAAACACTAAGCTGACCATTTCCAGGATAATTGGTAGCTCACATATGGTAACCATTTCCGGGATTATTAGTAGCTCACATGTAGCATCTTATTTCCATGATTTTATCTTTCCTCTAATTGCGACGCAAATATGTTATTGGGCGAAATATTTCTCCGCAATCATAAATGAAGGCAGGTGTTCCCATGTTTGTTAATAAGTCCAGTTGAAATCGTCGTCGCTGGACTCCCAAACAACCACCTCCAACCTCAATATAAGCCGGTGACTGTTTTTTTAAGGGTTATAACAAGCGGTTAGATAGTGAGCGGCTCTTCTCTGTACTTTGACGATATTAGTAATCAATGACCAAGATGAGGACGCACAAGAGTTTTATACGTTATCTCCTTTGTATATGCGTCACAGTTTTTCAAAATTTGGACCTATTAATCGCGGTCTACAAATCACTTTAGCCACAAGCAAACTTATGTTCTGATCCCACTTTATATTGCTCTGTATTGTGACGCACAAATACTTAAAGGATGTAATCTACTCAGTAGTTGTGTATTCAACATTGTACTCATGCACAAAAAGATTCGTATTTTTTGTGTACGTTACCTTGCACTTTAGTTTATATTGGCATTCATAGCACAATGCCATAATAACGTCAAGATCATGCCGGGATTTTAAGTAACAGCAGAATTCTTTATTTCGCTGTAGATAAATGAGTCATCAGTCAACTATTCCGGACTGCTATTAACGTTGACTCCAAGACTGGAGAAAAGAAGTGGTCCTATTACACTTTCTTGAGGAACGCACTATGTAATTCATTTATTAATAGAGACCGACCAGTTAGAAAATCACGTATCTACTCGCAAATCTGTTACGATAATTCATACGCATGAAACTTCGCTAAGAGGCGGATGTGATAGTATATTGAGGAAAGCCTTACGGAAATCTAATAACATTGCACCTATCAATAAGTTTCAGAACGTAAACAGATAAAAACGACTAGCTGTGTTTCACGTGATTTATCCTTCCAGAATTAGTTTTTGTTCTGTAAAATTACATTGTTTTGCTCTAAGAATTTCATACTGTTTCAGCATATAATATGCTCTAAAACTCTGCTGCAGATAGACGTGAGAGAGATCGGTCGTTAGTTAATGGGATCGCTTTGTGCCTCATTCTAGAAAATTGATTTTTCCTGCGCGACTTTCTGAAGATTTGTAATGCATTTCAGTGAGGAAGGTTTCTATATCAATCACATTCTCCGAGAACTCCCTCACTGGGATACCTTTGGGACCAGTGCTTTCTTCAACTTCAGAAGCTGCAGTTGTTTTACAATATCTGCAAGGTTTATTTGTATCGAATCTATGTCAAACTCCCCACGATGTTGAAAAATAGTTTAAAACCTGTATTTACTTTAGTGAACGAAATCCGGTGTTCAATACATCAGTCGTCGTGTGTCTTCCAATAATGCCCACAATCGTTGTGGAATATTGCTGGCATGCTAGTTAGCACTTGCAACTCACTTTTCTTACGTATGACCAAAATTTATTTGGTTTTTCTGTGAGGCTTTTAGAAAGGAAATCGCAGTTGAAATTGTTTAAAACCTAACGCATTTCATTTTGCACTCGTTGTCTTAAATCAATTAAGCTTTCTAGGTCTTTAATATCTCCTTGTTATACTGGAAAGTGCATGTATTCTCCTTTTCTTTCTGAGCAGTTTCCTTGCTTCACGCGTGTTCGGGGTAGTTCATTCCCTTCTGTAATGGTCCGCTTAGGAATGAAAGTATTAATAGATTTTTTTTAATAATATACAAAAAAAAAAAAAAAAAAATACCTCGTGGCTTTAGCAGTGTCTAGCGTTGTTCTTAAGGACCGGTACTTAATCTTTCGTTTGCGTTCTAATAAATTCTTTCAAATGTCTTGTTGCGGCCGTGCTTATTATCTGTATATGGCTTTACTCCTCGTACATGTTGATTACTACGTGATCCGGTAACCTTGTGACATTATTTTTTATGTTATTATTCATCGCTGTAGCGAAAGTTTTATCCTCGTTGTGGACGGCAGAAAGAGCTTATAACAACCTTCGTTGTAGTAATTTTGAGTTCAATTCCTGCATTCGGAGTCAACAGCTATTTCGTTACATGGGAATTCTTTATTTACGGCTGTAAATACGCCACTCCCAGGTGATCTAACTTACAAAAATAATTAACCTGTAAAGGTAACTTGCTCCATGACAGGCTGGCGTCAGTAAAAAAAACAGTATAATTAAGTTCATTTAATCATATTCCGTGGATTGGTTACCATAATAGAGGCTTCATTATATTTACTTTCCAGATGCAAATGACATATTTTCAACAATTTGTAGTAATTTTTCGAAAATACCACCGTCAACTTGAATGAAGGTTTGCTCTCGCTCAGCTACACGTAATTTAGCTTCTATAATTTAATTTACGTGGGCAAAAGCGTCTGTTTTATAAGTTACCAGTTCATCTAGAGTATCTATCTGCCTTTCGTATGAATCTCACATCAGTAAACCCCACAAACTAAATGATTTAGTTTTGGAGCTTTCGGGAGCAACTGATGGAACAACCATAACCATTACACTGATTACGGGAAAATAATATTTATGCTTCCCTTTGGAACAAATTATAAATTAATACGACTAGGTGATATGTTACTTCCTTTCCTTGAACTGAAATAATAACCTATCCTGGTAGAAGAAGAATATGATATAATATTAGGAACTTCATTGCTGGGTCTACCATAGTAACCGGGTATGGTGTGTTAGCGGTTAGCGTTCTGACTCGGTATTTGGAAGTACACAGGTTCTACCGCCATTGCGACATAAAAAGATTTCGATTTTTAATGTTTTCCTGAAATCACTCAAAAAGAATGCAAGGATGGTTCCTTCTAAAGACCATGGTAATGTTTAGGCCAGATGATGATGCTGTTTCAAATCCCGGCTCGGCATCTTAGATTTCTGCTTTGTTTTCAGAAATCTCTTCAAGCGAGTTTATGATGGTTCCATAATATATGAAGAAGATGGAAAATTTCTTTCCTAATTCCTGTAAGTAATTGTATTTCCACTACCACGAAGATTAAATGACCTCCACCCCAAGAATAAGCTGATGTTGACGCCAAAATCCAGTGCCGCCGCTTGCAATATATGTTGATTGTGTGATGAAGAGGGGTGGACCAGAATGACGTTGTTCACTACCGGATCTTGATGAGATTCCTGACAGCTGTTCAGCACTTGGCCTCATCCCTTCAAATGCTTATGACACCCTGACCAGCAATCCAACCCCATCCACCTAGTATCTCAAATACTGTCTGAAACGGAAGTCCCTTTTTTATAATTAAGTGATGGCGACCTCCGCTGTTACCATATTCCACAGAATTGGTTTCTTTTGCTTTGTTAATTAGTTAAGACAACAAGTCTTTCGTTTTGCACAGCAATGTGTATGACTCCAATTGGAGTGATCGTGTTTGTGTTATAAGCTTGCTAACGCGTTCAAAGAGGAAATAGTCAATGCTTTTAAGCTGAAATATTTGCAAACAGTAATAATTAATTGGCAACACGTTGAAGATGGCTTTATTACTTCATTTTCAAATAAAATTCTCCCTTTTATTAAAAAAAAAAAAACTAAGATAAGTAACAGGACCGAATCAGTATTTCAGAACTGAATAAGCTTTTGGTTAAATTATTATTTTGCGCTCCAGGTGCTAACTACATCATTTATACGAACGCGTTTTCTTTAAAACTGAAGATCACCCATCTAAACACTAGAATCTTTCAATCAGAAGAATTTCCGTAACCTCTACACGACATAAAAGCATAATATTTGGTGCTGCCAAACTGCAAGGAAAGGTGAAGCATATATTATTTTTTTAAATGTAAGTTGTTTGCTTTATTACATACAACATACTGTAATTATTGATTTTAAGATATGACATAATTATATGCATTTCGGTTTAATTCAAAGTACAAATCGCTGTCGCACTAGGGGTGATGCAAGCGGAGCACTACAAACATTTAAAACGTTTATTCTTACCTATTATCAAAACAAATAAGAGTCTGATCTCTTCTGTCTCAATAAAAGACTCGTAACATGTTGATTTTGATCGACAGATATTTGAAAGCGTTTAAAAATTAATCAGTGATGCTTAAAACTATAAATTTTACCTTGGTCGATGAGCGGAGTGATTACCGTTTGAGCCGGAATTCCTGAGTACATGTGTTCGATCCTCGGAGCATCCATTCAGTTTCCGCGCTGTCGCCACGTTCCAATGTGCATTTTTATTATATAAATAATAATATAAGAGTAATTTACATAAATCTTGGGCGACCAGCTAAATAGATTTTTGTTGTAATTTCCTAAAGTACGCAAGATTCCAAGTGAGGACTGTAATGCAATGGTGAACATTCAGTGTATCTTGTTAAAGCGAATATTCAAGAATTATTGAGCTGTGTAGGCTTGAAGCTAATCGTGGTCTTCCCGAACCATGGCGACAGGAAGTCGCAGATTTAGGGTTTGGCCGGACGACACACTCTGCTCCCTGGGGGTGGGCGGTCAACAAGGTCACTCACCTGGCGGGAAATGCCTGCCGCCCGAACACAGAGTCGTCCCCGAACGCAGCCGAATATGTCCGACCTCTGTTAGTTACGCGGGGCAAATCAGATATCGGGGATATCACGTGACATTAGGTGGCAACCTGAAGATCCAATCCAAATGAGCATATAACTTAAAATCCTGGGAATTTTCTGTTGAATGTGATCTTCGAGACTGCAAGGGGGTGGAGCCAGAAGTTTTCCTCGTGGATCGAAGAGCGAGGAGCGGGACATTCTACATTCGATTCTAGGCGAGTCTAGTCTGAGGTGGACTTGGAAAGTTGGCTTCTCTCGCCATCTGCCGCTGTACTACTCCTGGCTGCTGGCTTGCTGGAGCAGGCTTATCACGGCGACACCGTCAGTAATGCGATGATGCGCATTAACAGACAGGACGTGTCTGTAGCCGCCTTGTGAGACAATCTCACATACCGTGGGTCATCTCCGGTCACCGCAGACATCAGACGCAGAACTACAATGGTAACTTATTACGACCAAGCCATCTGATTGTGCATTCCGTGAAACTGAATCCTTAAGCGATTTTGAGAGGATAGGTCCATGTTCTAACTTTGTAATTGAAAAAAAACCTGAGGTAGCAGCATAATTTGCCAGAACTAGTTATTTTCGAATGATATATTGTTCATTCGTGGCACCCATGATTATCTTTTTAACTGTAAAGTCACAGTATTATGATACCTTTGTCTGAGGTCGTCATAACTTGTATTTTTAATTGTTTCCAAATGTCATTATTTCTTGCATTTTAATTCTGAGATGAATTTAAAAGTAAATATACAATTGTTTGCTTGCTCATGACGACTAATTGTACCTCTGAGCGTTGCTTTTATGATTTTACCAATTTGTGTTAATGTTAACGGTAAATTCGCTCAGATTTGTAATCGCCAATGATAAGAAATAAATGTCATATTGTGACAATTTTTCCTAAATTCCAACTAACATCGAGATTCTTGCAAAATTAATATATTTTCACTCCTTCATAAAAATTAAAATTAAAAATCCCCTTTTATTAATCAGAAAGGTATGAAAGATAATTGTAACGTAGTTTGCCCACTAAGGCACCCACTACAATACTCACCTTTTTATTTTCAAGTGTACAAAAAGAAAAATTATATTAGTCAAAACAAAAATACACCACATTCTGAAAAAAGTTGGAACCCTTTACTTTAACGGAACTGCGTAGAGCATAATTTAGCACAGTTTTAAATACGGTATTCGGTATAAGGTCAAGGAAATACGTGACATGTGAACTGGCAATCGAATCCAAGTTCGTGGATGTTTCTTCTTCAAATTCTAAGATGTTTGTGACGATTTTATGAGACAATAACTCACAAATCATGTGAGAGTCATTTATCTACTGAATATCTTTGTTTGAATTCACTTAGCTCATTCCAGAATCCAAATGCAGGACCCACAACTATTCCGTTGTTGTCAATAGGGGAAACTTTTTATGCGTAATTCACCATAAACCTTATGAGCGCCAAATTATGCCATTTCACATTTTGTAGGAACAACGTAATTGGTGTAAAGACAATTGCGACAGCAGTTTCGTTTCATATCTGGTATTCATATCATCTGTAAATTTCCTAATGTTTCATAGGATTTGCTAGCAACGACTTAGACTTGCTGGTTCTGACAATCTAACTTTTGACTCATAAATAGTCGTTTCTCCTGATAGGATCAGATAACTGTTCAAATGCCTTATTAGGATTGCTCTTCATTGAAAAATATTTTCCGCACAGTTATTTTTGGGTTTACTGTTCTCCACTTTGTACAAAAAACAGTGAACGTACATTCAGTTTTCATTATATATTCCTAAACAAGAGGTAAGAGACTGATTGTGAGAAGATATACTGATGACCAAAAACACTCTGCTTAATAGCGTGTTGGAGCGCGATACAGCAACAATTTGGCGCGGAATGGTTTCAACAACTCCTGGATAGGCTTTGGGAGTATCTGATACAGATCACGCAGTTCTCTTAAATTATTGGCCGGTAGTTTGTGGGAGCTGAACAGGTGCCAAATAGAATTCCAGATGTGTTCCACCCGATTGAGATCAGGTGAATTTTGTGATTAAGACATCAACGGGAGTTTACTATCAACGTCCTCAAACAACTGTAGCACCATTCTGGCCTCGTGACACAGACAGTTTATACTGCTCGACGCTAATGACCTCGCTGCCGACGCGCCCTAAAGCCACCACCGCAGGAAGATGCAATTGCCGTTGTGGACTACATGAAGCATAAAGAGACACAGATGGTCGGCAATAATATTCACGTTGTCTACAGCTCTCATGGTACCTTCGATCTCTACCACAGATCCCAATGAAGTCCAGACGAATGTCCCCCATAGCGTAATACTGCCTAAATGTTTGGACGGGGTAAATCTATGAGTTCGCGACTTCCCATTACCGACATGCTATGGCGTGTTGCGCGTATGATATGCACGTTGGACGCTCTTTGGATGGGTAAAATCTTATATGAGTTCGCGCCATCAACATACTGTAATAGCAGGATATCTGTAGCTTTAAGTATGACGCGTTGCGCTTGGACAGCAGTGAAAGTATAAATTATATTTGTATCCATTATACAAGAATGATTTTTTTCCAATGTTCTTCATACAAACACACAGTTTTTATCCGATTTTTATGGAACTTTCCATACGTATACTTTGAAACAAACAGAAAAATACTGTTTACAAAAACCTAAACCCTCACTTCCTTACTCCCCCCCCCCCCTCAACTTAATTTCTGTCAAGGTTGTTCATGTAAACAGACAGTTTTTATCCAATTTTGATAGTACTTTGCACACGTAAACTTAAAAACAAGCCGGTCTGGTAGCTCAGCGGTTAAGGCGCTTACTTCCAAAAGTTTCTCTTCCCGGTGGCGGTCTCAAATCCCGTGATGAGCAGAAATTTTTAGGAGTTGTATATGATTAGGTGAGCTACGCCGGGAAGTTCCGTGGTTCTGATTCCACTTTAAACTGTAGACCCCTAAGGAAAGGAATTGGCCTTCCTGCCTCTGACACAATAGCTTGGTACAACTCCTTCTGAAAGATTCGACAGACTTTCGGGTTATGGACTAACTTAGATTTTAGTTTTGAAGTGAAAACTTCTTTAGGCGCGCTGGGCCATTTTCGGGTGGATAAAATCTTATGATATCGCATCACCGACATACTAATGTTAACATTACGTCTGTTGCGGTCTGGTAGCTTAGTGGTTAAGATGTCTAAAAGGGGAACGTAGGGTACCCGGTTCGAATCCCTGTCTCGGTGGGGATTTTCATAGACCCTTTACCCGACCATCACCTTTGGCATAGCTTATTGAGTAATGTGAACTACTCCGTAACGCTTTCATGGTTCGGATTCGACGTTAAACTGTAGATCCCCTCTACCTGGTAGCACAATCGTGTTGGTTTAAGGCGGCTAAGACAGGGGCTGAATGCGCAGCCAATAGAAACCCCGTACCAGGTCAGTGAGATTACACGGAATTATTAGTGTTTAGTATATCTGTAGCTATAAGTTTGAGTTGTTGCGCGTACGATATTCATTGTTTCAAGTTTTCACTTCTGTCGGCAGTCCTCAATGACTGCCAACATTTTTTTTTTTTTTTTTTAGTAACACCAGGAATTTGTAAATGATGACTGAATAGTTTTCTTGGTCAAGGAATCTCTGCTAGTTGGTGAATCAACTTCAATATAATGATAACTGGAGTTAATGTACTTAACTTTTATAATGGGTTGGCACATTGTGTCATTAAAATGTCAAGAATTTTACTTTCCTTAAACCATCGTGAAAAAAATTACGTATATTCCGACATTCTACCTCATCCCAAAGAAGGGTTCAGATCGGGACTTTAAGCAGGCCAGTCTATTTCAGGACTGTTACTATTGACAAACCATTACCTCACAGATGCAGCTTTAGGAAAGATTGCATTGACATGCTGATAAGATCGTAGTCTCCGAATTGGTCCTTAACCGTACGCAGTACACAATGGTTTAAACTATTTTCACATCCTTCTGAATTTACTGTTTTCTTAAGCGCAATAAGGGTACCACACTCTAATCAAACAAAACACCCCCATACTATAATACCACCTCCTCCATACTTCACTATTAGCACTACACACGATGACATGTAACATTATTCACCAAAATCAGCACCTTTCATCGGATTGCCACAGGGTATAGCTCAAGTCATCACTCCTAATCACACGTTTTTAGTAATCCACTGTCCACTGGCGTTGCTCTTTACACCACTTCAAGCGTCTCTTAGCACTGACTGCAGAATTGTTTGGCTTCTGAGCAGTAGCTTGACGATTGTACCCCATTCAACTTCTAACGCTCCATCATTGCGCTGACTGGACATTGGTGCTGAGCACCCTCTGCCACCCACAGTTTTCTGAATTGCAGAGTATATATGTAGATGTAGATGAAATCAATTAAAATGAAAAGTAATATACTTTTCCTAATTCACTTCATATATTGTATTACATTTGGTTTTTCTTTTATTTTGAACTACATGTTTTAAAAATCGCAGCTAGATTGGAGCAACATCTTCTATCTGGTGATCAAGGAATATTCTGGTCAAACTTTATTATTATTATTTATTATTACTGCAGTTGCACTGAGCAGTGTTTCGTTATCAGTAATTCTCTTCTACTGGTTCTATTTGCACCCAACGAAGAGGCCCCTGACTGCTGAGATGAAGTGGTCTGCTGATAAGCCACCACTTATCATTGTTCACAGCTGGAAGGTTAGCCATTGTCCCGCATGAGGCGCTCTAAGACAATTATTGTCATAGGTAGGATGACCATATTCTATGCCCTAAAGCTTAATGGGGAAACCGGACCATAGAGTGTTCACAGCGTGCTTAACATATATAAAAAAAAGTTCTGTCACAGGTAAATATCAGATTAAAGGCCGCAAGAAATGAGAAAGTGAACCGTGGACATCTCTATCCTTATTCGGATAACTTACCACTGATTTATGGTATAATACAGCATTTAACTTCTCTGAGCAACAGAAATATTCTCCTTGGCATTTGTATCTCTTTTATTACAAGATCACTTTTGTTTGTAGGGATTTGTTATAACTTATAACTTTTTTCCAATCATTGGTCTCAATATTATGCATTTTGTTTTGTGTTTACATAAATGTGTCAGCGTAAAGTGCAGGTTTTGAAGTGAAAATATGGTTAGTCCTAGGTTTAATTGATATCAGTGGTTCCCAAAGTGGTTTTGACCACCGTAGGGGTCTGTGCCAAATTAAAAAAAAAACTAGTTTAGTGGTGCGTAGGCAACGTCAGAGCGCCCGCGAAATGTTTAAAATGAAGTAAAATAGTTGTGACCCATTTCCATTATTATGAAAGTTAAAATAAATAGCAATACATAAATAGATAGCGATTTTAACGTCCCGAGTAAAATATATTCGGAGGTGAAAAAAACAAATTTATAATCTTATTAATAATTTTATAAATAAAATTAATAAAGGTCTTCTAATAAGAAATAATAAAGCAGTCTTTAGGACAGGAATAAAACAAGTTTAGTAGGAATTAAAAACTTCGTTAATAAATACAAATTAAATCGATTAATAAAACCAGGCAAACTAAAATAAGTTCTAAAAAAATTAGATCAATTAGCCCCACAAAACAAATTAGATACTTTTAATTAACAAAATGATAAAATTTACGTATTTCATAAGTTATTTTTAGTATTGGAACTATAATAATCTAATAGTTACTGTCTATAACTCCAAAATTATTTTTAAAATAATGATTTAGCTGTTTTAGTTCCTTCTACTTGGTTCCTAAGTGGACCAAATCGTTGTCAACACTCCATTCTGATCTTATCCAATGATTTTAAGACATTCTTCACTTAGTTATTCTAAATTGGTTAATGGACCCTTTTGCAAGTAGACCCACAGATTAATCCATTCTAATACAGGAACAATTAACATAATTATTTACAAATTAGCAGCTCAAACGAATGATTGAACAAGGATACCTCAAATTCTGATTACAAAAACAGATACCAGTTTTATATCCTGCATTATGCGACACTGTACAGAAGCTGCTGATTGCTTTCCGTATTCCTATTTAGTAGAATGTGGATTTTGTGCAGTTATGAGCTTTATCAGGCGCAAAAAAAATAAAAAAAAATAAATAAAAATAAAAAAAAATAAAATAAAAAATAAAAAATAAAAAAAAAATAAAAAAAAAAATGGAAATCAGTGCTCCTGGAGTCTTGTTACTCACAAACATAGAGCCGAACACAAGTAATCTCACATCATCCCATCAGGTTCACTCAACTCATTAAAAGAAATTAATACTTTTTTTAATTTTAGTACATAAGTTATAATGTCAATAATTACTACTTTAAATATAAAAAATGTTTTATTTATATTTTATTTTTGTATCGTCATTTACCATTCAAGACGTCGAAGTTAAATTTTTTTTCTGTTATGCAGTTACTTTGAGTTATTTGACTCCGGTGTTCATGATCAGATTTTTGCTGTAAGAAGGGTTCCATGGGCATAGAAAGTTTGGATTAGGGAGCGTCCATAAACTAAGTGGGTCGGTCTAGGGGGTATGGGGGGGAAGCTACGCTGGGCTACGTGTGGAGGGGGAGGGGTTCCGCGCCAATCCACGAAGCTTTTCATTCATATTATTCGTCACAGTTAAAATAAGGTATAGAACACAAGACAGCATGTCAATATTTATTTCCGCCATTTAATTATCTCCGTATGTAATTTACGGTAGTCCGACAAGAGGAAACAGTACAAAATTTCTCCTGGAATCAATGGGGAAAAAAAGCTACGTTCTATGCGGTTGTGGGGAGGGGGGAGGGTTGAGACAAAAGCCTGTGATGTTACAAACTTCAGGGATGATGGAGTAAGATAAATGTATCAATTTACCTGGTCCGGAAACGACCCAGTCGAAAGTTATAAGTAAAAATCATTGTGATACTTGTGACAGCGGAATACATGTTGTTGCTAAGATTGTAGGGTAGTTAATCCTGACGAACGCTGTCGGTACGTGTTATTTGTCAATGCATGTGGTTCCAATATGACGGAGCTCCAATTCACTTTGGCCTGAGGCTTCGTGAAAACCTTGATCGGACATTACCTGAATAGTGGATAGGCAGAGGAGGTCCTGTTCCGTGGCCAGCACGTTCACCTGATCTCAACCCAATTGTATTCTATACGAGACACATGTCAAGACTGAAGTGGATCTCCTGGCAAGAATTATCGATGCCTGAGACACTGTCCCAACGACACTGGAGATGGGAATATCACAACGGATACGACAGAACTTTTTTTTTTTTACTTATGGCTTTACGCCTCGTCGACGTCGAGGTCATTAGTGGCGGGATTGGGCAGGGGACAAGGAACAGAAAGAAATTCGGCCATGGCCTTTTGAAGGAAGCATCCCAGCATTAACCTGGAGAGATTTGGGGAAACCATTGAAAACCCGAATCTGAATGCCCGGATGGGTATTCGAACGGGCATCCTTCAGAATGCGAGGCTAGAGCGTTAACCGCTCACCCACCACGTTCGGTCGGAAGTGACGTCATGCCTTACATTGACGCTGGGGGAGGCCATTTTGAACAACTGTTGTAAATGTTGCATCTTGTGAAATCTGTGTGTCAGGTAAATGGAATTCATTATTACTTATGAATTTCTATCTCTCTGACATCAAATTACGTATGCCGTTACTAGTCCATTGACAGGGGAAATTATCTGACGATGCTGAGGCAGAACTTTAGTACATTTTCCCTTATTACTTTCGACTCGGTCGTTTCTGGAACAGTGTTCCTACCTCAAATTGACACATTTAGCTTTCTCCGTCATCCCTGGAAACTTTTAACATCACGGAATCGCCCTGCATAGGCTGCAGCGCAACGATGTTAGAAGTTTAACTTTCTGAACAGATTTTAATTACGTGCAGCGTTACCAGATGACGTAGCGTGATTATTATTATTATTACTCCACGATTCACTAAAAGTTTGTGGCGGAGGATGCATTGCACCTATCCGAAAGTGTAATAGTTTGGAAGGGATATACGGGATATAGCAGGAGGTTCCCATGGGCTATTGTGAGGAATCATCCCGGCAATCGCCTGGAGTGATCAGGGAAAATCATATAAAACCCAGATCAGGATGGCCTGAGTGATTTATCGACAGCTACTCCTATCGGATTTTAAGTTTACTCGCCCGGCAAATGCTTTCTATTCCATTCCCTAATCACCCGTGGAAAAAAAAAAAAAAAGAAAAAAAATGAGTACAGAAATGAATCAGTTCTGGCCCTGATTTATCTTATCTTATTTTCGCGGTCATTCCTAGATATGAATGTTCCTGGTAGTAATATTTGTTTGCTATCATTCCGAAATAAGTCAGTAGTGAATTTTCAATTAGCTTCTGTCGAAAGCAACGCCTTCGGTGACCCAGGTCTTCCCAACCTAACTTTTTCGACATCACAATTATGCTTTCCCTCCAACTATATATACCTGGCAGCTCTTCTTTGGACCTTCTCCAGTGCCTCCATTAACTCCTTTTGATGGGGACCCCATACAAAACAACAATATTCTAAGTGAGGACACACTAGTGACTTGTATACAATCGTTTTAACTTCCAGTGTGCATTTTATTAAATTACGACCTAGAAATCGGAGCATACGATTTGCTTTCCCAATTATCTTCTCGATATGCTCATTCCACGACAGTACCATTAATGGTATATTCCGAGTTAAATAGTGTCACCTTTTTACTTACACGCATGACTTACCAGTTTTTAGCGTTTACCTCCAACAGTCAGAGTTTACACCACGCAATTATTTTCATAATATCGTCTTGTAACAAAGCGTAGTCGTCCTGGGTTTTGATTTCACGATAAATAATAGCATCATCGGCAAATAATCTTTTCTTCTCCCTTATTCTGTCGCACAAATCATGAATGTATATGGGAAACAACAGACGCCCTATCACGCTTCCCTGGGGAGACATACATTAGCTTTTAAGTCAGATTATGATCCTTTAATCTGTGAAAACCGTGTTAAAATTGGTTCTGTAGTTTTTGGACGATACCTTGTCAATCAGGCAAATGGACGAATAGGCAAGAAGAAATTCAAAAACATTTGTTTTTTCTCAAGGACTTATGAATAGCCAACCTAAAAAAACCTCTTCAAGTTACAAACACTGATTTCTTATAGTGTAGATGGGAAGGAGAGGTGTGTGTGTGTTTTTTGTGGGCACGGTGGCCGTTACAGGTGGCCAGTTGTCCTTGAACCTCGTTGCACCGTGCCGCTTACGTAACACCGTCTGCCGTGTTTATGTTTTCGTGTGGACTGTCGATTTGTGTGACACCGCGGCGACACAATCGTAAAGAAACCGACTAGCTACCCGTAAGAGCAGCTTTCTCGCAACAACTTCTCTTTTTATTGGGTTGTTATTCAAATGTTTACTGTTATTGCCGGTGACAGAAAAATCGTTTCGGGCGAAGAGTGTTCTAAAACGGTTCTTCGGGATCTATTTGCTTCAGTATAGCTTTAGCAGGATAACATGGTCCCTTGTAATTCGACTTCGTCATGACGTGATCTTTTAGCTACGAAATAGGTGACAACCCCAGCTGCGTGTATCAGACAGGCTAAATCAAAAATTGAACTGCACTCCTAAAAAAGATTGTTTACTTCCTACTAAAAAAGATAATCAGTTGTTGTTTAGTGACATAAGTATCATGCTGTCTGTCATTATTCATAAAGAATTTGTTTTGTTACTGAATTTTTTACTTTTAATTTTCATATCTTCATTTGTCATTCGTGATTATTATTCCACTTACTTCTCAAACTATTATGAAAAAGAAAAATATTATATAATGGAACTATACAAAAGTCTCGTAAAATAGAATTTAAGTTGCATTTAAGCTTGATTTTTAAAATTAAATAAGGCTGTTGTTTGTAAGGACAGTTCATCGGTTTAAATATACATATTCATTAACAGCGCATTATTTGTTATGACGAAAACAGAATTTGAAAAAATTATAAAGGTAAAGGTACTTATGCCTGGAGACTTATTGGAAGGCAGCTCCTATACAAGTGTGACAAAATACTTCTTTTTTTATGGCATTCGGCTGCTGAGCCAGCTCAATGTGATCATGATGACTCATACAGTGTATCATTTTCTCTAGTGAATTGTTGCTACTAAGTATCGACACCACAGGATGGACAGGAGATCAACACACACACACAACACTTAAACACACATGCCCTCGGCCGGACTCGAACCGACGACGCGGAACCAGTTCTCTAGCACCTACGCTTCCGAGGCACTTCTTCCACCAAGCTAAAAAGGTCGCAGTGACAGATAAGATAAGATCAGGGAAATTACGTGTCTTTCTTCTCTTGTGCTACTCGCGACTGGAATGCACAGAGTAAGTTTCGATGCAAGGCACCGTCTACCGCTCATGGTTATTACTTGAGCTACTGATCGTGTTCTACTATTTGTGTTTCGGGAAATACGCTCTGCAGCATTTTTTTTTTTTAAGTTAGGTCTTAATGAGCCACGGTTACCCACACTGCACTTTACGATGAACACGTTGTTATTACAGTGACATCCAAAATATCACTGAAATAACGGTTTTCGCCGAAATGATTCCATCCTTAGTGCTCTGACAGGAGTGTTTATATTCATCAAAATATGTCATTAATATAACTATACAAACTTCTGATATAAATGAGCCAAGCGTGGTCGGTGATCCGCAACGCTCTTTCCGCGCATTCTGGAGGAGTCGGGTTCGAATCCCCTGCCAGCCATTCAGCTTTGGGTTCGCCATAGTTTCCAAGAATCATTCCAGGTGAATTAAAATCTGGTTTCTCCAATACGCAATGGCTGAATTCGTCCCGTTCCTTGCCCCCAGTCCTTCCACTTCCCCACCTCTAATGTTCTGCGTAATGCTAGAAGCAAAAAAAAAAAAACAAAAAAAAAAAAAAAATAATATATATATATATATATATATATATATAAACGAAAATTATGACGCTCTTTGTATGATCGAAATTGCTATTTAGGGTCCGGAGTATCTAAATGATTTAAATAATACAATAAAAAAATCTTTTTAATTTTGAGTTCAGTATTTTACGACGCTACTGCTTGGAAGTGTCTGGAAACACACCCAATAATAGCTCTAGCTTGCTGTGTGATGCAATGATCCTCTTTGCAGAGACTTCTAGCGTACTGTAATTTGAATAGATTCATTCGTTCAACAATCTTTCTCTTTACAGTAGAAAAACTGTAATTCATGTCGCTGTTTCTACAAATAGTCCGGCTTCAAAATCTTAACAAACATAGTTTAAGTATTCATAAACTTAGTGCCTCATGCCAGATAAATGCCCCGTTTGTTAATGCTGGTTATTGTTACCTTTTTGGTTAGAACGGATTCTTCAGAACGGAAAAATCCTCCGTAGTTGGAATCTTCCAATTTATTGCTGCTTGTTGTTTATTGTTCAAGCAATGTCTTATATCTATTTTTCAACTATTGCTGGGTGATATATCTCCTTCAGTCTTTTATTTGAATTAATAGCTACCAAACACTGTAATTACTGAATTTCACGTTAAATTTAACCCAATGCGCATTGTTTGTTTCGAAAACGAACAGCCACATACCTATATAAGCGTGGAGGCGTGAAATTTTCTCGAGAACCTAGTTCAGTGTGTAGGCTGGTTTCGGCGGTCAAAACTCTGTCGCCACTGTCTAGTGTCAACGTGATGTGTGAAGCCTCTTGACAATGGCGGCAGAGTTTTAACCGCCGAAACGTCGTGCTGTACAAACCTACTCAGTCGACTAGTTCCCACGAAAATTTTACCTAGCCTTATAACTGCAATAGCTGTTACCTGCGACTTCCTACGCGTTAACTTAGAATTTCATGACCAAAAGTGGATATAGGAAGCTGTTAGTAACGTAAGATTTGTACCAAACAACACCGAGTCGGCATACTGTGACAGAACAGCCATCACTACAACATTCTACCGTCGAACCTGTCTCATGAAGAGAATAAGTTTCCAAAACAGAAACACAAACCAAGGTGCGCGGATATAGGGAAGGGGAGGGCTTAACTGAGGGCAGCTTATTTTAGCTTGGTCTTTTCTTCTTTCTTCAGCATGGGCATCCGATTCTTGAGTTCTAATAAATTTAGCCACTCGTGCTCTTCTAGATCTACACATTAGGCCAGGTTTCCACAAGGCATGTCAGAAAAGAAGACAAAATAAACTGGTGCCAGAAACTTTTAGACAGACACAAAGTAATAGTGCAGTACAGGGCAAATCGATATCTATAATAAATAATAAGGTCTGTCTCTAAACAAAATTTACTAACAAATTACATACTAACAGACTGCGCGAGAACAGACCAACACACGCATCCGTCTGTCTGTCACCATTCGATAAGTTCTCAAAACTTCGTGACTACAACTGTTATTTATACCGAAAAAACATGTCCTGTGTCCATCCTACAGATACAAAGTACTTCCTTGTCAAATTCCATCAATATCAGAATAGACATTTAGTCGTTAAACGTAACAAAAAGACAGAGACTTACTTCCGCATACACACACACACACATTGAGTGTGAGAGAAACAATGGCTGAGTGATCAATATAGGGTCTAAAAGTGTACATTTACCAAGCATTGCACCCCTAAATTTGTGGTATCTACTGTTTAACATGGAATCAGAAAGCCTGACCGTCCAGGCGTGGCTAATACGATCAAAAACAATTCTTAAAAATCTTTGGTTCCATCGGGATTTGAACAGGAGACCGCACTCCGAACATTAGAAAGCAAGAGCGTTAGCCACTGCTCTACCAGCCCATTATAGAATAAGGCACTACAGAGTGTTAGACATCCTCAGCGTCAGTATCGCCGTTTCGATAATTTTTCAAAATTACATGACAGTATGTAATATTTATGCAAAAAAAGTATCCTATGTCAATCCTAATGCCAAATCGCAACTGCTTGTCAAATTTCATCATGATAGGATTAGCCGTTTAGCCCAAGAAACGTAACAAACAGACAGAGAGACA
Source organism: Vandiemenella viatica (assembly GCA_031002005.1). NCBI lineage: Eukaryota > Metazoa > Arthropoda > Insecta > Orthoptera > Morabidae > Vandiemenella > Vandiemenella viatica. The sequence goes on from CM061921.1 coordinate 23,012,405, forward strand.
GAGTTACTTTCGCATTTATAATATTAGTATAGATCTCATAACACTTTCCACATCAGATAATAAAAATAAGATCACATTCCCTGCTGGAAATGCATTTAGTGTCATACTAAAGCCGTTGTTACATTGTCCGTGTTCCGCAATAACACTGCTATAAAACTAAAAGAGTATTAAGGGATTAAAAATTGATTGAGTCAAGACAACTCAAGAGGAAGAAGACACATTACAGTTACCATCCATTTTTCGATACCGTAATCAAAGTAGCAGGATTATCACACCATCACAGTTTAGGTGATTGAGGCAATAGTTACGATTTAAATTGCGCTTTCACGGTTTTGGGGACTTTGAGATTTCTTATAAATCATTTGGAAGTAACCGTTGAAATCAATAAAATCATGAAAAATTTCAACCACCTCGGGAATTTCCAACACAGAAACATTTGTAAATAAGCCGTTGTCCCCTAATTATGCTTCACTGATTTTAAACATTTAAGCTATCAATTTTGTAATAATGGAGCGATATGGTTGGTGCCTCTATGGTTAGGTGTCCGAATGAGTATCGACAGCGCTCTGTTCGAATATAGGTTTCTGCTGATATTTGCAGTCGATATAAGCTCCGGTTGAGATTTCTTTGTGTCTGTGAATTACGATGAAACGCCTTCATGATTAAGAAACACTTTGAACTGAAGATCTCTTTACCCGGTAGGATTACATGCTCGGGTTAAGTGGCCACGGATTGCGCGCCACCAGTTCAAACACTGTCATTGTTGTGGTCGAATTCCCTTTCGGGATTTTCCCGTAATATAATTACATACCCAATACCATCTTTATGTTATTTTCAATTACCTAAATAAACGTCTCTAATCTCTTTAAATCAGGTATCTTGTTAGGGACAAGTAGACAGAATGCTCAAATTACACATCATATTTCGAAGCAGCAAGCACATTAGCATATGCTCTTCAACTCTCGCACAAGAAAAGTGTTTTCTGTGCTATCTGTGTGGAGTGTGGTCTCTTATAAGGGAGCGTCCATAAACCACGTAGCTCCATTTTGGCCTCTTGTGAACCCCCGTCCCCCCAAGTAGCCCGACGTGGCTTTTGCCTTTTACCCCTCACCCCCCTCCCCCCACGCGTGGCACGTAGCTTTTATCCCTATTGATTTCAGAAGACATTTTGTACTGTTTTCTCTTGTCAGACTATCGTAAATTACATGCGGAGATAATTAAATGACGGAAAAAATGTTTACATGCTGTTGAGCGTTCTGTACCTCTTTTTTTTTTAACTGCTTTACGTCTCTTTTTAACATCGAGGTCTTTTAGAGACGGGAAAGGATGGGGGCAAGGATGGGGGCAAGGAATGGGAAGGAACTCGGCCATGGCCTTTTGAAGGAAGCATCTCGGCATTTGCCTGGAGTGATTTGGGGAAACCATGGAAAACCCAAATCTGGATGCCCGGACGGGGATTCGAACCGCCGTCCTCCCGAATGCGAGGCGAGAACGCTAACCGTTACACCGCCCCGCTCGGTTTCTGTACCTCATTTCAACAGTGACAAATAAGATGAATGAAAAGCTACGTGCCCCCCCCCCCCCCCCAGGTAGCCCAGCGTAGCTTTCCAGCCAACCCCCACCCCCTCCCACCCCGCCCTAGACCGAATCACGTAGTTTATGGACGCGCCCTAACTGATTGACTTACAACGAACGGTCGGGTGGTTCAATGGTTAAGACGCTTGCTTTTAGAAGTTCGGAGCCCGGTCCCGGGACTAAATCCCGGTTATCATATGAGATACGCCACGACGTTTCGTGGTTAGGATTCCACGTTACACTGTAAGTCCATCCACGATTGAGGCAGAATAAGAGCACAATCGATAATCTGCCATCAGGTCAAGACCAGAAGAATTTACTTCATTTTGTCTACTCAGTAAAAAAGCTGTTCTGAATTAGTTTGCTCCTGTGACGAAGTGAAACAAGGATGTTCTGTAACCTCTAAATTTAACTCAATGATTTAATCTGTAACCGCAAAAAGAATCATGTAGCAGTGTTCGTTTATGTTATCTATTTTAGATCGCTTAAATTTTTAATTTCGATAAATGGCTCATAACTGGCGTCTAAAAACCGACTAAACATTCATAGCAATACATTGTTTAAAAAAAATATAGGAGATAAACATTCCGTGATTCACATTATACCATTCATTTTCATATCATCTGATTTATTGGACGAAGTCCAAGGATAAAATTCCTTTTTACACAATAGCACACCGACGGGAAAGATGAATTTCGTTGTTTACGTCTACTGTGCGAACTTTTCTTAAACCCATTATTATTTGTCAAGAATGATAAAAACCGAGAGTAACCCGATTATTTATGTTTCTTTTTCGACTAAAGTGTTTCAAGTAGCGTTGATTCCACATTTCTGTGTTCAAAACTTTTTTTTTTTTTACTTATGTCTTTACGCCTCCGCGACGTCGAGGTCATTAGAGGCGGGATGGGACTGGGTATAAGGAACGGGAAGGAATTCGGCCATGGCCTTTTGAAGGAACAATGCCGGCATTCGCCTGGAGTGATTTGGGTAAACCATGGAAAACCCAAATCTGGATGCCCGGTCGGTGATTCGAACCGGCCTCCTCCCGAATGCTAGGCCAAATCGTTAACGGCTCACCCAGCCCGTTAGGTTTGTTCAAAACGACTGTTTATTACCTAAATACCAACATAAACAGCTGACATAGAGCTCAGTTGTTATTTTTTCTCGATAGAATTATTCGTCTTTCAACACAGCTTGTATCTTGTATTTGAAGAAGTGAAGTTTTTAGTTATATACTGTATTTTATCCAATAAAAAATTAGTTTTCTAATTGCGTTTAAGCCATTAAACCGAATAAAAAAATTATATGGCAGTATGCTTATAATCATACGATGATATCAGCAATACTACCAGGTTTCTGTACATAAGAGCTTTTAGCGAAGTCATTTCTTTTCTTTATAAACGCAATACCGGGACTGACAAACAACTGTCCATTCCTCGCATCATCATCTCTGTGAGAGATTTGCGAACCTCTGGGAGATATTAATCTAGCCTAATGTCAGATGGGGATTGGTAGCTTTTTTGTTTCTTCCGCCCAATTTTGCTCGTTTTTTTCAGCGCTATCACTCATCCTCCCCTGATTTTGATAAATAGTTTGGTGCCCTCGCTGCACGCAGAACCGAGCCTCATCGTATAATAAAACAACGTTCTTCCTACTGCATGAAAGAGCCGTGAATATTACATCCTAAAAATGACAACGCATTTCTTTAACTGTAATGTACCTGTCCCTTACGAAGTGCTTCAATAAAAGCGAAAGTGTTATTTCTGTCTATCTGAAGTACTTTTCCCGTTAAAAATATTATAAAATATAGCTGCAGTTTACGAGACCTGTGAATGAACTGTAAAGATCGGGCCTTGCTTTCAGGAGGTCATGGGTTCAAATTCGCGTCCGGCCATTCTGATATCGGTTTTCCATGGTTTCCCGAAACCACTCCAGGCAAATGCTGGAATGGTTCTTTCAAAAGACCATGACCGAATTCCTTCTCGTACCTTGTCCCCAGTTCTCTTCCGCCTCTTATAACCTTTACGTTGACGAGGCGTTAGGTCTTGAAAAATAAATTACTTTCAGTTATTTACAGCGATACGGGGATAGCAGAAATATTATTAGTAATAACGTAATTATTACTATAGTTAAATGATTAAATAAAAGGTTGTGTAATAGTTTCAGATATGTAGGGATAGGAAATATGAAAAATTTATGTCACTATGTCACTACTTATTGCTCTTATTTTCTCATCTAAAAAAGGCAAGATACATTTTAGCATTAAAACATTTGCTATCACTGCTTTTGCGATGTCCGCTCCAGTGATTTATTCTTCTCTATGTTATTTTTATTACTATACTCAATAAATTATCACAGCGGGTTTAAAAGTCCCATTACTATACTGTGTAAGAGTTTACAAGATGACTAAGTTTTCCCTTCAATCTTTTCTACTCTGTGAAACAAACCAGTTCATATTTTTTTTTTTTAACTTGTATTTTTGGGACATTACAGCATCCGCCTAAGTTATATGCCGCTACGTCAAAATTTGAATTTTTTTCTGTAGAGCCTATCCAGACACTGGAACATCCCTCGGGCACTGGATGACTTGCCTCCTCGCTATAGTTCGTAGACAGTTTTCACAATCTTCTAGGCCAATGCTGGGTTGATAGTCATTCACTGAGCCTGGCTTTCGGGAGGATGCTGGTTTGATCACAGCTCCGATAATCCTGATTTTGGCTTTCCATGGTTTCTCCAAATCACTCCAGGCGAATGGCGGGTTGGTTTCTTCAAAATTACATGGCCAAATTTCTTCCCCTTTCTACCCACTACCCTCTCTCGGTCATAATGACCTAGTTGGCGACAAGCTCCACATTACGCGAACAAAACAACACACAGCTCATTAGCACAAACCAAGCATGGTGTGTGAGCGGTAACGCTCTGGCCTCGCATTCGGTAGGACGCTGGTTTGAATCCCCGCCCAGGCATCCAGATTTGAGTTTTCCATGGTTTCCCGAAATCACTCCAGACGAATGGCCATGGCCAAATTCCTTTCCGTTCCTTCAACCCACTCCGCCTCAAATGACCCCGACGTCGACGAGGCGTAAAGCCGTAAGAAAAAAAAGAACATTAGCACAAGCTTCCATGGATGGCTGCCAGGTGGCAGCACTCACCGCTCTTCACTACATCAGATAGTCATTAATGTCCAAGAGTTCGGCAGAAAGTATAGCACTAATCACAAAAATCTTTAGGTTATTAATATTGCAGTGTTCCCCGACAGCTCCAGCGAATTCAAGGATATTTTGTATTTCAGTTCTTCGTTTATTGGCAGTCAGTATAATAATTACTTACGAGATGACGTAAGTTGTATGCATGGAAGTGTTAGTCAGAAGAGCGTTGTAGAGACTGAAGATCCGAACTGATCAAACATTCAAATAGTAAAAATTTTGTAAACTGTAGTGGCTAAAGAGGTTTTATGGATTTTAGAATCTTTTTGTCAACTTTATAACTACAGCCAGTGCTTCAGCTACGCTCACTTTTTTTTTTTATTGTTTTTTTTTTAACTGCTTTACGTCTCTCAACAGCGAGGTCTTTAGAGACGGGAAAGGATGGGGGGCAAGGATGGGGGTAAGGAATGGGAAGGAATTCGGCCATGGCCTTTTGAAGGAAGCATCCCGGCATTTGCCTGGAGTGATTTGGGAAACCATGGAAAATCCGAATCTGGATGCCCGGACGGGGAATCGAACCGCCGTCCTCCCGAATGCGAGGCGAGAACGCTAACCGTTACACCGCCACGCTCGGTGGCTAGCTACGCTCTCAATGATTCGACGAATATAGACCGATCTATGCAATGTTACAATTCCCTCACTGTCTTCTAATGTGTTTCAAATGGGGTGTCAAGTAATTGAAGGAATAAGTGATCACAATGCAGTTCTTGTGGATATAAGGGAATTCAGTAAACTAGTGGCCAGAATTGAAGGAGGAAATAGATACAATTATAAAAAGGCACAAATCTTGTTACTGAAAATATATTTCAGGGTAATTTTATTAAATGGAATATTGGCAAAAGTTCAGTGGAGACAAAGTGGGAAGAGTACGAGAAAATAATTTAAAAAAAGGATAACAAAATTTTTATTTCGAAACAGAGAATAAAGAGAAATACAGAACCTTCATACTATAACAGGGAGGTGAGGACGTTAAAGAGATTGGTGAGAAGAGAACATAACAGAGTTAAGAAACAGCAAGGCAGTAGGGAAGTCATGAAACAACTAACCAAGGAATTAATAATGTCAAAGAAACTGGCTAAGGATGACTTCATGAAGAATATTATTCGTGCAGGGGGACCTCTGACTCATGTATCTAGAAATTTCTATAGCTATATAAGGAAACAGGAGAAGAGAGGGTATTGAGACAATTATAGATAAGGATGGAGAAGAAGTAACTGAAGATTTTAAAAAGGCAGAGTTATTAAGTAACTGGTTCAGTGAGACCCTTAGGGACAATAATTCAGGGGTAGTATCAGAAAACGAGACTATCCGCACAGTTGGAGGTGAGCAGATTAGAAAATTTGAAATTGAATATGAAGATATCATGAAGGAACTAAGGAATCTGTAAAAGTGTAAAAGGGCAGATGTTGATACTATTACTAAAGATGCCTTAAAGGTACTGAATGGGACATTGTATATTACCTTGAAACATTATTTAAATTGAGTATGGATATTTGTTGTTTACCAGATGACTGGAAAAGTGCGATAGAGGGTATCAATCCATAAAGGAGGGGCGACAAACAGCGTCGAAAACTATAGGCCAATCAGCTTGACATCAGTGGTAGGTAAATTAATTGAGAGATTAATATGCAACCCCATATTAGAAGTGTCTGTGTGGAACGTAAGTGGTTTTCAGGTCGGCAACATGGCTTTAGACAAGGATATTCATGATATTCATGTGAATCTCAGTTAGTAGGCTATATGCAAGATATTTCTGATGAGATGGACAGGGGAGGTCAAGTTGATAGTATAGCACTAGATCTTTCAAAGGCCTTTGACAGAGTGAACCATAAAATGGTTCTAAATAAGGTAAAAACTATTGGGGTTGATAAGAAAGTGATTTTCTGGGTAGAAGAGTTCCTAAAAGGTAGAAAGAAAAAAAGTTATGGTAGGAAATGATATATCAAAAGAAGTAGAAGTGAACATGGGAGTCCCACAGGGTAGTGTATTGGGTCCATTGTTATTCTAATGAATGATTGTGTTAATGGTTTACTGTCAGAAGTTAGATTGTTTGCATATGACATAATGTTATATAAAAGGATCAAATCAATAGAAGACTATAGCTCCAGGGTGATCTAAATAGGACAATTAGCTGGGTGAGTCAACATGGGATGAAGATAAATGCAAAGAAGAGCCAGCTTATGAGGTACACAGATAAAAAGCTAAAGATTGATTATAATTATAAGTGGGGAAGGAGCTATTTATTGAAGACTCGAAATGTAAATAACTTGGCATAAACATTTGATAGTAAACTTAACTGGGCAGGACACATTGGACAGGTAATAGGGAAAAGGTTCAAAATCCTTCACCTGTTGGAAAGAGTGATGAGGGGATGAACTAGAGAAGTAAGAGAGTTGAAGTACAAAACTTTGGTCAGAATACTTCTGGAATATGGTTGTAGTTTGGGATCCACATTTTGGTTATCAAATACAGGAGTTGGAGTGAGTGCAGAGGAGGGCTGCCAGATTTTTCTTTGGAAATTGCCGCAGAACACAATCGGTAACTAATATGATAAAGGAGCTGGAGTGGGACTCATTGGAGGATATAAGGAGGGTGAAGAGAGTCATAGGGTTGTACAAGGCCTATATTGGTGATGAAGAGCTGAAAGATATTGGTGGGAAAATTAAGAGAGTTGCTTGGAAGCGTAAGGTTGACCGTGACCACA
>CM061921.1:23020889-23193184 GCA_031002005.1 Vandiemenella viatica
TACAGAGCTGAAGCAGATCTGCCATGACCAAACCTAACTCTGTTAAGAGCTGCCCAGGTCTTGCGAGGAAGGTCGAGTCCCTTTAGTGCCTGTTGACTGTCAAACAGAGAGTGCCATTCTGGTGGGGCTGAGGCTATCCACTCCAATCCATGCTTCTCTCCTGTTAAAATTATCAGATATAACTGTTAATCTGTTTTGCAGTTTTTATGCTTGGGCTTCTTGATTTAAGTCTCTGAAATTGATTTTCTATGTCGTCGTGGATGGGCAGATCCAAGTTATGACAGATTGGGCAATTAGGCGACTGTGTCGTTTTATCGTAGGGGGTTTAATGTTACACAAAACGGGTAGCCAGTACAGTGGAGTGGTCTTGATACATCCACTAATTAATTGCATTGTCTGGTTCAAAACTGTGTCCATCTTTTTGACGTGGGTTCAACGTAGCCTAGCCTCCTCGTGGTACACCCTGGGCAACGTGCTTGCACGGCTAAATAGTCTACACAGTCAGCCTGCCAGACAATCCTGTAGGATCTCCTGGCAACCAGAGCACAGTAATCCTTCAAATTACTGAAAACAAACAAGAAGTCAGTGGGATAGATGAACTTGTGTCTCACTCCCCTCCCCTATCCTCCATCACTGAGATTTCCTATTCTTGGTTGAATACCGGAGAGTGCACAGCATATATTATTGGCAATATTGGTTTTGCTTTGATACTTTGTTCTTTTTGCAGCAAGAGCTGAAAATCCCTTTTGCACAAATAAGTGTTTGAAAAAGGAAAATACAATTATGGCACTTTCTGTGATATGTTGGGATGGACTTCGTAATAATTGACCCAAACAATGGTTTATATTAGGGATGTAATGGATATCAGCATCTGCAAGTGTGGAACTTTCACATGAAATCCTACCTTCGCATCCACATCCACAATTTTTAATGTTTATATTGCAATATATATTATTCCTTTTTATTTATACGAGATTCTGCCCACCATTGATTAGCTAACAACAATCTTTTTTTTTTCTTACGATCTCACAGTAAACTTAATAATAAACTGAATGGTGTTATTACCTAAGCAATGAATTTGCAAGTTTTAACTTGCATGTAAAGTAAAGCGGTCTATTCACGGTACTTATTATGGGACTTCTGTGTAGAACTACTGTAGGATGCACTCACCCATTCACATTACTTGAAGGGGTCCAGAAATGTTCCAACCAAACCTTTCTACTCATACTTTCTTGCCGCACACAAGTGTCCTTATCACACACTCGCAAGATGTTTCCCCAGTCATGATTCAGCACCATAGTTTGATGGATGGCAAGGGACCATGTTGGTTGTCTGGGTGTCCAACAACATTTAACTCATCCTATGTGTAGTCCTGCAAGCCCATCAAGAGTTCTTTATCAGAAAATCAGATCATTGTAGATCCTACAAGTTGGACTTTGAATGCGCCACTGTAGCGGTGGATAGATGGGCGGCGGGCACAGAGTGGCGTGGCCTTGTGCTTGATGCTTGAATTATTTGAGCTGTGAACTGTGTAAAGTTCATATGATAAAGATTGTTTTTTAGATGCATGTGTAGTTATGTAAATAATTTTATTCACTTGTGAAATCATCCCACATTTTTTGTTGTTTAAAGATGAGGCAAAAATAAATCAATAAGGCAGTATTATATGGAAGTAGACTTTATTATGAAAAAAGGTAGAATATGACATAAAAAATATACTTTTTTATTTTAAATTTCTTTTTGATAAAATATTAAAATCTAAATAATTAAACATTTATTTTTCCACCTCTGCATCTGCTTCCGCCAAACATACACATCCACGGATGTCAAGCATTGAACATCTGCATCTGCAAAGATGATTTCTGTTACAACCCTAGTATAAGTATGTTATCAAAATCATATTTTGCAACAGTCATTTTGTATTTCCAAGTGCTTTAGACAGGGCAACTGTGATGACACTGAAAGGGTCTTTTGTCAGTCTGTTGAAGTCGTCATCTCATGAGTTTGGAAAGTATCAGTTTTTTTTTTTGCTAGTTCATTGATACATGCTATTTATCTGCCACCTATATTGTGCATTTTGTTTTGATACTAGTTGCTATTGGTAGCATCATATATTATTTTTTTTCTTCGAAAATCCACCAATGTATTAATTTGTTTTTCTTTGAAGGATTCACAAAATTTTGGATAATAAGCATATTACAAACATTTGAAGAATAAACTTAAAAAATGAAACTAGCTATTACGTGCACACTACAAAACTTTTTTTTTTTTTTTTTTTTTTTTTGAAACTTAAAATTACTTGCACTTTGAAAGTAATGCCACTTAAATAAACATATTTATGTGAGAAAGGTAACATGCAATTTTGTCATCATGTAAAAATTCCATCAAAAGGGATTCAAAGTGTTCCAGAATTGTTGCAAGATTAGTGTGAAATTTCCACAAGTGATGTTAATGAAAAAATATGTTGAATTATTCACCACCATGCATCTGCATTTTTTACCATGATAAAGTGTCTCTGATATGTTTCAAAACTGAAAGAGGATAAAAGATAATTTAGAAATGTAAATGTAAAGCTTCTCCACTTCAACAATAAAATGTGTTAATGGTTATGCACGGATATCTTTCCATAAAACTTTCCTTGGATGGCAGCAATTCATGCTTCAAATGTTTGTACGATGCTTATTAACAAAAAATTTGTGAATTCTTCCAATAAAAACAACTTAATATTTTATTATTAAAAAAAAAATGATTCTGTAATGCAATAAACATCAAACAGAAATGAAAAAAAAAAGAAAAAGAAATGAGCAAGAATACCTGTACACTTTGAGTAAGTTGCTTCTCTACACATTAGTAGTAGACACTTAAAATATCACAGCTCTTTAGCATGAGATTAAGTGTAAGATGGTTGGTAAATAAATAAATAAACAATAAATTCAGTTTATATCGAAAGGACAGATAAAATACACCCAATACTCACCAAAGATGAAGGAAGGAGGGCAGCAGCAACACAAAACAACACAAAAATTACAATATTTCGGGTTAAACACTTTGTCAAGTTAAAAGAAGTAAGAGGCTGAGCTCGCGCATGCCTTGCGTTTGATACAGTCACTCATAGAATAAAGTTGACCGTCGCAGGTGGTGGCAGAAGCAACAATAATATAACCGCAAGTATAAATGACAGGAAAGATTAAAATGGGAAATAATAATAATGATCATTGAAATAATAATAATAATATAAATTATAATAAAAAATATCAAATTTTTTGAAAAAGGTCTGTAAATTTATCTGATTCCTTTGCGCTGGCCAGTGATGGATGTACAGGGTGAGGATGGAAGATTTATTGGAAATTAAGGTCCGGGGGATTTCTAGTCTGCAGGATGTGTTGATATGCAAATTCCCACCAGCGGATTCAGATTGGGAAGTAGTGTCTGGAAGTACTCTAATGGCTCTGACTGTGAAGCAGTTATTAAGGTCGCGGGTGTTGTGAGTACTGGCATTGTGAGCTACAGGTAGGTCTAGGTTTTGGGAGTAAACTGTTTGTGACCATTCATTCTGATGAATAATGAGTTTGAGGTAAGGCCAATGTAGGAACTTTGATAGTGGAGGCAGGTGAGCTGGTATATGAGATGGGTTGTTGTACAAGTGGCATGACCTATTATGGGGTAGGTTTCACCTGTAGTAGGGTTGCAATAGCTAGTGGTAGGTGGATGCATACTGCACATTTTGCAACGGGGTCTCTTACAAGGGAAGGATCCAAATGGTGGTTTAGGAGCATCAGAAGGTTGATATGTATGTACCAGTATATTTTTTAGATTAGGTGATCCGCTGAAGGTGACACGGGGTGTGGTGGGAATGATAGTGGGAAGAATGTGGTGCATTTCAGGAAAGGATCTGAGAAAGTCATTGCCCACACGAAGTATTTGGTTTAGCGATGCCAGGCCAGGGAAAAACTGTGTGAGAAAAACAGGGTGCTGGTTGGTTTTGTGTCGTTTGTGTTCATGTGGTGGATAGTTCTTGACTCTTGATAGCTGTTTTTGTACTAATTCTTGCAGTTTATGAGTGCCCGAGTCTGGTTATTGGAGTAAGGGATTCATGACCAGAGCAGATGCGTTTGCCTTGATTGACTAACCTGTATGGGATGGACTGTTTTGTACGATATGGATGGCAGCTATAAAAATGGAGATATTGTTGTAGGTTAGTGGGCTTTATGTGTACATAGGTGTGTAAGTGACCATTCTGTACAGAGATGTCCACATCCAGAAAACTGATGCCAGTCTGAGAGTAGGACCAGGTGAAGTTTTTGGAGGAGGTGTTATTCAGTGAATCCAAGAAGTCAAGAAGGAGGTTTTCACCGTGGATCCAGATCATAAATTTGTCATCTATATACCTGAACGACGCGGTGGGTTGTCGGATAACCTTTTGAAGAAAACATTCCTCTAGTCTGCCCAATGGAAGGTTGGCATTGGAATGTGCCATGCAAGTGTCCATAGCAGTGCCTTGTATCTGATGGTAAACCTGAGACTGGGAGCAAAATAAATTTTTGGTAAGGATGAATTGAGCCAAAGAATTGAGGAAACATGTTGTAGGGAAGTGTGTGGGTGTCAACTGTCGAGGTAATGATCTATGGCACTGAGGCCCTAGCCATGAGGGATGTTGGTGTAGAGTGATGATACATCAACAGTGACCAGGAAGCAACCTGCAGGGAGAGGTGTAGGGACTGTTGACAGATGCTCTAAAAAGTGGGGGGGGGGGGGGGGGGGGGAATATATCTGACACAAGATGGAAGGGCCTGGACAAAAGTTTGTAGGTGCTGGTAAAGGAATGCAGAAATACGTTTTGTGGAAGACCCAAAGGCAGCAGCTATAGGGTTTACTTATTTTTTTATTATTTTTTTTTTTTACTTATTGCTTTATGCCTCGTCAACGGCTAAGGTGGGATGGGACTGGGTACAAGGAACGGGAAGGAATTCGGTCATGGCCTTTTTGAAGGAAACATCCCGGCATTCGCCTGGCGTGATTTGGGGTAACCATGGAAAATGCAAATCTGGATGCCCGGACGGGAATTTGAACCAGCGTCCTCTCGAATGCGAGGCCAGAACGTTAACCGTTCACCCACCATGCTCGGTGGCAACTGTAGGGCATCCAGTATTGCCTGCCTTATGTATCTTGGGCAGAAGATACAGGGTGGGGGTCTGGGGGGTCTTAGGGGTCAGTAGGCAAATGGAATGGTGTGAAAGACCCTGCAAGGGACCTTGGAGGCTGAGGCAAAGTGGATTTCCTTCTCCTGACATAACATCCTTAATCATTGCAACCATGTGTTAACCAAACAAGCACAAAAACATCTTTCAAAGCTTTCTTTCCCCTGTAAGAGCTACTTTGCTTTGGGCCTACATCTTCCCAACCCACATAACAGGGCAACACATTATCCCTCCACCAGTTATTGCCACAACGCCATGTATTTATCAGATTCTCAACTTTCTCCACCCAGCACCTCTGCCACCCACTCCCATCACTCCCACTTCTACCCACTCCCCACCATTGGAGAAATAAAAAATTCCTATTGTGAATCTTTCTTCCATCCCCCTCACTGAACCTGAACTATCAGTGCTTTCAAAGGGTCTTAAGTTCTGTCCCACCCCTAAATTTAATTGGGTAACTCCTTTTTAAGGACTCCCTTCCATTCTGCCGCACTCTCAACTGGTGGTATTATTTCAATACTACAGACAGGGTTGACAGCCAGTGTGATAACCTGGAACCCAACCTCCAACAATTCCTACCTCTATCCCAGTTAGATCCACCTCCCCACCCTCAAATCCATCCCTTACTCATATTCCAGGAATTCCTCATGTCAGCCCTGTCATCGCATTCCTTCCTAAATTCAATCCCCCACTCCAGCAATTTGACCCGTACTGAAATGTGGGCTATGAGTGATATTTCTAAAAATAAAAACATCATAATTCTCCAAGCTGATCAGGACTCAACCACTGTGGTCATGGATCGAAGTGACTACATAGCTGAGGCCTCAGGCAGTTCTCTGACACCTCCACTTACCTACCTCATACCACTAATCGCACTAATTCGATCTGCACATAAATCTGCTCCATCCTCAGTCTCCAAGGTCCCTTACAGTGTCTTTCACACCATTCAATTTGCCTCCTGACCCCTTAAGACCCCACGGACCACCACCCTGTACCTTCTGCCCAAGATACATAATCCTGGACACCCTGTAGTTGCTGACTTTGGGTCTCCCACAGAATGCATTTCTGCATTCGTTTACCAGCACCTACAACCTTTCATCCAGGCCCTTCCATCTTATGTCAGAGACCCCCCCCCCCCCCCACACTTTTTAGAGCGTCTGTCAACAGTCCCTATACCCCTCCCGGCAGGTTGCTTCCTGTATTGATGTATCGTTACTCTACACCAACATCCCTTATGGCCAGTACCTCAGTGCCATAGAGCATTACCTCGACAGTCGACCCCCACACATCATCCCTACCACTCGTTTCCTACCTTCTTTGGCTCAATTCATTCTTACCAAACATTTATTTTCCTTCCAGTCTCAGGTTTACCATTAGATATGAGGCAGTGCTATGGGCACTTGCATGACACCTTCCTATGCCAATTTTTTCATGGGCAGATTAGAGGAATATTTTTTTCAAAAGGTTACCCGACAACTCACTGTGTGGTCAAGATATACAGATGACATATTTACGATCTGGGCGCATGATGAAAACCTCCTTCTTGACTTCTTGGACTCACTAAATAACATCTCCTACAAAAACCTGGTCCTACTATCAGACTGACATCACCTTTCTGGATGTGGGCATCTCTGTACAGAACGGTCACTAATACACCTCTGTACACATAAAGCCCACTAACCTACAACAATATCTCCATTTTGATATCTGCCATCTGTATCATACAAAATGGTCCATCCCATACAGCCTAGCCATTCGGGTCAAACACATCTGCTCTGATCTAAATTTACATTCATACTCTGCAATTCAAAAACATTGTGGATGGCAGAGGGTGCTAAGCATCAATTTCAATTCTGCTCATTCCAATACCGAATAGCACGAGAAACGAAAGAATACATAAAATCATCAGTATGGCATCTTATTTCTCGAATTTTATCCTTCTGGTCATTCCGACCTAAATAGGTTGGCGGAAGAAGTATTTCATTGCACTTGTAAGTAAAAGAATTTCACATATTCTCCAATAAATTCAAATGCAAACGATGTCGTCTGTCTTCCAAATGATCCCAGTCAAATCTGTGTATCACTTTTGTGATGCTTTATAAGGACTGTAGGAACCAGTCATGAATCGGGCGTCTCTCCTCTTTACCCTCTCCACTGAATCAATCAAGTCCTTGCGTTATGGATCCCAAACTCCACAACAGTAATCCAGATGCCGACACACTAGTGTTTTATATGCTACTAGCTGACTCGACAATGCTTCACTATTGCTGGACTTGAGTAGGCACATAGATTAAATGAAAAAATATTTACATATAAATTTTAAACTGCTGTTTCATTCATTTTCAGTTGGAAAGGGTGAGAGGGGATGCACTCTGGAAAACATATGCAGGCAGTATTTTTCTGTTTGTTTCAAAGTATAAGTGTGCAAATTCCCATTGAAATCTGATGAAATATGTGGTTTTGTCTAAATTATGGGGAGGAGGAGTGGGTTTTTTAAATATTTTTTGACAGGAACCTTCTCCGTCATCCCGTCAACAACTCACCAAAGCTTCACCGTAAATGGACGAACGGTTTGTGCCTGTTTCTCATTCTAAATTGGTATATGTACACAATACAGACATATTTAAATATACAAAACCAATAAAAGACAGTGATTTTATTTTTGTGTTTGAAATTTAATTTGAGAACGTTTATTCAAGTGCTTTAGCATATACAATATTTTTAGTCTTTCCATCTTTTGCAAGAACAAATAAATTTTCCGGCTGTTCCACTCGTGAGCATGCTACATGTATAATTGACCATGTGAGAAGCATGGGTTTTCCAGATTTAATCTGCAAACTTGAAGCGATTGACCTTGTGCCTTGTTGATGGTCATTGAGAATGCAAGACGAACAGGGAACTGAAGAAGCTTGAAATCAAATGGCATATCTGTGGGAATGATGGGAATACGTGGAATTAGCACATCTTCTCCTTTCGACATGCCACTAAGAATTGTCGCCTCAATTACATTCGGCATCAGTTTTTTCACAGCGAGCCTGATTCTGTTGCACAAAACTGCTGGATTAATGTTGCGTAAAAGAATTATTGGTGCATCAATTTTTTAGTGACAGTCTGTGCGGTGGCACACCAGAAAGATCCAACGAATTTAAAAACTCAACTGGATAATTTAAAATCTCTGCATTCATGAGGCTGTCAATCGATTTGTAGGTGACAGAACTCCCCCGGAATTTGTTCATTGATTATGTAGTTGATTGTATTGACATCGATGTATTTTGCTGCCAAAATAGCACGTTCACAAAGCCATTGGTGATTTTTGTAATTAGTGGAAATTTCCGGGAAAACTTTTAGAATTAGTTGATTGATGGATGGAACAATGACACAGAAGTTCACTGGAAATGAAATGTGTTATGTATTGGCGTCAATTGGTACTTCTCCATTACCGATAACGCATTGTGCAGCAGATGTACGCGCATATTGACCTTTAATGTGAGTTTCTGCACATATTTCCAAAGATGCGATGCTTTGAGGCAAGCGTTGAGCTCATCGGCTGGTGTTGACTTTGGTATGACTGGTAGAGTCTGTCTGAAATCACCTGCTAATAAAATGAGAGCTCCACCGAATGCATTTGCATTTGCTCGTAGATCTTTAAGAGCTCGGTCAAGCGCTTCAAGCGATTTCTTGTGGGCCATCGTGCACTCATCCCAGACAATCAGTTTGGAGCACTTTCGCCATACCAGAACTTTTAGAAATATTGCATGATTGAGTTACGGCAAATTGCATGTTCAGTGGCAATTTGAGCGCCGAATGCGCTGTTCGTCCACCATCCAATAAGGTAGCCGCAATACCTGATGAGGCAAGGGCCAAAGCAATTTCATTTTGAGACCGAATATGTGCTAGCAGCAAACTGATAAGGAACGTTTTCCCTGTACCACCAGGCGCATCCAGGAAGAACAGACCACCTCTACCATTGACCACCGCATTTATGATTGTGTTGTAGACCAGTCTTTGATCTGCAACTAAGAGTGGTTTATTTGTTTCGACATATGCACGCAAGGCATCAGCACTGAATTGTTTTTCTCTCAATAAATCTCGATCAGGAAGGTCACACGCAGAACGTTGTGGTGCGACCATGCCAAGTTGAATGAGTGTTTTATTGTTGATGGTTAAGCATATCTCTTTGATTTCTATCAGAGCTTCATTGAAAATGTTGTCCGAAAATGGAATGGTGTAATCTTTGCTAATGGTACGAATTCGGTGCAAAATATCTTCGCTTAAGTCTTCTCTGAATTTTTCCCACAGGGTTTTAGCGCTGGATGGCGAACATGTGGTCAAAATGATAGCTAATAATGTTCGTATTTGTCATGGATGACTACTGACACAGCTGTCCATCAGTGCAATTTCCCGGTGTTGGTCACTTTCCAGTAAATTAAGTTTTAGGCAAGCTTCTTGTATGTGTGGCATTCTACGCCATCAACCGTTCTCAAATTTGGGAACGAAGTTGGACCTTTGCCATTAATAAGCAACATTCTCAGAAAGTATCATTCGGCATTATTTGGATGTACTGTGTAAATACGGCCCAATGCGTCAGACGAATACAGATTTTGATAGCCTTCAACTCGCGTGCCTTGTTTACGCCGTTGGCATCTTTTCGATGTGGTATTCCATGTATAGTACTTTGGTACTTCTGCGTACAGTAATGTTTTAGCGAATACATCTTCTTCGCACATGGTAAAAAATGATTTCAGTGTTGTGTGCGCTGGTGCACCAGCAACATTTCGTGCATTCTCTTCTGTGAAATACACTCTTTGTCCATTTTCTAAGTGAACACTGAGATGAACAACTGTAGGATGCCGACTGTGAATTGGGGAACTCAAAATGCACCATACGGCCTCATTGCTGCTTATATACCGACCTGTCTGAAATTGAACCACTTCATCCAAGTGCGCGTCGGGTTTGTCTACACTGAATACTGCCATATCGGAGCCCTTTTTAACATACTAGCTGGTACCCACTACTTCGTTAGTGATTGTACAGAATTCATATTCACAGCTAAAGACATCTAACCACCATAGTGCACGATGGGAGACTCGATACTATTACCACACACAAATACCAGTCTTCTGCGCTATGTAGATCCGGCAGCAAAGTAAAATTTACGGATACACACAAGTCTTTGGATGAACTACGAAAATATTCATGATCGACCATTTTCATCCCCCATATCTTCCACACCCCCATAGCTACAGACATCTAACAACCATAGTGCACGACAACAGACACGATTCTACTACCACACATAAAAGCCAATGCTCTATGCTATGTAGTCGTGGCAGAAAAGTGAAATCTGCGGAGACACATGCCTTTCGTCGAAATACGAAAATATCCTTGGTCGGCCACTTACAACCACCATATCTCCCACACAACCACAGTTTCTGAAATACGGCCACTGTTGTGATCGAAAGGTGACTCTGTGTTACTACCACACACAAACACCAGAGATCTGTGATCGATAGTTTTCGCTGAAAAGTTATACACCATGACACTTTTGTCTTTGGCAGAAATATGAAATTGCTACAGGACGACCACTTTCAACCCCCATATCTCCCACACCCCCATAGTTCCCGAAATCTAACAACCATAGTGCACTACATGAGATACGATTCTACTACCAAACACAAACACCAATGCTCTATGCTATGTAGTTGTGGCAGAAAAGTGACACATGCGGAGACAGTCGAAATACGAAAATATCCTTGGTCGGCCACTTACAACCACCATATCTACCACAGTACCACAGTTTCTGAAATTCGGCCGCTGTTGTGATCGAAAGGTGACTCTGTGGTACTACTATACACAAACGCCAGTTATCTGTGATCTATAGTTTTCGCTGAAAAGTGATACAACATGACACTTTTGTCTTTGGCAGAAGTATGAAATTGTCACAGGTTGACCACTTTCAACCCCCATTTCTCCCACACTCCCTTAGCTACCGACATCTAACAACCATAGTACACTACATGAGATACGATGCTACTACCAAACACAAACACCAATGCTCTATGCTATGTAGTTGTGGCAGAAAAGTGACATATGCTGAGACAGTCGAAATACGAAAATATCCTTGGTCGGCCACTTACAACCACCAAATCTACCACAGTACCACAGTTTCTGAAATTCAGCCGCTGTTGTGATCGAAAGGTGACTCTGTGCTACTACTACACAAATAGCCAGTTATCTGTGATCTATAGTTTTCGCTGAAAAGTGATACACCATGACACTTTTGTCTTTGGCAGAAGTATGAAATTGCCACAGGTCGACCACTTTCAACCCCCATTTCTCCCACACTCCCATAGCTACCGACATCTAACAACCATAGTGCACTACATGAGATACGATGCTACTACCAAACACAAACACCAATGCTCTATGCTATGTAGTTGTGGCAGAAAAGTGACATATGCGGAGACAGTTGAAATATGAAAATATCCTTGGTTGGCCACTTACAACCACCATATCTACCACAGTACCACAGTTTCTGAAATTCGGCCGCTGTTGTGATCGAAAGGTGACTCTGTGCTACTACTACACACAAACTCCAGTTATCTGTGATCTATGGTTTTCGCTGAAAAGTGATACACCATGACAGTTTTGTCTTTGGCAGAAGTATGAAATTGCCACAGGTCGACCACTTTCAACCCGCATATCTCCCACACTCCCATAGCTACCGACATCTAACAACCATAGTGCATGACAGGATAGACGATTCTACTACCACACACAAACACCAAAGGTCTATGTTATGTAGTTGTGGCAGGAATCAGAAGTATAAGGAGATACGAATTTTTGTTCGAAATATGAAAACGCCCTGCACTGACCAACTTTAATCATTATATCTCCCACATCCCCACAGCTATCGGCATTCGGCCAACGTTGTGCACGACATGAAACTCCATGCTACTTCCACCCACAAACATCAGTGATCTGTGCTAGGTAGTGGTGGCTGAAAAGTGAAATATAGGGAAAAACACGTCTATTTTTATATATATATATAAGATTTGCATATGTACTTTATTGATTTGACAGTATTACAGTATTCCACATTAATGTGCGCTTTAAATGTTTTTGATAACAAAGGTGAATACGGCACAATCCATCTATTGTCGATTTCAACTTCAACAGTTCTCATTCTGATAGTAGCCGTGCGGCCTCCATCATACGGTTTGCATCGTCTGTATTGAGGATAACCGTCATCACCACAGCGAGTTTCTCGAATAAATTGTCTGGGATACTTTTTTGTGCATCTGTTATCTGCCATGCATGTGGATTGGTGGTTTGTAGCACCACATGATCCATGTACCATGTTTTTGGTGACAATATCGAATAGTAATCTATCTTCTTCAGGATCTGGTATTTCTGCACAAATTACATCATCAATGGAAGCTGGATGTATTTTAGTTTTGAGCCATATGAGAATGTATGCATGAGGAAGGCCTCAATTCTGCCATTCAATGGAATACATCCAGCATCTGATTTCACCATAAACGTGATGCTTCACAATCAGATCCAACAGTTTCGTGAGTTTCTGCTTGAAAATTCGTGCAGTTAAATCGTGTCGATCGGCTGGAGTTTGACCGGGAAGTAGAAGCTCTTTTGTCTCGTCCCATGCTGGATTGCATGTGAAAGTGATAAAAAAATCTGGACGTCCGTATGAACGCACATATGTCAAGACGTCTTGGGCATATTCATGCATGTGTCGTGGACTGGAAGGTTGCTGGAAGTATGACCATTTTGCCATTGTCTCTGACGTTTCCGTCGTTAGCAATCGCATCTCGTAAACGAATGTAATCCTCCGAGCGCAACAACTTTTGATTAAGTTGAATGAAGAGAAGACACTCAGCTTCAATTTTAGTGTACATTTCAACCACATACTGGTGAAATAGTTGATGATATTGTAGAATATTATTTGTTCCGTTTTGAGGTATCATTATACGGTACGAATAATAATTCATTGCTGATACTCTTTTATTAAGTTGTTCACCTGTAATAAGAAATAAAATGAATGATAAGATAAATACAAATGTGATTTAAGAACGTATGATTATTTCTTACATATATGGAGTATGTGCAAAATAAGAATAAATGTAATTACCTGTAGCTGGATTAGTTTGCATAATATTGAAGTGATATCCGTCCTGCCCCTCCCAAAAAATTATAGGATACTGTAATGCATCGTAAAAACGGTGTGTTTCCGCGACACGTATGATAGTGTTGTTTCGCCACTGAAGAATTATATCCCGTGAATCACGTTCTTCTCCAACTATAACAATCGCTACTTCATTGATGGTAGGTGCATTGTAATGTCTGGCATGCTGTCCGATTGGTGTTTTGTCGGCTCTTGTATGGATTGCGTAGTTATCTGCCGGCAAGTTATCAATTGAAGTTTTGAACAATTTTATAAGGGCTTTCTGTTGGTGCAGAAGAGTTTCAAAGTTGATATAATATGCCGTTTGGTGCCTGGAATCATATTGCATTGCTGATCAACTTGCAAATCATCGTCACCCATGAAGTATATTAGTAAAAATTTTTGTTCAGCATTGGGCACTGGTAGAAGTGATCCTATGCGATGATATATTTGTACTTGAATTTTGAAAGTTGGCAAATATTGGTCTTGGAATATTTTATCGGCTCCAAAGGATGTCAATTGAAAAGCCGAATTATATTTGCGAATGTTTTGTAAAAAGTGCTTAGAATCGATAGTGTTTCCCAAAGCAATGAGAACAGTGGTTCGGGCGGTGGACTGCAAAGTCGGAAGTCTAACTTTGCCATTCGCGCAGCACATTCCAGATGTTTCATTGTTGAACTTCAGTGCACCGCAATGTCCACACAGGTTATCCGTTTTACCGATTTGTACACTTGGATGTAGACTGTAATCATAGTTAACATTATACTGGAACACAGCAAGATTCAAGTCAAAATTCACGGTTCGTCGAGTTCGAGCAGCTCGTACACGTTGTGCTTCCACCCTTGCTGTTCGTTGCTCTTCCGATTCCAAGGCACGCGATCGAGCAGCTCGTACACGTTCTGCTACCACTCTTGCAGTTCGTTGCTCTTCCGATTCCAAGAACGCGACTGAGTAGCTCGTACACGTTTCGCTTCCAGTCTTCCTGTTAGTTCCTCTTCCGATTCCAAGGCACGCGATCGAGCAGCTCGTACACGTTCTGCTACCACTCTTGCAGTTCGTTGCTCTTCAGATTCTGATGCATGTGACAGAGCAACTCGTAAACAATCTGCTTCATTGCTTTCTTGTAGTTCCTTGCTTGTTTGAGATGCATGTAATCGCTTTTTGTTTCGTGCTCTGCTGGTAAATCTTCCAATCGATATGCGCTTAGGAGGCATGATTATTTTGACAGATAATGCAACAACAACTGCGAACAAAACAACAGTATTCATAACTAATGTGTATAGTTTAACACTTGAATGTCTTGCTTCTGGTTCCTCACTTGTTTGAGAAGCTAAAGTTGAACTGATTCTGGTACACACAATAGGCTATTTCATTATTTTCTGAAAACAATATCAGTTTATATAATCATGTTGAAGGAACCCGAAAAAAGTGCTTTCATTTAATTCCATTAGATATTTCTACAGAAAATTACAAACAAAAATACGCCATTTAAATTTGGCGCGAACAGGCTTTCACACGTCACACCAATGTATCCAAAGATGCAAGTCAAAGTTATCCTGTTGAGTAGATAGCGCTAATCTATTTATGTTATTTTTTAAGAACGTATTTCTTAAAATAAACTTAGTAACAAATGGTGTGCAGTGCCAGAGTACAGAAATACGTCAATAAAGATAGGGACGCGTCATAAATTAAACGCCCTGTGTATATTACGTAAAAACTGATTACAACTTGCTCGCAGATATCATGATATAGTGGATAATTCAGTTGTTTCATTCTGTGAATACCACTTCGATGTAGTAAACATTTACTATTAATAACTTACAATGTAGACAAAATATTTAAATGATGTCATAATACTGCTGTTGTCAGTGGCAAGACGTAACATTTTCAAGCAATAATTCAGTTCTAATACAGCCTGGACCAAATTTTTCAGGCAGAAATTAGGTTCTAATACAGCCAGGGCCAGCAAGACATCGTTAAATATACTTGGAAAAGTATTTCTAACGTTGTCTAGCATTTAAATGCTGCAGTATTAAGACGCCAATTCATTGAGGAATGCGATCTCCAGTAATCCCCTACTAAATTAACCTAACTTCATCAAAACATCGCAAATTACAATTTGATTATGAATTCTTGTAGAACTCGACTAAATAAATCGAATAATAAATAATATAATTTTTGATATCTCGCTTTGTTTTCGAGTTTTAGCATGTTAAAAATCAGTTATAGGTAGCTATTACTCCATGTACTTTTGGCGACGTTTCTTCTGACCCAGGCCGTATTTCAACCATAATAACATTCAATAGGAGAAAGTAAAACATGTGTAGGATAATTTCCGCCGCGAATATATAGTGATATTGGGAATTTTTATTCAGGTCCAGGCCGGATTTCACCCTAACCTCCACAATTTTGACATACAATACGTCGAGAACTAAGCTATATGTCAAGAAAATGTATCATTTGTTTTTGATTGTCTCGTCGAGTTACATTATGGGGAAGAGGGGTGGGTTTTTAAATATTTGTTTTTGACAGGAACCATTTTTGCCTAATTATAGGGTAAAAACGTAATGGGGTTGGAAAGGGGGAGAGGGGATTAATATTCGGAAACCATACGTAGGCAGTATTTTTCTGTTTGTTTCAAAGTATAAGATACAAATTTTATCTAAATCGGATATAAAATGTGGTTTGCCTAAATTATGGGGTGAAAACGTAATGGGGTTGGAAAGGGGGAGAGGGGATGAATATTCGGAAACCATACGCAGGCAGTATTTTTCTGTTTGTTTTAAAGTATAAGTGTACAAATTCTTATCTAAATCCGATAAAAAATGTGGTTTGCCTAAATTATGGGGTAAAAAACGTAATGGGGTTGGAAAGGGGGCGAGGGGATTAATATTCGGAAACCGTATGTAGGCAGTATTTTTCTGTTTGTTTTAAAGTATAAGTGTACAAATTCCTATCTAAATCGGATAAAAAATGTGGTTTTGCCTAAATTATGGGGTGTTATGGGGAATAGGGGGTGACTTTTTGGAAATTTTATTCACAGGAACCCTTCGCAGGCGCACACTCGAAAACTCTCCAAAGTTTCATTGCAATCTTATAAATGGTATAGGAATGCATAGAAGACGGACAAACCCACAAACATTGATTTTTATATATAAGACTAGCTGACCCTGCTATGCTTCACTATTGCTGGACTTTAGTAGGCACATAGATTAAATGAATAAATATTTACATATAAATTCTAAACTGCTGTTTCATTCAATTTCAGTTGGAAAAGGTGAGTAGGGGATGCGCTTTGAAAAACGTATGCAGGCAGTATTTTTCTGTTTGTTTCAAAGTATAAGTGTGCAAATTCCCATTGAAATCTGATGAAGTATGTGGTTTTGTCTAAATTATTGGGAGGAGGGGTGCGTTTTTTAATTTTTTTTTTCACAGGAACCTTTTCCGTCATCCCGTCAACAACTCACCAAAGCTTCACCGTAATCGGACGAACGGTTTGCGGGTTTGTTTAAATTATGGGGTGTTATGGGGAAGAGGGGGTAATTAAGGTGCTAGAAAGAGAGGAGAGGGATTGGGTTTTTGTGAAATTAATGTGTACAGTATTTCTCTCTCTTTTTTTTTAAAGTATAAGTGTACAAATTCTTATCTAAATCGGATAAAAAATGTGGTTTGCCTAAATTATGTGGTGAAACATAATGGGGTTGGAAAGGGGGAGAGGGGATGAATATTCGGAAACCATTCGTAGGCAGTATTTTTCTGTTTGTTTTAAAGTATAAGTGTACAAATTCTTATCTAAATCGGATAAAAAATATGGTTTGCCTAAATTATGGGGTAAAAACGTAATGGGGTTGGAAAGGGTGAGAGGGGATGAATATTCGGAAACCATACGTAGACAGTATTTTTCGGTTTGTTTTAAAGAGGAAGTGTACAAATTGTTATCTAAATTGGATAAAAAATGTGGTTTGCATAAATTGTAGGGTAAAAACGTAATGGAGTTGGAAATGGGGAGAGGGGATGAATATTCGGAAACCATACGTAGGCAGTATTTTTCTTTTTGTTTTAAAGTATAAGTGTACAAATTCTTATCTAAATCGGATAAAAAATGTGATTTGCCTAAATTATGTGGTAAAAACGTAATGGGGTTGAAAATGGGGAGAGGGGACGAATATTCGGAAACCATACGTAGGCAGTATTTTTCCGTTTGTTTTAAAGTATAAGTGTACAAATTCGTATCTAAATCAGATAAAAAATGTGGTATTGCCTAATTTATGGGGTGAAAATATTATGGGGGTTTAAAGGGGGTGAGGGGTTTAATATTCGGAAACCGTATGTAGGCAGTATTTTTCTGTTTGTTTTAAAGTATAAGTGTACAAATTCGTATCTAAATCGGATAAAAAATGTGGTATTGCCTTAAATTATGGGGTAAAAACATAATGGGGGTTGGAAAGGGGGAGAGGGGATGAATATTCGGAAACCATACGTAGGCAGTATTTTTCTGTTTGTTTTAAAGTATAAGTGTACAAATTCTTATCTAAATCGGATAAAAAATGTGGTATTGCCTAAATTATGGGGTGAAAAAAGTATGGGGGTGGAAAGGGGGAGAGGCGGATGAATATTCGGAAACCAGTATGTAGGCAGTATTTTTATGTTTGTATTAAAGTATAAGTGTACAAATTCTTATCTAATTCGGATAAAAAATGTGCTTTGCCTAAATTATGGGATGAAAAGGTAATGGGGTTGGAAAGGGGGAGAGGGGATGAATATTCGGAAACCATACGTAGGCAGTATTTTTCTGTTAGTTTTAAAGTATAAGTGTACAAATTCTTATCTAAATCGGATAAAAAATGTGGTTTGCCTAAATTATGGGGTGAAAAACGTAATGGGGTTGGAAAGGGGGAGAGGGGATGAATATTCGGGAACCATATGTTGGCAGTATTTTTCTGTTTGTTTTAAATTATAAGTGTACAAATTCTTATCTAAATCGGATAAAAAATGTGGTTTGCCTAAAGTATGGGGGTGGATATGGGGCGAGGGGATTAATATTCGGAAACCGTATGTAGGCGGTATTTTTATGTTTGTTTTAAAGTATAAGTGTACAAATTCCTATCTAAATCGGATAAAAAATGTGGTTTTGCCTAAACTATGGGGTGTTATGGGGAATAGGGGGCGACTTTTTGGAATTTTTTTTTCGCAGGAACCTTCGCAGGCGCACACTCGAAAACTCCTCAAAGTTTCATTGCAATCTGATAAATGGTACAGGAACGCATAGAAGACGAACATACAAACAAACAGACATTGATTTTTATATATAAGATAAGATTATGAAGCAGCAATCCTGGCAAATCCAGTGAGTTAAAAAATTCTGGTGGATAGTTGACGACATCATTTTGGTTAGTTGCGCAATCAACTGATTTGTATATCCTTAATTCACCGGAAATTTCATTTTGAATTTCGAAATTTATTTAATTAACGTCCGTGTTTTTGTCTCTGTAATATAGTTCGGTCATTCAACCAAAAAATTGACAGGAAATGTAATGCAGCCACTCAAAACGTTTACAGGGATTTTGTCATTACCAATGCCAATGAGTTGTTTTGAAACCATTTCTTCCGATCAATCATTTTGCAATTCCAAACATAATCATGAAGCGCCTTTGTTTTGTTTTGATTGACTGGCAGTAATATTATTTTCGTTGATGACACGCAAACCTTTTTTTTCCTTCGAACTTTATTTTGGGCAGGCATAGATTAATATCCATACAGTCTAATCAACTTGAAGGCATACCAGAGCTAATCCTAACACGCCTTTGTTTTGTTTTATTTTGATTGGCTGGTTTGTATGGGAAAAGAAAGGTGTTGATTTTACTATTTTCCTCGCAATTTTTACGTTTTTTCTTTCCATAAGAACCTTCCTTGTGGATTAACTAAAATATGAAGGAAAAAATAATTTGCCGAATTGGTCGAGCCGTTCTCGAGTTTTGCACTTAGCAACACATTTGGCGATTCATTTTTATTTATATAGAAGATTTTAAAAGTTAGAAAGTATTATTAGTCGTAACCAATTCAATCACCATGAATTCTACCCGAACATAGTTTAAAACGAATGGAACCCATCACCACAAGGCTTACCAGAACATTGCATTCTTAAAATAATAAGATAAATGTGGCTCCATCGTCAGACGATAATGCATATCGCTTCTCAACTGAAATACCAGTAATCGATTTTGCTTTTTAGGTATTCTTAATATTGCATCCTTCTAAACTGATGCATTCTATTTTCATAGTCGAAACTTTCGTGGTAGGCGGCATGGGTATAAATGTAAACACACTGAACAAATAAACACACAAATGGTTTTCGAGAGAACGAAAATTTAAAAGCAACCAAGAAAATGCCACGCACGGAGGAAATAATGATAACACGTACGTCAGTGATATTATTTTCGCTGATCACACGCAGGCATAGATTAATATCCATAGAGCCTAATCAACTTGAAGTCATACCAAAGATAATCCTAACGCGCCTTTGTTTTGTTTTGATTGAGGGAAAAGAAAAGTGTTGTTTTTACTATTTTCCTTCCAGTTTTTGCGTTTTTTCTCTCCATAAGAACCTTCCTCGTGCCTTAACGAAAATATAAAAAAAAGAATTAGCCGAATTGGTCCAGGCGTTGTTGAGTTATGCGCTTACCAACATATTTTGCGATTCATTTTTATATTATAGATTTATAGTGGCTGCGTATCACCACAATGTATGATAGAGTTTGAAAAAATACAAATCATGATCAAATAAAAGGTAAAAAATGAAGACTTGTTTATTAGGAGCGCACCATGCATTTGCCAATCGGCCGAATACGTCCGACTAATTCCATTTGAATGGGATCGGTCAGTCACTCGGCCGTATTCAACTGTATTCGGCCGTGCAGGTCGTTTCCAGTGGACGCGTGACTATGCCTTTACCTGTCTCGGGATTAGTCGGTCATATTCGGCCATATTCGGAAGAACAGTCGATCGGACGAATTCCGTGCCAGTGGACGACCGGCCTTACTTCGTCCATGTGAACTGCGTTAAGAGTAAGGACTTCAGAAATAGTGCACCTTGTTGGGCAAGTGTCGAATGGTGAAAATTTCTGCCGTCGTCAGTTCTCTAGCATACCTCTCTGATCTAACTTAGCGAACTCGACCATGATGCCCACTTTTTTTTGTATCAACATTTGTCATAATTTTCGCATTTTAGCGGTTAGGATTAAGTCCCTTGCAGCCTACGTCATTGTGTAAACTGTTCATGAAAACTGATATTATGGAAAGCAAATGAAATGGTGATGAGGCATGACTAAAAATGGAGAATTTACACCACTTCCTGCTATTTACGTCTGCGCTTTGTGCTGATTTATATTTATCATCTAGTACAGGGGTCCCCAAAGTGGTCGATATCAAACCCAAGGGGTCGATAAGAGTTCTCCAGCGGTCGATTAATACACGGGATGGATTAATGCTAAAGAGTATCAAGTAAAGTGTATAAGGAAAAATGGGAGTATTCAACAAAAATCAGGCCAATAAATAAAATTGAAGCTCGTCCTCTCAATTCCCGACTGTTTGCTAAGTAATGTGAAGAAAACTAACCAATTACTTTTGCACACTGAGGTAAGGTAGTTAGTCAAGAGGCTGATAGTTTGCAGAGGCTTGATGACGTGTGCAACTCATCTGAAGAGTTTCTTAGGAATGCGAATCAATCGCTCTATGACGAGTTAAAACAGTGCAAGAACCATCTGCTCTATTGGACATTTATTCCATCTATCCTATAATTTGTAATATTTTTTAAGATTATAAAAACAGTGCAAAATATTTTCTTTCCTGCTAATGTTATTAGGTATATTTTATAAGATATGGCAACTATAAATTATTTCGTTGGGTTGTTATGCAAGGTCTCCTTAATGCTTAAAATTATAAATGCCAAAAATATTTAATGTTTTTATTAAGTACTTAATCTAGAGATTGATAAGAAGGCAAATATTCTATGAAGGGGTGGACGGGATAAAAAGTTTGGGGACCCCTGATCTAGAAACTGCTCCATCTACGTGAAATACAGTTTTTATGGCATTTCCAATGAAGTATACTATGTATTTTTGCTGCATTCAAGGCACGCTAGACGATTATATCTAATCAACAACATTGCACTATGCTCTACATGAAATGTTATTTCGCTGTTATTTAAAAGATATAAGCTAAAAAATTTCACATTACCTATGCCTTCGTAACTAAGTAAAACTGCACACAAAATCCGAAGAATTTTTCTCTCTGACAAAATGGAAATAAATCTTGTTAAAGAATGACCAGATTGGTATTGTAATAAATAAGATAAGGGATGTATCCGATATTAGTTTTAATATTATTTATATTGTTTTGTTATAATACACTAATTTTGGCACTTCCAACATTTGTAGAAATGTGACTGGTTGGTTTAACTGAGATGCTGCGTGTCGAAACATAACTGCACATGTTGTTTTGGCCCGCAGGCATTTTCTCTTCAAATACTACTAGCAACGTCGCTACTTAGCACATGGCAAGTTGACGGGATGAAACGTCACCGTAACGAAGAATGACAAATATATATTAACCATACAGTGAACCTAATTGATAATACGTAACCCTGCATTTACCTTACCTCACAGGAAATCACATAGGCAGAAAGGAAAATGATATTGCGTATTAAATATTATACTGTAGTTGAGGCACTGAGAAGGACAGCGAAATTTATATTTATTTTTCCGCAAGTATACAACTTATGCTAGTGCACACAAATATATAATTCCTGATGACGAACACACGTTGCCTCAACTAATCTATTAGCACAAGTACAAAGACTATTATTTGCATTGATACTTTACAAGTTTTCGTGTCACTTTCTTGAACAATGTCACGAGCTTATTATTCCTGTGTTTTCAGTGACGCGAAATACAAACTAATCCTTTAATTTTGTCAAATAATTAATAAGAGAATATACACCAGTTGATTGGTTTGCAACATTCAATACCAAACGTTCTAATACAATGTTTAAGAAGTGAGTTGGTAAAATCGTTTCAATTGCTTTTTTATTTTTTTGAGTTTGTGTTAGCATTAGAGTATGAAGCAATGGAATGATTGATGACTGGGTATTAGGTGAAGTTTATTACGTATAATATATAAGAATTAAACAGCGGAATAGTTGAAATCACGTGGCTGTACTGAGTGCCATTTCTTGGGAAGAATATCGTAGAACTATCAGGCATAACATAACAATACGAAGGACGAATCATTTCCAGCAGTGCTGCACATATAATATTCCCTCCATACGCAGAGCTTACAGGTTTGTAAATTGATTCAGAACTTTGCTACGCAATCTGATGAACAGCAATTGTTCATCAGTACATCTTCCATCCCAGTACTCCAGGAACTGCATGACGAAAATTTTTACGATTACCGGGAACAGAACCAGCTAATCTCTGGTCAAGCATAGTTATTGCTCATAGGTGACCTTGGCCTCTATGTAGACAGCTAATCAATAGTCAAGAATATTTCATATTTCCTGGAAGCTATGGCATTTTCAGTTTACATTTGGTTTATGTTTACACTTTACTTCTGGCATCAGTTATTTTTTCTTGGTTCTCGTTCAGCTTCGATGTGCAAAAAGTAATACAAACCATTAAATGACACGCACACAC
This sequence comes from Vandiemenella viatica, assembly GCA_031002005.1. NCBI lineage: Eukaryota > Metazoa > Arthropoda > Insecta > Orthoptera > Morabidae > Vandiemenella > Vandiemenella viatica. Next base: position 23,043,961 of record CM061921.1, read on the forward strand.
ATTTAAAAGGAAAAACTCTTGAACATGCTTCTGTGGAAGAAGTGAAACACTATGGGTAAACAAATAAACCAACGGGAAATTCAGTTGAAGATTGTAGCTGCCTTAAAATCCATGCAAAAATACTACATATTAAGCAAATATCGTGACCAAATCATTTATTAATATCACATCTACACCGAACGTTTCTTTATTCCTAGTGCAATGAAAATTGGGAGGACGTGGGTTCGAATCCCCATCCGGGCATCTAGATTTAGGTTTACCATGGTTTCCCCAAATCCCTCCAGGCGAATGCCGGGATGCTTCCTTTGAAAATTCCATGGCCGAATTCCTTCCCGTTCCTTGTCCCCAGTCCCAACCCGCCTCTAATGACCTTAGCCGTCGACGAGGCGTAAAGCCATCAGTTAAAAAAAAACAAGATTTGGCGTTAATCGAACTGATACCGATTCCTTTTTTTTTTTTGCTTAAGGCTTTACGCCTCGTCGACGTCGAGGTGATTTGAGGCGGGATGGACCTGGGGCAAGGAAAGGGAAGGAATTCGGCCATGGACGTTTTGAAGGAAGCATCCCCGGTATTCGCCTGGAGTGATTTGGGGAAACCATGAAAAACCCAAATCAGGATGCCCGGACGGGGAATTCGAACCGGTGTCCTCCCTAATGCGAAGCCATAACGTTAACCGCTCACCCACCAAGCTCGGTACCATTTTGGTATACTATGTAATCTAAAATTTACTTTATGTACTGTATCATGTGTTTCTTCATTGCAAATGCGTTTCCAAATTTTTCTCTAACGTCCAATATTCACTGGCTGCTACTTCTTGCTTTACGCTTCGTCAACGTGGAGGTCATTAGAGGCGGGAAAGGACTGGGGATAGGGAACAGGAAGAAATTCGGCCATGATTTTTAAGGAACCATCCCGGCATTCGCTTGGAGTGATTTGGGAAAACCATGGAAAACCCAAATCTGGATGCCCGGATGGAGATTCGAACCCGTGTCCTCACGAATGTGATATCAGTGCATCACCGCTCACCCACCATGTTAAGTCCCAGTACTCACTGTGAATGCAAATGAAAACTATCGTAAAGAGTCGCAGAAGCTGATATGGAGAAAAATAAAACACTTCCTACAATGTAGACAACGGAAATGCTCCTTCAAAAAAAAGAATTTATCTTTCTTTCAAGCCCGTTAACGCTCGTAAACTGCTAGGTCAGTTAAACAAAATATAGCCTTCTTAGAAGGGCGGAAGCAGAGCATTTAATGAGCTCAGCACTTCTAAAAGGTTGACGCAACGCCTAACGCGCTACTATTTTGTTCTGTTGTTCGAATCTTTCTCAGCATACGTAATTCAAAATAGGCGCTGTTTTTATAATGTGACATATACACTTTTTTGTCCAGTAATCCCGTCAGAGCCATATTTTGATAGGTGAAATGGTTTGAGAGATGAAGATGGAGGACTTAAGAGTAGTGAAATGAATGCATTTGGTTTGGAGGAGAAAACTGGTTTAGGATAGGTTAGAAAAGGACTAATATCTAATCCTTCTTTTATACAAATGCGCGACTAGACCGAAGAACAAGACATAAGGTTCAGATTGGCTTGAGAATTTTGATATAGCTGATAGTATATTGTTACAGACGGAGATCAAGGAATGTTTACAAAGGGATCGTGTGTTCAGCATTGATTTATTCTTTGGTACCTGTAATATACCGAAACGATGTTTGAGGTAGCAGAAAAGAAATAAGACTACTGATGCAGATGGCTGGGAATATTAGGAAATAAAAAGAAATGAAGAGGGTAGCGATTATTTTAAAAAAAAATCATGACAGAAGGCTTGGACGCTTACGGCATTTTATGACAACAGATAAAAGTTATGTTGAAAGCCAAGCCAGTCGTCTGTAGGTGTAGGGAATCGGGAATACCAGAAGACAAAAAAGACGGGGTAAGGCCTCGGTCATGTAGGATTTTGGACAAAAATTACTGTGGGAAGAGAGACCATTAAGAAAAATGAGGAACAGCAGTTCCTAATTAAAAAAAACTGGATACGCTGAACCAGAAAAAAAAAACATTTTAGATTGGGTCTGGCTCGATGTTCAGTTAAAAACAAAAACAGGGTTTTTATTCGTATTTCTCGTTTTATGCTTCGTCGACGTCATTAGAGGCGGGAAGGGACTAGGGACAAAGAACTGGAAGGAATTTTACCATGGCGTTTCAGAGGAAGTATTCCGGCAATATGGAAGTCCACGAAAGACCCAAATCTGGATGGCCGAACGAGGATTCGAACCACGTCCTCCAGACTGCGACGCCACAGTGTTACCGCTCACCTCCCCACGCAATAAAATGATAATAAGGCTTCATTTCCTCTGCTTCTGCAAAAGCGTAGTGTTATTAAATTATTCTCTGTCATCTAATTTGACTGACTGCCTAATAATAGATGTTTCATATCGCAAAAACTTCCACGACGTTTGGTTACACTCATTTAAAAAAAATTATGTTACTTTGACTGTTAGCAATAAAAACCGTGAAGCTGTTTTTAAGTTCAACTTTCTTTTCGACACATAAATTCGTTTAGTACAGAATGACTAAAAAAATCTTGCTGTCAAACAGAGCTTTCTTTATCTTACTGTGAGACAAGTTAAGTTAATGTTGTATCTCCTTACGAACGTAGCGTCTTCCGATAACACTAAGGTGTGAATTCCACGCCTCTGGGAGCTTTATTATGCCATTGTTTGCTCTATCGGTAGCAAAATCTCGACCGTACATCCTGCGAAGCAATGAAATAAATTCAAGATGCAGACACTGCTGGCTGTAATGCTCTTCGCATAAATAATAGCATGTTTCAGGGTTACGCTATATATGTTGTACCGAGCGTGCTGGGCGAGCGGTAAGGTTCTGACCTCGCTTTCGAGAGGACAAGGGTTCGAATCCCCGTTCGGCCATCAAGATTTGATTTTTCCATGGTTTCCCAAAACACTCTAGGCGAATGACGGGATTGTTCCTTTAAGAAGGCAGTGGCCGAATTCCTCCCTGTGCCTTTTTCTTTCTCGCTACATCGACGAGGCGTAAAGCAAAAAAAAAAAAAAAAAAAAAAAAAAAAATTGAATGTTGTTAGAGAAACGGGACTTCGTCGTCGTTGATAATCGACCATCTCTTCAAGTTTTTCCACAATATACACATTTCACAGCAAAACCTTGGTTATTATGCTCATACAAAAAGGATTTTTTCGAAGGTTGCTTATTTATCATCGCGTTTTTTTCCGGCTGTTTACTGGCCACAAATTCAAAATATAAAATTTCTTATTATCCTTCATACAGAATTGATGTTAATTACGTCATCAGAAAAGTGATTAACATAGGAAAATCGCTGGATGTCTCTCCATTGTAGTTAAATAATTGGCATTAGTGATTTAATTTCGATTAACTGACAGCACAGGAAGTTCAACCGACAAAGAATAAAACACTTAATTAAACTTCTTATGCTCAAAGTCGGATTCGAACCGGCGATCCTGAAAGTTGAGTCCAGTTCGCCAGAAACCAATACGCTTCTGGGAAAGGTAACACATAGGTTGATACTTACTATACCCTGTTCACTCCGAAATGGCGGTTCAAGGTCATGTTCACCTGGCCCCGCTCCTCACCTCACCACCCCACCCTCCTAGCCTATCCGTGTTGATCACAGTGTCAAGACAGGCGATTGGTAAATTTCACCTTCGCATGTAGGGGTAAGGGCAGCGCAGTGGGGATAGAGTAGAGTGACCTTGAGACACCTCTGTTAACTGAACGCACTATAATCCGTCATACAATACATCTACATCTACATCTATACTCCGCAATTCACAAATACTGTGGGTGGCAGAGGGTGCTAAGCACCAATCCTAATTCTGTGCATTCCAATCCCGAACAGAACGAGGAAAGAAATAATACATAAACGTATCAGTACGGCATCTTATTTCTCTAATCTTATCCCTCCTGTCATTGCGAGCGATATAGGTTGGCGGAAGAAGTATTTCATTGCACTCGTAAATTTAAGATTTTCGCATATTCTCCAACAAATTCAAATGAAAACGACGTCGTCTATCCGCCAAAAAATTCCAGCCCAACCCACGTATCAGCTCTGTGACACTCACGTTAGGACTGTAACCAGCAGTCACGAATCGAGCGTTCTTTTATTTATTTTTTTTTATTTTTTTTGTAACAGTTTAACGTCCCTTTTAAACAACGTGGTCTTTAGAGACGGGAAAGGAGGGGGGCAAGGAATGGGAAGGAATTCGGCCATGGCCATTTGAAGGAAGCATCCCGGCATTCACCTGGAGTGATTTGGGGAAACCATGGAAAACCAAAATCTGGATGCCCGGACGGGGATTCGAACCGCCGTCCTCCCGAATGCGAGGCCAGAACGCTATCCGTTACACCACCACGCTCGGTACGAATCGAGCGGCTCTCTTCTGTACTTTCTCTAACGTGTCAATCAATCCCTTGCGACACGGATCACAAATTCCACAACAATAATCCAAATGCGGACGCACTAGTGTTTTGTACGCTATTTCCTTTGTATGAGCATTACAACTTCTCAAAATACGACCTATGAATCGCAGTTTAGAATTAGCTTTGCCTACTATGGAAGTTATGTGTAAGTCCCATTTCATGTTGCTTTGTACTGTTACGCCTAGATACTTCAGGGAATCCACCGTGTTAACAACTGAATTGTTAACTTTGTACTCCTGAGAAAACGGGGTCTTTTTATTACTTATTTGCATTGCCTTGCACTTTTTGCAACTAGACTTATAATCATAAAGTTTTACAGTGGATAAATCCCCACTTCTAAAGCACGAAATTTTTTTCCAAATCTTTAGATTGTTTATCTTAAAGCCTTACACCTCGTCGAAGTCAATGTCATTAAAAACAGGACATGTTTGGGAAAAAGGAACTGGCAGGATTTGAGCTACTGGCCTTTGAAGGAAACATCCCAACATTCGCCTGGAATGGTATCGGGAAACAATGGAAAACCAAAAACTGAATTGTTGGATGGTGATTCGAACCAGCGTCCTCCCGAATGCCAGGTCTAAACGTTACCGCTCACCCACGAGCCTCGGTGAAATATTTTAGAAAGTTTATTATTATTATTTAGCAAATCTCCAAATGTACCTTCAAGGCTCTTGGGGACATGCAACTATGTGGTTGATTGTTTGAGATTCTGCACACTAGTCACAAGTTTGAGTCTCTCGCATTACCCACTCAAACAGCAAAGCACAACTACAATCATGATTAGTCCAGATTCTATTTCATGACACTCAGATTTTGTAACGGTAGTTAAAAATTATGGGCGGATTGCTAGAATCAAAGATGTAGTTACATATATCAGAAAATTGGTCTATCATTTGAATTTAGCCTTTCTGTCTTGCTATCATAAGCATTTTTTGTGAGATCTTAGGGCAAAGGCTGCATCAAAATGACGGAATTTTAGCCGGAGAGAATCGAGATACTTCTCATCTCCATAAATGGGTAGATCCTGGTTTTCATGATTTTTTCGTACATTTGAAATAGATCCTGTTGAAAAGGGATAAAATATTGCCTAATATAAATTAGAACTGTTAACTAGTAAATAGAAGTAGACTTGACGGCGCCTGATATTATACGCATAATCTGGCTGATCAAGGAATCTACTTTCTTGATTTATGCAACGCATTACAATTTTCAACCGCGGAGTAGACGAGAATTATTGCCGAGATGCGAAGTGTAGTTGCGTCAGCTTCCTGAGAAGAGCATGTAAGTTTCATTATGATGCTGTTTCTCCATTTAAGTTCCAGACCAACGTCGAACTGATGTTCAATGAAGAAAAAATTTAAAGGATGTTAAGAAGAAAGCGGAAGAAGATAGCATTTTGTCTGCACTAATGGAAACTTCCAGTTGCAATAATTTCAAATAATTAATTGCTGTATATGGATTTGAGACCAGATCAATCCAGAAATTGACTCTAGCAGAACAAGAGGCTCGTTCTAATTTAAAATATAATTCATTACGTAATTAAAAAATAAAGAAAGCAAGTAACACACATCCTGTTTTTCGTCAGTACAGTCTCTATTTCAATGTACTGGAACCATCTATCTGTGAGAAAAAATAAATCCTTTTTACTGTTAATGTTTCCTGGCGTCGAGAATTTGGTTTCTTATCGTCACGACGTCTTTGAATGCTTTGCTGCACTTATTGACAGACGATCATGATGAAAAAAAAAATCCTTAAAGTCCTACAAAAATTTCTGATTGTTTCACTTTTTCTTTGTGAACAAGTTAATAATAGTGTGTTGTACCACGCTTCGAGTCATGTCATATTTGTCAAATGGCACTCAAGCTGATCGCGGGGCGAGTTAAATATGTTCCACGCAGCAAGCAGTGCTACCAACTTCATAATATAAATTGAAATTGAGCCAGCCTCGCTGTTTCACAGACTTGCTCGGTTTGAGATTGACAAAGGGGCCGGGTATTAACCAAGAATTTTTGTGGATCCTGAGGTTGTTCCCCTGTTTAGACTGTTGGTTGACTTGCAGGCAGGGCCAGGGCGCCAACCCCTCGCGCTGTGTTGTGCTAATGCCGCGTTAACTCCACTTGACGAGACACACACTTCAAACAGTTGACACTTACTAAAATAATTCGAGTGTTTATTTAGGTGCGTGAGAAAGATTAGGGACGAAACAGCTGATGTTGGATGAATCATCAGACGCCTTTGGTATAATTCCTGTCAAAATACCAGGCTGCCACGCTACTTGTCGCTTACCTCCCTTCCTAAAAAAAACAAAAAACCGTAAAGCCTTTACAATAATGTCCACATGCAGTATGGACGGCTTCGGATCGTTTTTGTTAATTGAATTCATTTAAACGAGTGACGGTATTTGAAAAATGAATTTTTTTAGTACCATTGATAATTACATTGCTGCAGAAGAGGCGAACATATTGCCAAGTTTATCAATCCATAGCCTGGTTGTTTAATGTATCAAACATTTTCCGCTAAATATAATTCTTGTTTAATGTATGAGTTACTATACTACAGAGCGAGTTTAGTGTGAGGAAGTATTTCCTATACTTATTAAGTTTTCTTGAAAAACATTTTATCATATTTTCATCATCAGTCTTCAGATTGTAATATGCCACAGTACATAGCATACGTTTGACTTCGGCAGGCGCATGTTTCAAAAGAGGGAGCAGGAATTATAACACTGTGCCGAAAAAGTGTGGTAAGCCTTTATTACCGGCTAGACACACCATTGTTGACAATAAATCTTTCTCGCGGTTTCTGTTGACTATCCATGAGTCGAGAACAGGTATCTGATGAACCGAAAGTTCATTGTTGGCCAAAAGGCGAGAGAGTCAGTCTTCCCGTGTCGTTTCAAGATTATTTAGTTTTATTGCAGGCGGCTTGTTGAAAGTGGAGGCCAACTGACTTTCTGGAAGGACCGGTAGTAGTTTTGTGAGCTTGCGCCATATGGGGTGTCAAGTAATCTCCACACCCTCCCCTTACCCATTTAGAGATTATTATAAGTTCCACCTCTAAGTCTTTTTTAATGTTACATAGATTTTCTTCGGTGCGATGTCTGCCTCCATTCATCTGTTGTAATCTTGTGCATATATACGGTCACTTGCTGATGTCTAAATTCTAAACACTCTACCATACATTTTTTATTAAATAGGAAGGAATGAAATCTTGTTAGCTCTCAATGTAGACCCCTCGTTCACACTAGCGGTCAGCTCAGCTCAGGTCAAAAATCGATATGCACGTAAACCTATGGGAGCATTCACACTACGCGGTCCGCTCAGGTCAGGGCTAGGCAGGTCAAACCGAAAATCGCCCCGAAATCGATCAACAACGGTCAAGACCTGAGCTGAGCTGAGCACTAGTGTGAACGTGCAACGGTCAGGTAACATCAGATCAAAATGTGCGACGAACGTCTAAAAACATCTGCTCATAAGCAACAAAAAGAGTAATTAATAATAACAAACCACAACTACTAACGTTTCAGGAAAACTACCACTCAAAAATCACTGGCCGAAGAAAAGAACATAATAAATGAATACACGAACCTGACGGACCCAACACTATACACAGTACTTAAAACGAAATAAGAAACACAACCATCTATCACAAAAAGACACAGCCAATAATACTAATACACTAAACACACCGAACTAAGCACAGAGACATATTTAAAAGTGCGCCACTCACCGATAAAAACAGAAGCCAACCGATAAACAAACCTGCCGCGCTGTGAAGTTCACTACACACTAAACCAATGTAAGCCATCACAATATCTATAGTGCAGTGAAAGTGGCACGAAATTACTCGTAAAGATGCAACAAACAACTGTAATGTAAAATACTGCTATTACAGATACAACTGATACTGAAACACCGCACAATTATAAGAAAATGTGAGCATGTAAAAATGTAAGTAAGCGTATATCCTGTATACATCTTAATTTTCATGTGCAATGCTTATATCAGTATATATCATAATTTTCATATGTAAAATTTTAACTCAGAACAAGTTCAATTAACAGTCAGAACCGCTGAAGATGCTTCAGAGAATAAAGTGAAACGCGTACGGAAAATAAAACAACATATTCAATTCCATTGGCGTGAAAATTATTCATTAAAAAAAAAAAAGATCCTACCGCAGTCGAGGAAATGGCCCACAATAACAAGATGTTAATTTAAAAAAAAATGTTTTAGCAGTATGTTATTTCTGATTATTAGAAAGTTGGCAAAATTTTAATATAAATACAAATATTATTACCCTACATGTTGTAGTATTGCCAAGGTACAGATTCTGCTTCCGAACTGAAAAAAACATGTTGTGAATTTATTTTTTGTATAAAAAGGTTTCCTCTCGTTCATCCTAAGATCCACTTCCTACATGGCATGAAATTTAATTCTTCCGTAAACAATTGTGCAAAATACATGTTGCTAAAATTATGCTATCAATTAGTATTGGAGCAGAGTTAAGTTTTCTAAATTAAATTCGAAATGTTTAAGCTAAAGTATCAAAAACATTTCCCACCACTCGTCTCGCACGTCATAAGCAGTAGACAAAAATTTTATCTTTTGATCTGTTTGCGTTTTCAGGCCCTGGATTCAACCTGAATCGTCTTTTTTATCCTATTCTCTTCATCCAAAACCAGTGTGATTTTAACTAAAGTTAGCGTAGGGAGTGGCGTCGTTTGCTGTGAACAACTCATATGAAATGGGCATCGTCTACAACTTGATCTGACCTGACCTGAGCTGTCCTTGACCTGACCGCTAGTGTGGATGCTATCCTGGATCGTGAGCTGAGCTGACCTGAGCTGAGCTGACCGCTAGTGTGAATGGGCCTTATGTACAGGATTTTTTACACTGTCGTACTTTCTGCAACGGTAAATAATGGTTGGTCTCTCTCTTCTTAACATTGTGTCACTACTACATAATGTACATTTTCGATGCGCACCTCGTTGGCTCATTTTTTTTGAGGCGCCGTGATCGTTTCTGACGCCTACAGAGTTAAATGTTGTGAGCTCCGAAGCAAGCCCTGTGGGTAAGCTGTTAACGCTCGTGCCGGGTTCAAATCCCTGTTGGCCATCCAGATTTAGGTTATCTATGGATTCTCGAGATCACTCCAGGCGAATGCCGGGATCATTCCTTCAAACTGCCGTGGCCGAATATTTTTCAGTCCCTTGCCCCAATAATATCCCGCTTCTAGAGATCTCGATGTTGACGAGGTAATAAGCGGTATCGGGTGAAGGAAGGAATTTCGCACCGAGCAGTTAACGCTTTGGCCTCGCATTCGGGAGGACGGCGGTTCGATTCCCCGTCCGGGCATCCAGATTAGGGTTTTGCGTACTTGCCCCAAATTACTCCAGGCGAATGCCGGGATGCTTCCTTTAAAGGCCATGGCCGAATCCCTTTCCTCTCCCTGTCCCCAGTCCTTTCCCGCCTCTAATGACCTCGACGTCGACAAGGCGTAAAGCCATAAGTTAAAAAAAAATGAATTTTCACCATTCAAGACTTGGCCATCTGGATAAGATAGGTGGTGGCACCAGATTGTGTATCAACGGTTGACCGGGAGGTCTCCGTGGGGGTTGTTCGGCCCCCTGATGGTAGAGGTATAATTTCCAGCAACTTCCGCCCCTGCGGTGAGCAGTATTCCAGTAGAAGATATGAAATGTTGCCATTTATTTGTGAAACGTATAAACTTCTGCTTGATAATTGTATATTTTGTTTGTTAAACGTTGAATTCTTGCGGTGGAGACTGCAAACTGTTTTTGCCTTTACCTAGGTGATTACGAGAAACCACCTAAAAACGATAAACAGAACAACTGGTAGGTCGGGGCAAGGATTTTACCCTGCGTACGTTGTATCTCCGTAAGTCCTGTGTGGTGGCATTGTAACGCAAACTATCAAACTGGTGAGATGTGAATGGAGGGTGGACACACGATTCTGCTGATGATCATTCGTCATTCGAATGAGGTTGTTAAACTAGAGAATGGTATCTTGCGGAAGACCAGGCTGAATATGCGGCACTTGGTTTCACAATCTCTCTCCTTCGGCTTCATATACATAGCACCATCAGATGATACGTTATACTGGAAGTGTCTTGCATATTATATGATCCCCATTTTAGACCTCCTGCTGGATTCTTGGTATAATCCTCTCTAGTTATACCCCGTCAGAAAACGCAAGGATGCGAAAGGCAATTGTGGGACCACGGCGTTTTACGACACGTTTGGCCATATTCTTGAGCTGCCGCTGCCGTTGACTCCTCGAACTTTGCCCTTTATTTTTGAGAATTTATAACCAGAGACAGAGTAACGTCGATAGTCTAAAAGGCAGTCATAAAGCGATTACAGACAAGGTACATTGGAAACATTTTCCATTTCTGATGAACAAGTCTCACAAACCTTGCTCATCGATCAAGCTCATGAATAAAACCGTTTCACATAAAAATACTTTCCGGAAAAAAAGTTACCAGTTGGCTTTTTTGGCCGCAGAGCCAGCCAATTTTTTTTATACATGCTTTGTCATCAGCTACATCCACTACTCGTATTAATTTCCCTCACAGTATAAGACGAACAGAACACTCAGTTTAAACCACCCATACCCTGTGCGACCCTACGTTGTGAGGTCAGATAGCTAGCCCCCATATCACAAGGGCTTGCTTCATCCAAGTTCAACGCATAGGAAGTGACCTTTCTGGTATCAACATCTGTCGGTTTTTTTACGAATATCTTAACGCTCTGGCCTCGCATTCGGGAGGACGTGAATTCGAATCTCTGTCCTGCCACACAGGTTTTTGTAGCGTGCCTGTCCAATTGTTTACGGAATACACATAAATCAGAGAATTTGGCATGTTATGTCCTTCCTCATCCTCACCAAATTCTGGCGGTGATGCAATACGAAACTGAACCACGACTATAATTTTCTTGTTGGTTTCTTTTTCGGTAGCGTGTTGCGATCACGGGTGTTCTTTAGTCTACCTTTCAGTAGCGGTGCTGATACCACAGTAGCTATGTGCCAGGGTGAGCTTTCATCTTATCGTACTGAACTAATACACAATGCTTATCCACAACTTTTCACTGCAGTAATTGCGCATATGCAGGGGAAGCCAGCAGAACAGTGCTTCCATCTGGTAGCGTAGAGCGTGAATAAATCAGATATCTTCGGGCTGTGACTACATGTGCTTTTAATCACACTTGTATTGTCCCGATGCATTCTGGACATTTCCTATATGGTTACCTGATAGGTAGTGGAACTTATGTTAGAAAATGTGATTGATAACTCATTTCTGAAGTTGCTACGGTCTTCCGAGAGAATTATCAAAGTTATGAAGTCTTACCGAGTTGTTTGTTCAGTGCTGCCAGTAGAGGAACACGATGAATTAGTTCACAATCTTAGTTCACAATTTTAGTATCTACGAAATAGTAGAGGACGAATATTCTTCCGATTCTGTGGTATCATCAGACGTAAAGGTGAAATCCATCTGTGTTTGCAAACTTCGCGGTGTAGTTAAATGGCCATAAACACCTATTTAACAGCGCAAAATATAGTTACTAAAATGTCACTATGGACTTGAATACTTTGCTGCGATAAGTTTATAAAGTACCTCACGGATATTTCGTGGAGGTGGTTGTAGTTGGTTATTATATAGAGATCTTCAAGGAGCCGCAGCTGCTCCAGTTGTAACTCATCTAAGGAAATTTCAGCAGCATTATATTATATTGAAAGTTACATCAAATTTACAGTGGTTTCACTCAGCTTGATGGCCAAAGACCTGAGATTCTCGTTCTTTCATCAAGACCCCTGTTTTCAATCGTTTCCCGAAATCATTAGACACGACTTCCGGATTGGTTCTTTCAAAAGGCGATGTTCCATGCACCCCCCCCCCCTCCCCACCTCTGCCATCGGTTCTAATGAATTCGACGAGCCGTGATACACTAAAGAAAATCCCCTGACGTATTCGATTTTAACTGTACAGCAACCAATGGCAGCCCTTATCCTCTTCCCATTAGCTGACAAGTGATTGTGAAATGAGGGCAAGATCTCATTGGTTCTCTGATGATGGGTGCAGAGGCGACTCATGCAGCGTCGCTTTTTAAAACAATTACAAAATCCAGTGAAACAATTGCGATACGTTTTATAGTTTCTCATTATTTTATGATGATTAGCAGCGACAACAAACAGCCGTACTATTATGACTACAATGGAATTTTCGTGAAATCTAATACCAGTCGTTAAAAAAATATACCTTATCAAGTCAGTAAATGGTTTCCCATAACAGATATAATATATTTAGCGTTTTAGTGTAGTTATCCGGTGGCATGGAGGCATGAAACATTTTGAAGCATACAAAAGGCATATTACTGGGTGTATCTTCTTCGTCTATTTCTTTTTTTACTTGTGGCTTTATGCCTCGTTGACGTCGAGGTCATTAGAGGCGGGATGGGACTGGGGATAAGGAACGGGAAGTAATTCAGCCATGGCCTTTTTGAAGGAAGTATCCCGGCATTCGCCTGAAGTGATTTGGGGAAACCATGGAAAACCCAAATCTGGATGCCCGGACGGTTCTTCATCTACATCTCCCCCATGCTGAAAGAAGTTTAAAAGCACGATAACCAAAGCGCACTTTGCATTTGAAAGTGAGTAGCGCGTTATTCCTCGTAAACCAAATTAAAAAAAAAAATTGTTACAAGTGCGGAACTTTTAACCGGGCTCTGTCAGCGCAAACTAGTAGGTTATGTCATATAAAATGCTTCAAAATCTGAAAAAGTATATTTCAGTCCAACATGGAACATTATTTTTGATGTAGTCTGCTTCAAGTCACTTGCCATCTTCATAACATAAATATTTATTTGTATTTTCCACATTAACATTCTTATCTGAGAAGCTCCTTATAAATTCATGTCCTGAAACTTACAGCCAGTACAGGACAGAAATGACAGTTAGCTAAGAAGATACAGTACATGAATGGGTCTCGAACCTGGGGCCCATCAAGCCCCGCGCCCGAAAAGTAGCTAATGAAACTAGAAAATTATTGTGCTCTGCTGGTGTGCCTATTTTCGTATCCTAAAAAGAGTGACGCAGACAGAAATCGTTTTTAAAAATATCTATTACAAAAAAAAGCTTTCTAAGTCGAGGCTTATTTTTGCTAGCAGTTCTTTGTATCTGTACATTGGTGAGTATGTATTATTTATGGGTATTAATGATCGTTATGTATGCACTACAAGACGAACACAACATTTAATTAAAACCACCAATGCCCTGGGTCAGAATTGTACCAACAACCCTTGTAAGACAAAGTCGTAGTCACAACTCATCCATGAAGGGTCAAGAAAAGAACATGTGGAATGACAGATATTTTACTCCTTACTCAGTGATGCATTTTACGGTGGATTCAGCTCATCGTGATGGTTAAAATAATTTAGGTCAATCGCCAAAGAATGCACTTGTAGTGATACGAGATTTTTTCGGACTTTGAGAATTGCCGACGTAGTGGTCATTAGAGGCATAAGAGATTGGGGACAGGGAACGCGATGGGATTTGACCATAGGCTTTTGAAACAGCCATTCAGGAATCCGACTAGATTGATTTGGGGAAAAATGGAAACCTGAAATCTGGATATTCGGAACGGGATTTGAACCCGCCTCCTCCCGAATGCCAGGCCAGTGTATATTGACTAAAGCGTCATGTCCTCATCCAAGAATCAGTTATGAAAATAAATGCCTCTACGTAAGTATTAGTGAGTGATACCCTACTGACCGAGAATGTTGCGGCGTTGAATTGAATTTCTTATTGCTATGATAACTGACACTAAACTCTAACGATGGTGCGCTGCTTCCTGACCCAGTCGGTTATCGAAAACCAATAAAGGAAACATCGTTCAGCTGAACACTAATGCGTTTTAAAACGATTTGCTCTAAATGCCTTCCTAGTGTGTAAGACAAGCATCGGAAAGGATCAGTCGCTCCAGCTGAGAAGCTATTCACTGTAGGCTAAAGAACAGAACTTTTGTAATTCAAGTCATTAGCATTTAATATCGAAACGTAATTCAGATCTAAAGCGTATAGAAATTTCGTATATTCTTTATTTTGTTCATTCATCCATTAAAATTTACTTAAAGGGGATATTAAGCTTACTAGTCAAATGAAAAGAACCTTATCTGTTGGGGCTGTTCAGTGTAGCCCAGTATTTACGTACGGTCCGGTATATTACAGCACACAAGACATGACGATATTAATTTATATATTGATTTAAATACTGAAAGTATCTCTGTTGTTCATAGACCGTTCATAACTTAAATAACCTAGAAAAAATCTCTAGCAGACTCAACAAGAGGTTAAGTTCAATGAAGACAATCTTAGGCTTGCTCGAAACGTTGGGTAGAGGCAGTGTTATTGCGACGCAGTGTTAATCTCGTGAGATATTTAAACATAGAAACATTTCAGTGATTCAGTATTTATTGGTAAAATGTGCTGACTATATTTTTATAAGTTCCCATTTTAGGAAAAAAAAATCTTCCGTCAACAAATAATGAAACTTGGAAAAACGGAATACTCCAGAAGTAGAAGTGTCTACAATTTGAGACAGAAATGTTCAAAGCATCATTAAAATCTGTGCTGTTAATCAAAGTACATTCCCTGATGTCCAGGGGCGGATCCAGGGGGGGGGACTAGGGGGCTCAAGTCCCCCCCCCCAAAAGTATCTAGGTCCACCCCCGACATTGTAACTTTGGAGACTTTTTTATTTTATTTTTTTATTATTTTTTTAAAATTTTTAATTTTTTTTTTTAGCTCTATGGATTTGAGGCCCGAGGAGGCTATAAAGACTAACCCATGGCCGACTCAAGGCCCCCCCCAAAAAAAAACCAAAATCCACTGAAGGCAAGCCCTCTGAACCAAAATTCACTCAAGCCAAGCCCCACCCCAAACCCAAAGTCCAATCAAGCCCCCCCCCCCCCCAACCAAAATCCTGGATCCGCCCCTGCTGATGTCCGTAAGTTACGGGGTACACGGAAAAACATATGGCACGTTGATAATGTATGCACTAAAAGGGACACTGGCAACAATTTTACTTGTGATACAGTGCTATTGATACAAGGCAAAGAAGAAAACCATACATTACCCATACCGTGTGTGGTGCCCTTCCACCGAAGGCATACAGAACGTCAGTACGGTGTGTGATGACCTTGCATAGCAATACAGTATGCCCATTCTGTGGGTGCGCCCGTAGGTGATCAAAATTGTCCATGATGGTGTTGTTAGGGCTGTAGAGAGAGCTAGCCACTCTAGACGTGTGATATACTCGTGTTGCAGGCACTCGTCCACCATCCTGTGTGGGCGGGTATTATCAGCCATCAGATGGAACCCAGGTCCATATGCACCACGACAAAGTACATACTGTGGCAGTATGTAATCCATAAAAACAGCAGTTATCACGGTACTCCTATGAAATACATGCTAGCATAATGCCTCCCCAGACGAGAACATTGGCGCCGCCATATCAGTCCATGTACGCAATATTGTCAGGATTGTAACATGTATCAGGGTTCTCGCCAGATGAACAGACGGTGGGAGTAGAGGTGGGCGCCGCTTACAAAAGTCTCGGCGGCGGCGCGCCGAGCATTTTCAGTCGGCGGCGGCGTAACGCCGGCGGCGTGGCGGTGTAACAATTTTATGTATAGCTTTTATTATATATATATATAACGCCAAATTAGCAACTCTCCAGCTAAAGACCTGTCAAAATCGATTCATACACTAAATAAGTTGTAAATAAATTATTCTTACTTGTTAATAGCTGAAAAATGTGTCGTATTATAAAACATTTTTCAAGTACATTCCATAACATTTTAATGTATTCTAGAAGATTACATAAAAAATTTTAGAACACTTTGTTTAAAATATGACCAATTTCAACCACCAAATCTCCCGTACACCCTCAGCTTCCGACAAGAAACCGTCATAGTGAATGATACAAGACTGAAAGAGGCTACTACCACAGACAAACACCAGTGGTCTACGCAAGGTAGTTGTGGCTGCAAAGTGAAGTATAGGGACACACGTGTCTATTTATATACATAAGATTTCCTTATACAGATGGTAAGTTCTCTTCAATTGCATCATCCGATCTTTCTGTTTGGACTGGTTGCGTCAAATCATTTTCTAAAATAGAATCGTTAGAATCACGGAGGGATTGTACGACATCATCAAAGGAATTAAAAAACTCTTGTTCTACCTCTTTGGTATCAACTACTTGCACCGGCAAGCGATATCTCGCTACATTGACTCTTCTTGGATTTGTTTTTTGTTTTTTATGAGCATTTCAATTTCTGGAACCCCATTTATGCCATCCACTGTCAAAAAATTACGGAACCCATAACCAACACACAGATCATGTCCCATATTAGCTAGAGAAAGTGCCCGGCGAACGTTTATTTCAGCATCGCTAAACTTCTAAATATTTCCAACGAAAAGTAGTTTGACTTTGAGAGTCATATAATACAGATACAGAGGGTTTTTTAATTTTAGTTTTAACGAACCATGTCTTTTTATTACCTATTTATTCATTAAATTAAACGATTTTTTTAAAAAAAGTAGTGTCTTGTTGGGAATTGTTGCTCAAGGACACGTCGCAAAGCAAGTGTCGGCGGCGGCGGCGGCGCGCCACTGGGGCCCGGCGGCGTCACGCCGGCGTGGCGCCCACCTCTAGGTAGGAGTCACTCTCCAGGCTAACCCCCGGCATATCCGTGAACAGAACACGCAGTGCCTTTGTGTGTGGTGAATACGTCTGGCAAGCGCTCGATGCCGACTATACTCTATTTGACAGGAGATGTGTAACCCAGAGGTGCTGCGATGTCTCTAGCCAGTGTAGGTGCTGTGCATTTTAGACGTCACCAGGCACTTAAGATAATGATACTGACGCTTGGTAGTAGCGCGTGGTTGACCTTGCAAATACTGCCGTTGAATGATTTCTCCCTCATGTAAACTTCTCACCAGCCATGAACAACTGCAACTACTGGCCTACCTGGCACTGACTGTGGCTGGACTACAATCTGCCGATGATCCGACCACGCTTAATGACATCTATTCTCTGTGCCGTGCTGATTCCCTGCGACTAATAAATTGTGTGCCAAATGCAGAAAACACGCAATCAGGAACGCTGTACCCAAGTCCTCTGCCCACATGGGATATTTCTGACACACTAACTAGTCTGGTAGTGAGCTACCAGTTTTATCACGTGTTTTTGTGCTGTGCAGTCACTGTTTTAATAGATTTAATACATTATGACGTAATTATTTCACGTTGCTCTCGAAGATCCCTTAACTTATGGACATGATTGTACATTTGAACTTAGCTCGTAATAATAACAACAAACTTCGATGTTAGAACTGCCTCATACGTGGAAACAAGTAATTGCCTATTTCATTTGTTCAGCAAACAGCAATCGGCGTTTATTATTTTATCGGAAAGGGTAAAGCATGCAAGCCCTGAACAACCATTACCGTATTATTAATTTCATTCTAAACAAAATACGAAACTATCTGAATTCCCTGAAAGATTTAAAAGACAGTTTGGTGATGAAATGTGGGCCATAAACCACATAAAAGCCTACAACGAGTGTCGTTACTCACCTTTACAATGGTCTGTAAGGCAGTGCAGATTGTGAAAAGCTTCTTGAAGTCCTTGATGACACTATCGTGTCTTTATCCAACTCCGCTGTACCTATCTTCAAATTATTGTGATAACACTACACTACATCGTCATCTAATACGAGGCTCTGTTCTTCTCGTCACTGCGCATACAGGTGATGAGAGAAGGGAGAGCCATTTATTTTGAGGTAAGAAAGGCATGTAGCAGTTTATAGTTGATTGTCATTTTCCTACAACATTAAGTTTAGTGATTCTGTGTAATGGGATTATGAAAGATAGTTTCGTCACCGTCTGGGTGATTTTTTTTTTCCTATCTGCGAAAAAAAAATCTTACAACGCTTCAAAAATTGCATATAATTAATAATCCTTAGCAGAACTTCTCCTGACTAACAAAATCCAGGAACGAACAGGTGCTGAAATCAGAAAAAATGTACGTTTAATCTGAAATGGAGAAGTAAATGGTTCATGTGTAAGATAGAACTGTCACGAAGGCATATTCATGAGAATATGATTGCAACGTTAAGGTAGGGTGTTCTACCTAAAGCATAATTCAAAAGTGGACATCTGAATATAAACGTAGGAGATGCAGCATCAAAGATTATACCCACGCAGGAAGACCATTGGAGAAAACACAATCAAGCAAATGTGGACAGGATACATGGGTTGGTGATGACAGAAAGAAGATTATATCAGTCATTCAAAGAATAGTAGATTGCATTTGCACAGAGTACTTGGACATGAGAAATATTTCAGACCACTGGGTGCCGAAAATTTTGACAGCAGATCAAAAGTTACCGAGAAGACAGTCGTACACACTCCTAGAAGACAATCCGGTAGATTTTGTTGAAAGATTTGCGACTGTAGATGACAACTGAGCCTTCACTTTACCCGTGATTCAAGAAAACAGTGCAGAAGAAAAACTACCGTTCTCATCCACCAAAGAAGCTCATGACTAGGGTTCGGATCTTTATGAAAAAAATTGAGAAATATGTATACAAATATGATTTAAAAACGGATAAATGTGACCTAAAAATAACAAAATACGACCAGACATTTTGTCGAGTAGTGTCGCTTTCATGTAGGCAGCATAAGTTGTTTTCATGCACTCACTGCACCATTAGGAAATTAAATTTTAAATCGTTTTGTTGAAGTCACTTTAATTTCACATAATTTACAGAATAGAACCCTTTCATCTGTACTAAAATACTCCTCTCCATATTCTTTTACGAAACCCCATAACTTTGCACTTTCAGATTACCCCCGGCATGGTGGTACTCACTGATTTACTACAGACTTAACGATGACTGATGATTATTTTCAAATGCATTGGCGACTGCACTGTTGAGATTAAAAGGTGGGTGGAACATTAACGTTTAGAGAACAACAATAATGTATAACTTTAATTATTGACTGGTGAATTCTAAAAATGCAGTGATAATTAGATTTGTTTTTGCTACAATTCATAATAGGAGCACAGTTCTCTGAATAATTATCTTAATTTCTTTTAATCTATATCTTCTAGTGAATTCTTGATAGTACTATTACAAAATTACCAGATTTTTCCTCAAAATATGAACATAAATACTATCGTAATATGATCGAAACTAGGAAAATGGTCTGAATATGCATTTAAATGCAATCAGAAAAGTTTAATCAGTTTCTAATTCAGCATTAAAGCTAAAAAAAAGGCAGGAAAAAATATGAATTGTCGTATATATTCGAACCATTCTCTACTTCTGCAGCGAAAATAATATTGTCTGCTTTTTTTTTGGGATTCTGGGCGTGTACTGCTGCTTCCAGATTTCCTGATAAAGGGCGAGACCGTCACATGGGCATATTATGCTATCCTTGTGAAGCTACTGCATGTAGCTATAAAGGGAAAGTGAATAGGGAAATTGTCAGGAGCGCTGATTCAGCAGGACAATGCTCCCAGTAAAATCTCTCATTGCCATGGCTGCAATAGATTTACTTTTCCCAGCCCCATATCTTACAATTATTTCGAAACCTTGAAAGTCACCTCATGTTTGACGCATATTTTTTTTTCTGTTTGGGCGGTTGGTATAAAGTATTGGAACGTCGTTTGACAAAGTGTGTGGATCTCAGAATGAACTATGGTGAAAAATAGACGAAAAATTCTTTCGCCTCATGTTCATCAGTATGAGGCCATGAATTTTCCTGAAGACCATTGTATTTGTTAATAACAAACTATGCGCCTGGAAACAACGAGACGGGAATAAGAGAACATTAACTTAGTTCACCGTCAACGACGAATGGATCTCAAGGGTCAATGTAACATCCAAAGCGCCCATTTCGGCATCAGCAGAAACATGTGTGCAGAAACGTGCAATTTATCGAGTTCTTACTAGTTTTGGCTGATGGTAAATATTATCTTTGTCCGGGGTGTTGAGGCACATGGGTTGGGACTGCCGGATGTATACCTCGGGATTCCATCCCATGACCTGGGCACTAAAATAGGGGTGGTGTGTTCAACATCACTCTCAGGCTCTTAACCCCCTTGAGAATTCCCTCTCCAGTACTTATCTGACGACAGACAAAGTGCTCCTGAGGGAACCGCACCACTCCTTTAGCTTCGAAGAAAAATTCTGCAATTTTTTCCCGAAAAACAACTTGGTTCATCCCGTTACCCTCTCTATCCACTGAACCCGGGGCCGTGCCACAAGGTGATTCGGCTGTCTTATTGGACACTGGGAAGTACAACGGACTCGGATCAATTCTGCCATTTTATACATATACACTATTAAAAAAAAAATGGCATAACGCCTTATAGCCATTCAGCCAACAACTTTGTTTCTTTTACTCCTCCATTGTGTATGTATAATCTTCTAGTGTTATTCATGAGCGCAAGTGAAAAGACTACACAGGACGGACACGACATTTAATTAAAACCACCCATGTCCTCGGCCGGACTCGAACCGGTGAACGCTGTAACCCGGGGCCGGCTATAAATAAACTTTCTGTCTAAAAATGTACACGTTATATGAACAGAATAACACACAGATTTGCTCCAGCTTACTTGCTTTACAATTTGATAGCAGACTACATTCATCTACATTAGATCCTATAGGTCGTCCTATAAATTCGTGGCGTGACACTAATACACATGGTTATGGTCTAGTTTACAAACATAATACCCTCAGAGCTTCCAACAACGTTCCAACGCTGTTATGCGCAAACATTAATTAAGGGTATCAAAATAATGACATTACATAACATATGGACGTCATCTGACTTGAAACAGGTGATAGGCATAAACTTTTGAAGGTTTCGAAATATGGGCCATATTCGGCAAAGAATGGAGAGGGAGAATTGATTGATTGCTGCAAAGGCGATAAAAGACTTTTGAATGCGACCATTGTCTTGATGAAACAACATTTTTTTACTTCTTTCCTCTTTTCTTTGATAGCTATTTGTGGTTCTTCACAAGGTTAGTAAAATGTTGGCGCTTGATGATTTGAAATGTAGAAGCAATACTTCATCCTCATGTTCACCAAAAAACGAGACATAATCATGAAGTCACGAAAACGCTTGGCTATTAACGATTCACTCAAAATAAGTAATAAAGTTTCTACTTTGTGGGAAGATACTGCACTGCATTCTCCACTCTAAATTGCCATTCATAGGTCTGAAAAGGGTGTATGTGTTTTAGTTCCTGGATCTGTTATAACTATAGATTTAAGCTTGGCGTTATGAGCCGATAGGGAAGTATAAATGAAATATACACGAATAAACATTAGTGGCATGAACAGCAGTCAGCATAGGTGCTTTAACCAGGCGTCTGCTGCGGAGGCCCATGCGCAGCAACGTTCGCTGAACCGTTGTCGAGGATACACTCTTGGTAGCCCCTTGGTTCATCTGGGCGGTCAGTTACTCAACAGTTGCACGTCTGTTTATCCCGAACGCATCTCCGTAGCCTTCGTTCGCCTCTGTCATCTCTAGCCCGTGGTGCACCACATGTTCCACGCCGCTGATATTGAATAGTGCCATTTTTCCATGCATGGTATACTTTCACCACGGCGGCATGTGAACAGTTCACAAAATTAGCCGTTTCCGAAATGCTTCCACCCTTGGCCGAAAGCCAATAATCATGCCCTTTTGGACGTCGGATAAATAGCTACGTTTCTGCATTACGCCAACGATTCAAATGCTTTCCGATGCCCTAGGTCCTAGGACATCTTTATATACACTCCACTGTAATGTGCTGCCACCTGCCTTCTGTGATTGGTTATTTCACGTTGACGTCGAAAGTAGGTGGTGGTCACATTAATGTGACTGGACTATGTATTTCTTCAAGTGTAGCTAGTAGCTTTTACAGCCATTCAACAAACTTCATAACATCATTTATTATTGATTCCACTAGACCCATATTAATAATAATAATTCCGTGTGGTCGTAATGACCTGGAGATACGGTTTTTACTGGCTGCATTCCGCCCTTATCGTAGCCGCCTTAACCTAACCCGACAATCCTGCGGGTACAGGGGACCTACAGTTTTACGTGGAATCCGAACCACGGAAGCATTCTGGTGTACTTCGCTTTACACAGCAAGCTGTACCAGAGGTGAAGGTCGGGTTAAGCGCCTTTAAAAATTCCCACCGAGAAAGGGATTCGAAAGGGCGACCTTTCAATCTCCAGTCAGACGCTTAACCACTGAGCCACCACGCCGCTTATTAGAGACATGATTCTACCATCTCTTCCCAAAATTTTGGAGTCGGCTACCTACGATGAGTTTTACTCATCGTTAGCATGGTCACTAGATCATACCAATTCCAAATGGAGGTACTGCAGTATTGCCATCTATCCGTGAAACGTTTAAGTATGTTCAGCGTGTGATAGGTCTATTTTTTGTTGACGAAATGTGTAGTTTATGAAGCGGAGATTGGGGACCATTCCGGCATTCGCCTTAACGGCTGCGGAAAACCGCCTAAAACCATACTCAGGACTACGCCTCCCCGGTCCAAGGTGCAGTGCCTCAGCGCACTGGGCTGTACTGATGGGTTCACGGGATCTACTAGAACAGTTATTCTATAAAACTGTAATAATTCTGTCTTGGGACACATACTATTTCTTCGGTATTTGTGTTCCCAATAATACGGACAACTCTGGAGGGACACAAATTTAATTAAATAATCAAGGGTTTAAACATCCGCTTTGTAGTATGTTTACGTTTACTTCTATGCTAAGCAGCTTTAGTTGACAAGGCATGTGTGCTTACGTCATCGGACCATAGTCAGCTGATGTAACGTGTATACGTACAATCTGCCTATCAAGTGCTTATTATTTCGAACTATTAAGTTGTTGCTCGCCTCATTGTTTCGTAGAATGCAATGCCGAACAAACAAATGATATTGTAATACAAAACTTAAACATTTTTTATGAGCGCATTACCGTAGGTATTTAGAGCCCAACAGAAGCAACACTTTTATATTGTTATCGATTTATTTTTGTTGCACTTGTAGCTGGGTAATGGCACGTTTCTTGACATGGGTTCCTAAAAAACTTTATCTATTTAGTCTCATCCAAAAAACTCAGGAGTTCGTAATTGGAATCTATGAGCACCATGTATATTTACTTAGTGAGCAATACCGCGAGGCGTACCTTGCGGATATACTAACACACTACGGAAACTACCATCGTTCATATTTAAAGAGCTTGTAGTTGCCCCGAACTTCGTTCGCTTGGACAGTTAAAACACATATCACACTCTTAAATCAAAATGTTCAAGAACACTGTAATAACCTGTAAGCCACTGAACTGCATAAAGGAAATCTACAATAGAATGTAAGCCCTACTTTCATTCCTCCGAATAATAGAAATGGTAAAAAAAAGACGATAAAAATTTCTACTACGAGAATTAAATCACCTATAAATGGATAAAAACTTATTGTGGCTTTTGATTTAATTCATATTTAGCTTGTCGACATCACATCAAAATAAAAAGTACCTTACTCATCGTAGCACGGGCTGTGCATTAATAGGAATTCCATTAAAACCCAACCAGTAGTTACAGCGTGAATCACATACGCAAAAAAATCATTTAAATTTATCAATTTGCCACATCGAAAGTAAACATTCCCTATATTACCCGCGATACCACGCGCTGTACATTAATCAGAACTTTATCAAAATTCGACCAATAGTTTTTTGGTGGATCACATTCAATGACTAAATATCTCAGCTTTTCGATATCACATCAATTGCGACTTACATTTCAATACCCATTACTTTTATTTTAATTCCTTAGCTTTCGATGGCACACCAAAAAAAAAAAACTAATTGTAATCATGTGACCATGATCTATACATTAAACGAACTCCATCCAAATCGGTCATGCAGTTTTTGCGTGAATTACGTTCAGCAAAAATTGTCTTAATTCTTTTTGCATTTCGACATAGTATCAAAATGTCACCTGCGGGACCACTGGCTGTACATTAATCGAAACCCCATCAAAATTCGCCAAGCAATTTATGCGTAAGTTAAGTTGAACAAAAATAATCTTAAATTTCTTAGCTTTTCAATCTCAAATCCAAATTTAAACATATCTTTTTTACCTACGGGATCACGAGCTGTACATTAATCGAAACACCATTAAAATCCAACCAGTATTTTTTTATGAATGGCGTTCAACTAAAAACGATACATACTTCTTGAATTTCTCAGTTTTCCGACATTAAATAAACATGAAAGCTACCCTATTTTACCCGCGTTGACACGAGCTCTACATTAATGGGAACCCCACCAACATCCGAACAGTAGTTTTTCATGAACCGCGTTCAACAAACATTTATCCTAAATTTCTCACTTTCTCAACCTCACATCACAATGAATCGCACCTATTTAACCAGCGGGATTATGAACTGCACACTAAGTGAAACCCCATCGAAATACGCCCTGCATTTTTTTGCGTAAGTTACGTTCAACAAAAAACTGCACAAGCTTTTTTTTATTTTTTTAAAAAAGTCAGCTCATCAAATCACATCAAAATGAAACGTATCCTTTTTTACCAGCTTAACCACGGACTGTAAATTAACTGAATCTCCATCAAAATCATTATCTGAGACCCTAAAAAATCATTTTTTGTCCACTAAAAACTTTTATTTAGTATTTTGTCTTCATTTACTATTGATTTGTATGATACGAAATCCGTGACGTCTGAACTACTCTAGGGTCAAAACACGGTAACTGGCATACTCCCAGTTATAAAAATAAGGTGGATCTTGCAGCTTAGCTATTGGAGCGACTGACTGCTGTACGGAGGACCTGGTTTCAATTCCCCATCAAGCTGAGGATTTTTCCTGGAAAATGAAACGGCTCCCTACGATACTAAACCTTCCTGCCAATGAGTACCGTGGTGGAAATTGTTAGCTACTGGCCTATACAGCCAGTGCCAGTTTTGTAGTTTTCTTAACGTGTACGTGGATGTATATCAACAGTATACTAATTTAACTAAGCAGAGACTACATACAACGGACAAAACAATTATAACCATCCTTGCCAGAGGCCGGGCTTTAACCGGCTAACCACGCAATGCGAATGTAAGGTAGGGTTACCAGACGTCCCAGTTTGCCGGGGACAGTCCCCGTATTTAGTTCTCTGTCCCCGGACAGATTTCGTCCCCGCAATGTTCCCGGATTTTTACTGTTGTCCGTAGAATTTTTTTAATCAAGCGAGAGTTCTTTAAAAGCTCTGATTTGCTAATGCATTCGTTTAAAGCAAGAGATATGAAGCGCACTACTTTCCTGGTATGTGCCTAGGAATAAGAGAAAATTACAAGGATACTGCGTCTTGGACACAACAGCTTTGGAAAATCAAGTCTCCTTGCTGTCTGCAACATAGCTGACTGTGATCCTCATTTAAAATACAAAAATATAAACAATATGTGGCTTTTAAATTAACCCAGACTTTAATCATATAACTTATAAAAGTACAATGCGTAATTAGGACATATGCCGAAAGCGTCCCCGGATTTTGGCGAAAAAGTTGTGAAGCGTCCCCGGATTTGGAGAAAATATTCTGGTAACCCTAATGTAAGGGAGAGTGCATAAACCACGTAGCTCCATTTTGGCCTCCTGTGAACCCCCCTCTACCGCCACGTAGCCCTATGTGGACGTTTGCCTCTACCCCCTCACCCCCCCCCCCCCACTTAGCACGTAGCTTTTTTCCATTTTGATTCCAGAAGACATTTTGACTGTTCTCCCTTGTCAGACGATTGTAAATTACATACGGAGATAATTAACTGATGAAATATATATTCACACTCTGTTATGAGTTCTATTCCTCATTTTAACCGGGAAAAATGTTATGAAAAGAAAGCTACGTGGCCTGGCTCGGAAAGCTCCCCCACCCTCACCCCACGTAGCCTTCCAGCCAACCCCCCCCCCCCTGTTGACCGAGCCACGTAGTTTATGCACGCTCCCTAAAATGTTAGGATTTTCACATTGGGAGCGTCCATATACCACGTAGCTCCATTTAGGCCTCTAGTGTACCCCTTCCCCTACCCTCACGTAACCCGACATTGCTTTTGTCTCTACCCTCCCCCCCCCCCCGCCCCTCGCGTAACACGTAGCTTTTTTCTCTATTGATTCCAGAAGTCATTCTGTACTATTTTCTCTTGTCAGACTATCGAAAATTACATCGGTACGCAGATAATTAAATAACGGAAATAAATATTTACATGTTGTTGAGTGTACTGTACCTCATTTTAACAATGACAAATAATATGATTGAAAAGCTAAGTGGCTTGTCTCGGACCCCCCCCCCCTTTTTATTCACGTAGCCCAGCGTAGCTTCCCACCAACCCCCCTTTTATTCGACCGAGCCACGTAGTTTACGAATGCTCCCCAAGGGCTGACGCGGCGATGAAGGATAATATACAGACATCTAACTCCGCGAATTCCACGCACGTGATGATCTATATATATTATTTTTTTTAAAAAAAAAAAACTCATTAGAATAAACACTTAAATGCTAGATGTGTCGGTGATGTCTCATTCTAGAAACAGAAACTCCATGTCTAGTCAGGTGTTTTCTCAAGGCCTTTTAATTTCTCCAACATCTCTGGCAAAGCTAACTTTGCACGTATGATGTAACGTAGGAAACTCCGTGGTTTGGATTATTTCAAATACAGGGTGAGTTTTTTATCTTGAGACAACTAAATATCTCGAAAACTACAAATCCGATCAAAAAAAGTGGGTAATAAAAATTGTTCGTCTCGACGGGGGACATCCGATGATACCAAATTTGACTCCCCACCCCCACCCCCTAGGGGTGGGGGAAGGGGGAGAAAAAAAACTTAAATAGGAACCCCCATTTTTTATTGCAGATTCTGATTCCCCGGAAAAAAACTACCCCTATTTCACCCCCAATTCGAGTCATTTTGGTCGATAGATGGCGCTGCAATCGACAAAAATCAAAATAAGCAAAAATTCATTTAAAAATGAGGATATCTCGTGAAATACACATCAGATCAGCAAAATACAAGTTAATGTGATTGATATTTTTCAAAAACTATTCAATAACACCACCCACCTCCAAACTTGAGGGATGGGAATGGACATTATTTCAAAATGCACTGATGCAAATTCTTTAGCAGATAGCGAAAGTCAAACATTACTTTTTGCGTTACCCAGGAACAACGACGTGGACGTAGTAATTTTCTGTTCCCTTTGGGGTGCTAGATTTAGGTGAGTCCCCTCGCCTCTCACCATCGGGGTGCTTGTTTTTGGTGAGTCCCCTCGCCTCTCACCATCGGGGTGCTTGTTTTTGGTGAGTCCCCTCGCCTCTCACCATCGGGGTGCTTGTTTTTGGTGAGTCCCCTCGCCTCTCACCATCGGGGTGCTTGTTTTTGGTGAGTCCCCTCGCCTCTCACCATCGGGGTGCTTGTTTTTGGTGAGTCCCCTCGCCTCTCACCATCGGGGTGCTTGTTTTTGGTGAGTCCCCTCGCCTCTCACCATCGGGGTGCTTGTTTTTGGTGAGTCCCCTCGCCTCTCACCATCGGGGTGCTTGTTTTTGGTGAGTCCCCTCGCCTCTCACCATCGGGGTGCTTGTTTTTGGTGAGTCCCCTCGCCTCTCACCATCGGGGTGCTTGTTTTTGGTGAGTCCCCTCGCCTCTCACGTGTTTGTTTCTAACAACAATTCTAAAGCAAGTGCTCGAAAATATCACCACCGACATCGATGCATTTATTTACCCGCTCTTGGAATGATTCGACGCAACTAAGAAGCATATCCGGCGTGATTTTTTGACAAGCGTTGGTAATTCGTTCAATCATGTTTTCAGGCGTTGTTGGCACTTCACTGTAAACTTCATTCTTCAAGTATCCCCATAAAAAAAAATCAGGCGAAGTGAGATCTGGTGATCTTGCAGGCCACGGCACTGGACCTCCTCTTCCGATCCATCGACGATTGTACAGACGATCTAACACTTCCCGCGATCTTACAGCAAAATGTGCTGGACAACCGTCATGTTGAAACCACATTGTTTGTCGCACGTCTAAGGGTACGTCTTCAAGCAATGTTGGCAGTACGTCCTCTAAGAGTTGTTGATATTTCTCCCCATTGAAATGTCCATGGATAAAATGTGGACCAATAAGTTTGTCCCCAATTATCCCACACCAAACATTTACATTCCACGGACGCTGATGTTCAACTTGGCGTAACCAATGCGGGTTTTCCACACTCCAATAATGCATGTTGTGTCGATTAATGGTGCCGTGGTTAGTAAAAGTGGATTCATCCGAAAACAGTACTCGAGCAAAGAAATGGGGTTCTTCTTGTATTTTCTGTAGCGACCATCGGCAAAATGTCAATCGATTATCGAAATCATTGCCGTGAAGTTCTTGATGCAACGAAACATGGAACGGATGGTATTTTCTACGATGCAAAATCTGACAAACACTTCCCTCCTGAGTGAACTGTTGGATAATACGGTAAAAAGAAGCGCGCGATCGAGGCTGGTCTGGAAAACGATGAGCATAAAGATCAACAGCATTATCGATATTCTTGCGACATTCTCCATAAATGTAGACCATTTCAATTTTTTCTTGCAACGTTATAGCCTGCATTCTCATTGACACGTGCAACAGAACGAAGTAAATAAATCAGAGATGTTATGAACGCTATGAAAGTACATCAAGTAATGAGAAAACTCTGAGAAATGAGCGACGATGTGAACGCAATGGAAGTACATCAAGTAATGAGAAAACTCTGAGAAATGCAGCGCCATCTATCGACCAAAATGACTCGAATTGGGGGTCAAATAGGGGTAGTTTTTTCCGGGGAATCAGAATCTGCAATAAAAAATGGGGGTTCCTATTTAAGTTTTTTTTCTCCCCCTTCCCCCACCCCTAGGGGGTGGGGGTGGGGAGTCAAATTTGGTATCATCGGATGTCCCCCGTCGAGACGAACAATTTTTATTACCCACTTTTTTTGATCGGATTTGTAGTTTTCGAGATATTTAGTTGTCTCAAGATAAAAACTCACCCTGTATAACTGTGGGTGCACTTAATCATTTAGGATTGCCAGGACAGATTAAGCCACGATAGAGGCAATATGGAGCAGCACTCTGGGTCAAGCATCGGGAGTCGCCGTCTCTCTTTTCCGAATTACTTACTCAATACTCTTGCATCTATACAGGGTGAGTCAAAAGTCGCAGTACACCCTTTTATTTCAAAAACTCTGCAGGAATTGGGAAACCTGAATATTCCAGTAAGGTATTGGTGAGGTGGTCTATCTTTTACGGTATGTACCGAACATGGGCGCCATCTTGAAATCGGCCATCTTGAATCTAAGTCAATTTTTTTAAATGGAAAGGGGGTCGTGTGACACATCAAATAACATCAGAATTTTCTCACAAGTTCATTCCTGTAAACAGATTTGAAATAGCAGTTGCGGTTCAAAAGTTACATAGCTTTTTTGTTGCAGATAACTGAAGATGGCTTTGACCAAGGAGGAGAGAATTGAAATCATTTTGATGTCTGGAAAACGAAGTTTCCGTGTCATAGCTGCAGATTTTAACAACCGGCACGCAGAAAGACCTCCAATTTCACACAACACTGTCAGGTGCTTAATTTCCAAATTCCGAGAAACTGGGACTGTGGCTGACAAGGCACGGAGTGGCCGTCCAAAAAGTGCTACTGACGAGACAACCTCAACAATGGTTTTGGCGTCCTTCGTGAAGCGCCCACGACGTTTGTCAGCAGAATGTGGAATCAGCCAGTCATCGATCATACGAATCCTTCATGCCCATCGATGGCATCCATTCAAGATTCAGTTACTCCAGCACCTAGCAGAGGATGACCCAGACAGTTTTGCACGTGGGCCTTAGAGGATCCCTCTTTTGCACAAAGCATCTTGTTCAGTGATGAGGCAAACTTTTATGTCAGTGGTGAAGTTAACCGTCACAACCACGGTTGTTAAAATCTGCAGCTATGCACGGAAACTTCGTTCTCCAGACATCAAAATGATTTCAATTCTCTCCTCCTTGGTCAAAGCCATCTTCAGTTATCTGCAACAAAAAAGTTACGTAACTTTTGAACCGCAACTGCTATTTCAAATCTGTTTACAGGAATGAACTTGTGAGAAAATTCTGATGTTATTTGATGTGTCACACGACCCCCTTTCCATTTAAAAAAATTGACTTAGATTCAAGATGGCCGATTTCAAGATGGCGCCCATGTTCGGTACATACCGTAAAAGATAGACCACCTCACCAATACCTTACTGGAATATTCAGGTTTCCCAATTCCTGCAGAGTTTTTGAAATAAAAGGGTGTACTGCGACTTTTGACTCACCCTGTAGATACATAGTCTCACTAGACATACCTATGGAAGGGTTAAGGGTAAACCCGAATGAAAATTACTATCCAGGAATTTACTGTGGAGAGGTAACATCATCGAATTGTTCTGATTTCAATGCAAATTTTTTGTGTATATAAGAATCCAACAATTTTAGATCTTTTTGTTGCTAGGCTTTACGGCCATCGATGGCAATAAGAGACAAAACTCTATCTCGCAGGCTGATAGCAACAGTTTCATCTCTCGGCTGCGATTTAGAGTTCTCAGTGACCTCCACTTTGAACAAATTTCAAGCAGCAGTTGTTTCCCAAACGTTATGTTCTGAAAGTTAATTAAATTCGTCTCCTTTTCTTTTAGAAATAGGGTCCTCGGTGATTCACCGGAGAATATATATTTCAGAGGAAATATCATCCAGGAACAGCTACAAGGTTGTAATCTTTGATTTGATCCTAGAACTACAATATGGTTAAATTATAAAAACGAAATTAATACATAAATTATCGCATAATTATTAATGCCTAATAAACTAATTAAAATGACATGGAATACATAAATATCTTCTGGTAAGTAAAATTCTAAATTTCTATAAACGCGTGGCAGACATACCTTAGGTCTGAAATGTTTATGGAGAGGAATTGGTATGTAGTACATTATTTCCCATCACTTTTTTTCAATTTAGTACATATATAGCACTATTTCATTCCAATATATATATCCCAACGATTACAGAGGTATCTCCTTGCTGCCAGTCATTTATAAAATCCTCTCCAAAGCCCTACTGAACAGGCTAGAACCTCAGGTAGATCCACAAATAGGTGAATACCAGGCAGGCTTTAGAAAAGGAAGATTATGCATCGAACAAATCTGGAATCTGAGGACACTCCTGAAGATAAGACAAACAAACAATACCGTAGTAACGTTTGTGGATTTCAGGAAGGCATATGATTCCATAGACAGAGAGACGCTCTTTGACATAATGAAAGAATAAGGCATAGACAAGAATACAAGGGCTCTGATACAACAAACACTCACGGATACCACGTCTAAAGTGAAATTTATGGAAGAAACATCAAAACCATTCAAAATTTGCACGGGAGTTAGGCAAGGATATAAATTGTCACCGATTTTATTCAACATGGTATTGGACAAAGTTATAAAACAATGGGGAAAACAGGTCAAAGGAATACAGTTAGGAAGAACATGACATACCAAAACAATCATAAGATGTCTGGCATTTGTGGATGACCTGGCAATTCTCAGCAACAACAGGCAGGAAGCACAAGATGCATCACGCTACATCAAATTGCAGCCAAAACAGGGCTACAAATTTCGTATGAAAAAACGCAGTACATGGAGAAACAAAACAACAACGTACAAACAATATACAAAAAATACAAAAAATTTGGAAACATAAAAAGAGTAGAGAAATTCAAATACCGAGGGAATACATACAAGTCACATGGTCGTATTATAACAAAAGAAATATATCAAGACAGGCCAAACTCAGACATTACAAAACAGTGGTTTTGCCAGAAGCATTATATGCATCAGAAACAACCACGATTGGGGCTTCAGGCATCACAGAAGCGGAAAATTTGAAGGCAAAATCCTTAGAAATTTATTTGGAGCAATATATAAAGACGGCATATGGATGAAAAGACCAACGAAAGAACTATACGAACATACAGCTAGATTGACAGACATTATCATAAGACGTAGATTACAATTCTACATTTACAGCGAATGAACAGCACTAGACTCACAAAGAGTATCTTTGATGTGATAAATGGTTCGCTCAGGAAAACCATTTGGTTCCAGGAAATAGAAGAGGACTTGAATCATGAAGGGATCATCAAGGAAATGACACGGGATAGGGGACAATTCAAGAACAAAATTATGAGCACAAAATTTCAAATACAGAAGAAAACAGGAACAAAATGGACTGAACAAAGGAAACAGGAACACAGCGAGTGTATGAAGAGATTTTGGGAAGAGAAGAGGAAAATGAATAATTTGTGTTTAAACACTGTCCTCAAGGGCAATAATGATTAATAATAATAATAAATATATAAAGATAGAATAAGAGATTCCGTTCGCCAAAGGTTTTAGATCATTTGGAACAACAGTATCGTATATGGTGAATGGGACTGAAACGTAGGAGACAGCGTGTGAGATTTAGATTTTCTTTGGTTTCGCGAAATTTCTGCAAGTAACCGCCAAGATGGTTACGTAATACACACCACACATGATCTCTCTAATCTTGCTTTTTGACAAAAGTGAAACGGTGAAGCATTGGTTGCATTTTTTGTGTAATTTTATCTGTAAGTCTGGTTTAGATTGAGCCCGTATTCTCGTAAACTGGAAGTTGGTGGCAAAATTGCTACATATAACACATAACGATGATATAAAAGCAATTTGAAACGTAAGCTTTAATTAAACAACATGGATCAAGTATTAGAAGCAGTAATGATTAAGCTGTAAAGCGGCTTCAGCTTTCCAGCCTCCACGTGAAATTGCCGTTAAAGCTATTCAAGATTTTCTTGCTGCAATTGATCAAAACTGTTGTTTTCATTTTCAATTTTGCGTGGACGGTGTGGCATACCGTTGACGTAGTCACAAAGCCGGTGGTATCGCAGCGCCAACGAGAACGAGCGGCTGAAAAGACAAACCAGTGTGCGAGGGCCATCTTTTGAGGCAGGGTGTGAATTCTGTGAGGAAAGAAAAGATTGTACACCGGTGTTTCGTGGTTTTTGTGCTTGTAGTGAATATACCGTTTTCGTTTTAAGTGAAACTTGAAGTTTTCTAGCAGATGAACAAACTGCATTAAATTAATACGTGTTTCATGTGAGTATTTGTTTTGTTCCATTTTCTGTGGTTAGGTTATGTATAAAAACTTAAATTCTTTCAGTGCTCCACAGTGAGAAACTACATAACGTAATCATTATGAAATAGTCTGAATGATTTTAAAAGTGTGAAACCTTTGGTTGTTACTTTTATTGAATTTATTTAATATTATCAAGTCTGTTACAGACGCAAATGAAATACCTTTAGGGCAATTGATATTGAATGTAAACATGAATCTTCCATGTTTTCTGTTTCAGCAATACAATTCCATTACAAATTGCTGTGTAGATGCAAGTTAAAACATCTGGAAGAAGGAAACCCACGTTTTGTGTGCAGTTGTTATGAAGTATATGAGAAGTATGGAAAGCAATATAAGCTGGGAGAAAATAAGAGAAATATGTGATTCGTGTCATATCACTGACTGCTCACTGGCTGAGCTGATTTTACGTCAGCAATTGTAACAATAGACATGTGTATCTGTTTTGTGTTCCATAGTGTGTTCTAAAACTTTTGATGATTGTAGTGTCAAAGAATCAGTTAATAGTGTAAATCGTTGTATCGTGGCAATAAACGTCTTGTTAGAGAAACCGGTGATAAAACATTGAAGCATTGTTTGTTGCAAGATGAAGTCACTTCTGTATCACCCTTCAAATAGTGGAGGAATTTATATTATAGACATCTAAATAAATTATTTTTGCTAAAAATGTGCCTAATTTACCCTTGTCGTTTTGAAGCATTTTTTTGGGTGCCATGCTAAAATATAGTATGTGCATTTACAAATAATAATAAAAATATCGTCCCTCTTCCCTTCTTATGGTGAATACTGGATATGTGCCCAACAGAGCACTTTTTCAATGTTTTGTTACTTTACATTTTCAGTTTTGTTTTTTAATTCTGATGAACTAGGTTTGAGGAGTGTGACCTGTTGGCACATTTTGTTTGACCAAGGTGTATTAAAGTGCAGTTAATGTTGTCAGATGTGTTGTGAATTGTGAAAAATTGTTGGATCAAATACTTTACATTCTCGCTCATATTAGTGTTCTGACCATCTGTCCATAATAAAGGTGTTTGTTCTTAAGAGTGGAATTCTTTTGCTTTTTCTGTGAAGGTAGGTCTGTTTCTAATTTTGCATTTGATGGTAATAAGCATTTTTATTATTATTTGTATTGGTTGGTTGAGGCAAAGAATACCAGTGTTGTTCCTTGTTAATAAGATTGTCCTCATAAGCAGATATCCTAAATAGGCTACACATGAAACAGGTTGGTACCTTTAATGAAATTATGGCCACCACAAGACTACTGTTATCAAATAAATGCTGCTTTATATAAATAGCTGCTTCTTGTTTCCCTGTGGTAGCAGTTGAATGTTTTAAACTATTTATGAAGATGAAAATATGTTGATCTGTGTTTTTGTATCAGCCATATTTATTTATCTAACAGGGAGGGTTTCTTTTTATCCTTTTTTTAATTTATGGCTCTACAACTAATTACAAAATAATTGTCACGTGGAAGGAGAATATGTTTAATCTTCCATTAACCAAAAATAAAAAATAATTGTAAGTTTACTTTCCTGCTGAACCCTTAATCTATTGTCATCTGAAATAGCCCATGACTGCTGGTGTCATTAACTATGAAAATTATGTTCTGTACTTAATAATCTGGAATTGTACATTTTAGGAGAAAACTAGGCTAGTTTGAGATTTGCTCCAAGTATATAAACTTTGGGATTTTTATAATGTTCTTACTAAAAATATTTTTTCCCCCACATAAGCATAATAACCAACAGATGTAAAAATCATTCGTTATTGATATTCTTTACACGGATGTCAACCACAACTTATGAGTGATAGAACATAAAGCTAACCATTTAAACTGAACAACTTTTCTGAGTTATTAAAAACTTAAGATTTCCCTGCCAAGATCTGAAAATATGCATGAACAAACATTTTCATATTATAATACTGAGATTACGTACACTACGTTCCAATGTTGTACAACTTTCAGCCATGAATATTTGCAGTTATACAAAAAGTTGCCATTAACTTTTTTTTTCTTTTATTCCTAAAAGTTATGAATATTCAAGTAGGTTTGTTTCCTAAATCTGAAGACATTGCTAAATTGAAATATGAGTTATCTGTGTTTAAATGTGAATGTAAAAATTGGAACGTCATTGTTAGGAAGAGAGGACAAAGGTATCTGCTAAAAGAATTAATTATTTTCTAACATGATGGTTAAAAAAAATTACCTGGTTCGAGGAAGTCTTGAAGCAGGCAATTACTAGTGGATATCTTTGGTGGAAAGTTGCAGCATAGTATGTCCTCTAACTTACCAGTACTTTTTAAAGGGGATGTATGAACAGTGCTCTGTATTGGTAACAATTGGAAGGTGAAAGTAAGCAAGTTACATCACATGAAGTGTCATAGTAAGCATTTTAACAAAGAGTATTATTACTGTCATTGACATTGGTAGCTGTATTGCATTGAGTCTTGTAGTTAAATTGTAGTTTCTTCAACAAAAAGTGGAGAGAATATAATGACTAATGTTAAACGGAGTTAACCATCCAGTACTCTCTCACTTTGTTTGCAGCCTTTTACATAAAGATTCATGACTTTGGTCACATCAGGTGCTTTTGTAATTCTCATCAGTATTTATTCTTTACCTTGCTAAAGGAAGTGCAATTTGT
Organism: Vandiemenella viatica; assembly: GCA_031002005.1. Taxonomy (NCBI): domain Eukaryota; kingdom Metazoa; phylum Arthropoda; class Insecta; order Orthoptera; family Morabidae; genus Vandiemenella; species Vandiemenella viatica. The sequence goes on from CM061921.1 coordinate 23,080,449, forward strand.
TTGGAGGAAGACAAAAAACAGATTTTTTACACTGAGAAAGCAAGACATTGGAAATGTCTGACACATTCATTTTTTATACAACTGACCACAAATATTTCGTGTCATTAACTCACCGCTAACATTCCCTGTTTCAAAGTTTCTGAAAATCATACACACTTCTGTTTGATTGCATTTGGAAAGAAATCTATATCTGAGAAAAGAAGGTAATCTTGCACTTTCATTGTTCACAGTTTTATGTAACTCACTAGTGGTGATGAAAACGTTTCAAATACTGAATTTCTCAATTTTGCTGGTTTGGTAACCTAAGTGATACAAAGGTCAGTAGAGAACATACACAGAGATCTGGCAGTATATGCCAGAAGAATAGTAGAAGAGAATGGAGGCACCTGAGAGTGAAGATGGGTGAAAATAAGTGAAGTAAATAAATAATTTGATAAAAACTGAATGGAGTATTAGATCACATGTATTGGTTACAGTAGGAAATTGTGCATGTTCTGCCAGTTTAAGCACTAATTGTTTTAAGTAATGTTTGGTTTTTAATTTACATGGCTCTGAACACCCCATCTCTGAATTAGCTTATAGCCTACAGTAGTTAACAAAGTGAGGCCTTGAGCCTTATTATACCTTGATTGCATCACTGATATAATTTTGAAAACACCGTTTTAGATTTTTTTTGTAATAACTAGAAGTGAAGAGTATTCAATTTGGTGTATAATTTTCATTTTTTTAATGTGTGTCTTCTATTGAACAATTATTATGCACTGCATCAATTTGTGAAAGAATAGTCATTGTTTATGTAATAGACCTATTGTTATTAAATAAACCTGTTGTTGGGGATTTAAATATTTACTTAAGGTTCATTTCTTGCTTCATGACGAAATTAACAGTTACTGATGAGCATTTATAATCCTGACATACTTGGAAATAATGAGAGACTGTCAGTTTGATTTTGAGCATCATTCCTGCTTGTGACGATTTTTTTTTTTTTTTTTTTAAATATGGCCTTCGGTGTTTGCGACCATTTAGCCAGCTCCAATTTGTTTATGTTCCAACTGCTGTATCAGGCTTTCATTATGATATTGTTGACACTACAGTGAGGACAGCACAAGACGAACACAACACTTAATTAAAACCACCCATGCCCGAGGCCGGGATCGAACCGGTGGCCCTTGCAATGCGAGGCCAGCGCGCTAGCCCCTACACTGCTAGTACCGGCATGACGATTCTTGTTTTCAATATTGATTAAATAATAAGTGATATTAGTGTATATTACTAAACAACTATTTTTACTTGGTTGCTTTTAAACATAATATTTACCTGTGATAATGACCCCAACGTCGACGCGTCCTAAAGCAACAACAACAATAGAACACTGTGAATGAGGCATTTATATGAACAATAATTTCAGATCTTTGCACTGAAACTCAGAGACCAAGCATGGTTTTGGAATAGTATTTAGGAGACCCGGATTGGACTTCCAGTGTGGCCATCCGGATTTAAGTTTTACGAAATCAAAATAAATTATGGCATGTTTCTTCCATAATTCCTTGCCAACAATCCTATACCGACATTAATACCAGACAGGGTGTGTGACCGGTAACGCTATGGCCTCATTCGATAGGACATGTGTTATAATCCCTGTACGGCCATCCAGATTTTGGTTTTCAGAAATCACTCTAGGGAAATGCCGGTATAATTCCTTAAAACGGCCATGGTAGAATTCCTTCCCGCTCCCTGCCACCAGTTCTTTCTCGCCTCTAATGACCCTGACGTCGATGAGACGTAAAGCTATAACCAAATAAAGTGGACTTTTATGATCATTCTGTAGATAAGCTGCAAGGAATTACGAAAAATATCCAATGTAAATAATTTATTTGCGGTAATAATTAAAAACTTTGTAGTCTGGAGACACAATAATGTTTGGGATAAAGTTTATATCGCAGTACAATTAATGTATTAATCGGTGTGTGATTGAAATTTTGATTTTCAAACATCACAAACACTATTTGCTACCTGGACCAGAATGACAACTGAAACTGCTTGTTGCAACATAATGCTCCAGGGATTTAGTTTTTATTAGTAATTTAAGCAGATTTCATTAGTGCCGTCATGTATCGCGATGTTATCTTCTACCAATGTTTGTTTCAGAATTTTGGATGAAATTTATTGTTTTCACTTAAAATGACCTATTCATTTGTAGCTTAAAGCTAATCAGTTGCTGAGAAGACAACAATTTCATCCTATCATTGTGTTTGGGGGCCCTTGATCGGAGTTATTCTAATTTATATTTGAGACACCAATTCTCTCTCGGAGCGAAACGTATTCTAACCAGTCAAGTAGGTAGTACAGTGTTGGTGACGTCACGGATGCGGGTTCTCTCCTGTCCTGGCGCCACTCTTGTGGCTCGTCACTGGCGCGGCAGAGACGTGCATTCTGATTGGTGCGTCGTGTTGGAGTGGGGTGGCCAGCATGGTAGGGGTGGGAGGGGCAGCGCGTGGTGCTGGTCCGCGGCCTCGTGTTCCTCTGCTCAGTAGCACCGCCAATCTCATAGAGTCCAGACGTCTTCAGTTGCATACAGCGTCGCAGAGATGGCTAGACCCTTTCGCCTGCCAGTGGGTAACGAAGAGTCACCCGACTACTACGACGATTGGTTGAGACAGATCTTCGACTTGCTGTGCTTCATCATCAGAGGGCGAGGGCGCCGTCGCTTGCCAGAGCCTGAAATAAGACGTAAGTTAATTTTTATTAAATCCTTTCTTAATCCGTATTCCTGCTCCCACTGTAAAACTGTCATATAAGTGATGAAGCCTAGAAGTCAGTTTTTCGCAGCGGGAAGGGATTTTTTTTTCGGTATAAAGAGTAATTGAGTGTTTAATTTGTAGGGATTTGTCGCTTTTGTGGAGGAGGAGCGTAGATCTCCGCTAGGAGGATGGATGGGTCGCTGCATGCAACAGCCTATACTGACGGCCGGTTCACAGACTTGTTGAACGAGATGCAAGCTGCACAGATCCACTTGTTGCAGGCAAACCGCCTTGTTGCTGGAAGAAGCGCGGAGTTTCGAATCTGTAGGAGTTCTTGTCTGAGCATTGTTGTATGTTATATGAAATGAAGTTGTGCCTATTAAAGTTTCGCTCTCCTAGGCGCGATGTATTTTTTGATCTTGTCACTGTGATATTGTTGTTGAAGATAATTTGTCGGAGCAATCGTTATTAAGAGCATTGTTGAATAATTTTCATTATATTGGCTCCAGAAAGCTATTTGTAAATTATTTGTTTGATTCATATACAAATATATTTATTAATGTTCGTGATTTGTTGAATTATGAAAATACCAATTTTCTAATTGTATCGACAGAATCAAAACCTTACCAAATAAATATTTAAGTTGTATTACGAAATCTTATTTCCAAGCAACAGCTTGGGTTCATTCCCTCTATGACAATTTTATATGTAGTTAGTATTAAACTGTCTTCTTTGTTTATCTGTAATGCATAATCATACATGTCACCCAGGTATTTCTTTTCCAGCAATCAAGGATTTGTGTTATTTCAGACAAAGTTCGTGATTTAAAAGCGCCTTAGCCCTAGGAATAATGAAAATCTTACATCAGTTTTCGACCTTGTTTGACGATTGTGAATGCATAGTACTGGTCACAACATGTCAAACAAGAGCGTACTCTTTTATTGAGGTTAGAAGTATCTAACAAGTATCCTATAACACATTAGACAACACAAATTTTTTCCACTTCTCCACTGATAGAACTTTTTGTGAGGGGAAAGAAAAGAAATACCTTGGTCTTTCCTATAGATGAAGAAAGTAGTTGTAGTAAACGTGTTGCGACCTTTGAAAGGGTAATTCCTTTTCAACGCCAATTTTGTTTTCTGCATGTGCACTTGTGCTTAAAATAAATTTCCAGGAACATTTCGGGTCAGATTGAAATATAATTACACACTGGCTCTCTAGATTTTTACCTTAGTCCAGCGTTTGTGATGACAGTCTCCAGAAGTCTGACATTACGTTGTGCAAGGCGGCAGCTTCGGGTCACTGACCGTATCCACATCAAGGCAACGTTTAATTAGCGTCTTAAGTAAATAAGAGTATTCATGCGGTATGCATGCGATTTCCGACCTGGTCATAGCTTTTAACAACACACAGAAACTGGAAACACGTGTAATTCTCACATGCGTAAACTTGTTTATTGCATCGTTGTTATTGCTCATTATCTTCCCTTTTATCATTACAGTGAAGGAAATAACAATAGATTATCTCTTAACTATTTCAATAAGTAAAACAAGGTGTTGTTAGCTTAAAAAACTATTGCTGAAAAAAACTTGCCCCTTAAACAACGATAATTTAAACAGCAGAAGATTTACATCAAGAACAATTTTCACTTCAATTTAATTACTTCCTTGCTAAGACAAACACAGTCATCTATTAATGTTTCTTTTGTATTAATGTATTTCCACAATTCAATTATTCAGTATATGTTGTTTACAAGATTGAATTTTTGTTTTCTTTTTGGTGATGGTCAAACGATTGACTTATTTTCTCGTTTCTCTCTTACTGCTCTATATATATTCTCGTTACGTCTGGGGGACAGTTGATTTTACTGTACATTTTTCTCACGAATTTTATGGTGTTCTGAACTATAGAAACCAGTTAATTATACTCCTTCGCTTTTAAGAATTTAATTAGTCGCTTTGAACAGTTTCAGTCTAACATCTGTTAGTTACAAGTGTCATACCTTTTTTGTTTGGGGGATAAGGTACGGCTACACTTTGTTATCTAAGGCGAAAGACGCCGTACACGTATCCTGTGCGTGTAGGGGATATTAAAACGGGATACCCCACTCACCCAGCCCACTCAGGTTCATCCTTTTGTGAAGGTCCACTTACTGAAGATCGACGTATTACCTTTCTTTTTGTAGGGAAACAAGTTCTCGTAAATGAGAGGCAAGGAAATTCCTGGACCGAGAACAGCCGGCGGTGCAGTTTCGCTTCCACTGTCGTGACACGCAATAATGTAAATGCTCACTATTGTTTCCTCATATGCGACGGCGCCAAGATACAGCCTTTTCAGTTTTTAAACAGTTGCACAGCCATAATACATGCTAACAAAACCGGTAGGTAGGCAATATAATTCAGCTATAAATATCAAGCATTATATCCATGAATTTACATACGGCGGGTATAAATAAGCCCGTTTTATGTAAATGCCGCACAATGTCGATGTAAGTTGACACGACTCATTAAATTAAACGACGTGCTAGGACGAATGTTAATCGTAATCTTAACTCCACATTTTATAAACTTAAAATGAATTATCTGCGAATTGATTCCAGGCATTATTCCAAATGTTCATTATAAAATTAAATTATTCATTTCTTGTTCCGTATGACGCCGTATCGTTGATTTTGCGGTTCATGTATGCACTGAATTCGTGAAAGTTGATACAATTTGTACCAAAACGCGTGGAGCTTTAATGCTATGTAATTACTGTCAGAGTGAGATATATTTTCTAACAGGAGGAATCAGATTTAAATTCCGGTCCAGACATTTATTTTTCGGTTTTACATGGTTTCCTGAAACCGATTCATGCGGAACTGCTAGGCACCATACATCATGGATTTCCTTAGCGCTCCTAATCTGATCAATATATTCCAAAACATAGAACTACCTCCACGAAATTTTGTCGGCCTTGCTCGTTATATAGTATCCTATCTGAATCATTCGTACACTTCAGAGAGATAACTACTAAGAAATCAGCTGGAAGTAAAATATTATATTTATTTCGCTGTTACATTTGTTCAAGCTATGTAAGTAGATGGCAAATACTTTAATGCTAGTGCAAAAGTTATTTACTTTGATGTAACTGGAAGTGTTTACTAGGTTTAAAGTTTTTAATGTATTCATGTTCTATCATGTCTCGTGGCTAAACGGTAAGGTTCAGGTTCGGTATCACGAAGCCACTCAGTGTGAGTGCATAAACTATTCCCTCAAAAAACGATGGTCGAATTTCTTTTCTATTACCCTCTCTAGTCTTTAATGGAATGGCAAAGCTAGGGAAATAATAATAATAAAAAATCGGTTTCATGACCTTAACAAGCCGTAAAGACATAACAAAAAAAATGCCTTTTAACAAAAATTGATACTGGTATTTAAAACGAGGATGCCGTTAGTTCAAATTATGCTATGGGTTGTCTTTCTGTACTGTTCCGTTCTGAAGTTTTAAACCTGCTCATTATTATCCGATTGCAAAAGGAGGGTTATGTTTTTTCGAAAGTTTGTATGTATTTATCTTCGTTCTCTCATGTAGGCTAATGGCTTGAAGGATTTCGATGCATGAAGTGATGTTAGATTTACCTTGAAGCCACAGGCTATATGCTTTTAACAAAGTTCCAATATGACACACAATATATTGCAAAATTCAGCTATGAGGTCTCAGTATTGTTTTCACAGGAACATTTCATTCTGCTGCTAACAAATTGGTGGTGGATCTATTATTTTCACCTCCTACTCAATTTTTTTCTATTCCTTTGTACAATGAAACTTTATCGGAAAAAAGTCAATTTTAAAGCTTTAATGAGCCTCCAAAAGCTGAGAAAAAACATGTTTTATTATTACAAGGACCTTTTCACTGAGAAGAATAGAATAAAAAGTCATTGAAAATAAACAAAAAACCGACAGCTTAAAGTGGCTGAAAAACTGAAAACAAGCTGTTCGACAACAATGATTTTAATTGCTGAATGTTGTGATAGATAAATATCCCTTCCATGATACTACAACAGCAGCACCTACAGCTATTAGGTGATCTTTATTTCAATCGCTTGAGAAATGTTACAGGTGGATACTCCATAGTTGCGTGTATGTAATAGCCATTTGATATTTCGTAGTTCCAGATGTAATAAATAATCTCCATTTAAATTCCGTATAATATGGTAAAAATAAAATGTTGTATGAATCTAGTTCTCTTCTGCAATATTTCTTAAGCAATTGAAATTATGACCACACAATCTAATTGCTGTTGATATTTCTGTTGTAACATAATGGTGAGAATATTTATTGATCGCAACAACTTTCGGCAATTACAATCATCGATGTTGTTAAACTTGTTTTTTTTTTTTAATTTTCAACCACTTTGCGCATTCGGTTGTTTTGTTTATATTTAATATATTTTTTATATACAGATCATGAAACGGTACAAAATCGAACAAACACGCATCTTGATGTTGAAGCCATTGTCATCAGTTAACTGTAAACGTATGGATTGTTGAGCATTATTACATAAAATTTTCACGCCAGTCCAAATTATTTCAGTGGTACTTCTTGAAATGTTGGTTTTATTAAACCTTTTGAACTAATGGTGACTTTTTAAATAAAGATTGTTTGATCTTAAATTTTTATTCGTAATCAGTGTTACAGCTTTAGCAGCAAGGTAATTTTCTTCTAATATTCTTATAGCTAGAATGAGAGTAAGTACTTCATAATTTTATTGTCTGGTCTTAATCGCTGGAATACTTTCCACAACAAACAAGAGAATTACTGTTCCGGTCCGTTTTCTCTGATTGCCACGTTGGGATGGAAGGTAACGGACCACAACGCACAACCGACACGCTATGGACTTGCACATTAATAATGACATTAATGTTTCTAAAAAATTAATGTTATCCGGCAGTCTAAGCTTTGGTACTGCACGCGCAGACACGGAAGTGTTGGCTGCATACAGTCAAGGTCACTATCAAGGCGGTGCAGTTGTCAGCACTGCTCCTGAAGTAATTCTCTCAGGAAACTATCGTAGTGAAGGGGGTCAAAGCAGCCATTCCATCTACCCTCTCCAACTTCTACTATCCTCACTTTTTTACTCTCCAGCATCTTTGCAGACCGGTTTAGAGAAGGAAATGTGAAAACATACCTAATACGCTGCGATAATTTTCTCTGCCCTTCTGTAACAGTTTAGTGTGCAACCTCTCATACAAATACTGGGTCATTACAATTTTATCAGCTCATCTTTCGAGGTTGCATAATTCTAGGAATCAGTTTTGCAGCATCTGAATACTGTTTCCTTTGATATTTTTTCAGCGGTATAAACTCTGGTACGGGAATATTCTCAGCTGATACTGATAGTTATGGAACACGATAAGTAGTTCTGTCACTGGCAATTTCAAAAACACATGTTTGATTTCTTTTAAACTGACGTTATCTATCTTTTTAGTAGTTTGAAGTTTTGGAGAACAGCTACAGGGCTTCCTTTGTTGTGGGAATATGACAAAAGGATCCATACTCGATTATTACTGAAAAGTTTTAATTCTACAACAATTACATTATCCTTACCGTATATAAAAGGAAATAATTAAAAATATCACTCTATTCAATGTTCTGTTCTCACGAAGCGTGAATTTAATTATTTACATAAAGCTTAGTTTTAACTATACACCATTCCAGCATTTATTTAACATACAAGCAGTTTAAATTACGTGCTACATAATCACACCAACTTACAGTTCAAAAGTGAAAGTACGTGTCCTCCGAACTGTATCTAGCCGTTTACGCGGAATACAAACCAGACGCTACTGTGTTTCTAGTACAGTAGACCTTGAACGACTTGTTTCAACACGTCGTCTTCTGCCACGATCAAGGACAACATCGCTGATACAAAACAGTGTCCTAAGATCCACATTCATTAATTGAATAACTGCCGTTATGTCCAACGTCGAAACAATAGTTTGGTCAGTCATTATTATTCTCGTATCAGAAATACAGTTAATCTTCTGTAATTAAAAAAAAATTGTTAGCAATATCAGTCAGCGACAAAATCCAGAAATTTTCAGCTGTTATTTCTCTTGTCTGGTACTATCAACGCCAGTACACTTTAGCGGCGAGCAATGCCAATTTTTAGGCGAGTGAATGAATACAGGCGCTCTTATCTAAATAAAAATCGATGAGAGTGCGTTTGGTATCCCAGATACCGCGTCATAAGAATAAAATAAGATAGGGATTTGCGAAATCGTCCAGGCTACGTAAAGATAACTGGGCTCGACTTAAGGTAATTCAGTCTAGTTTGACAGCCTGGGGATATAACGGCTACCGAGATGACTCACCTGTGACGTGTTTGCCACAAACAAAGCCGAAGCTTTCTAACTCAATAAGAAGCGTTCGCATGACCAATAAAAGATTGTGTTTTGAAAAATTTCATACTAATATTCCCAACCCCAGACACCTTCTAATATTGCGTCTTCTGGAATGAGTTTTAGATAGTTCCAACTATCGTATACCTTCATGTCACGGGTAGCCGGTAATATTGTTATAGCATCTGAAATAGAATTTTCACATTTAATTATTTCTTTATATATATTCGGTATAAATCAGTTTTAAACAACAAATATCATACATTTCGTTGTAATTTAATAAGATACTCTCAGCACCACATCTCCCGTTGCTTTTAATACTAAGATAATATTTAGTCAGTGTATAGTATGCATGCTCGACTTGATCAAGTAATTCTATTATTTCCATGCTTAAGAAATGTATAGAAACTTTTATCACTAAAGATGGATAATTTTCGAGTTGAAAAATCTACTAACTCCTTTCCTCCCGTAATCTAGTGGATAATTTTTTCCCCCATGTTGCCGACCTAAAATTCTGTCCGCCTATTTTATCGACTTAGTTTTAATGCTCAACGTAGTATGCTTGAAAGAGTTTTGAAAGTTACTCATGAAAAACCACAATTACACTTTATCTTCAGTTTTGTCTTGTATGTGTTTATAAGTAAACAAGCTGTTTTAGGACACTGCAAATGCTGATTTTGACCCTTTTGTACCGTTTTGAAGTTATGACGGTTTTAGTATCCAAAACAGTAAAAAACGTGTAACGATTATACCATCGGTTTGTAACAACATCAGTCTTAGTAAACCAAAACATTCTTGCGGTAACTACGAATATACTTCTTTCTCTATTTTGCTTATGGCTTTCACCTCGTCGATGTCGAGGACATTAGAGGGGGAAAAGAACTGGGGGCAAGGAACGGGATGGAATTCGGACATGGCCTTTGGAACACACCAGAATTTCTAAAGAAAGAAGTAATTAGTTGATTGCGAATATACCAAAATATGTTTCCATAGTATGACGTTTGTACTAAAGAACATTTTACTACATTAATAAAATATTCTCGGCTAGTTACCCCGGAAGATTTTATTTATATTCAACTCCGATAAAACGTCCAGTCTTACATTGTTACCCGTCTTATAAACTTTGGAAGAACTTTCCTTTAATTTTCTACAGATTATCATTTCAAAATAACTTGCATTTACTACAGTTCCATGGTACTTCGATTGTTATATTGAAACCTTGGGCGATGAAATATTATTTAATTATTTTTTTTAACGATATAGCAAAGTTTTAGAAGTTAGATATCACCTCTTTTCTGTAGTTGAGTCACATGAATTTTAGTGGTATACGGTTAACTTCAGCAAAATCCCCTGTAATATTCCACCTATCTAAGCGTTCAATATCCACGCTTGGTGTTATGCATGTACGGAATGCTCTGATTTGTGGCTCGTAACTTTTGTATTATGAGCCGTATGTGGTGTGATTGGTTGCAGGTAGAGCCGCTTCAGTTCGCTCCCATCACTTGCCTGATGTGGTGATGGACACCATGATAGTGGGCTCGCACCATCACGATAATGCCCTGCTCTGCTTCCAACTAGTGCAGTCCGTAGATAAGCTGTCCAGCTGCTGCTACGACGTCGGATGGCAACTACATCTCCTACCAGACTCTTTCCACTGCAGAGTGAGTATAGGCCTATAACATTTGATTATTCTTTATCGGGAGCGACTGCGATTTGCCCCAGTGCCCTTGTTAAACAGTGTATTATTTTCTTTTAAAATGGGATCTTTCACCTTCGCTCTTTAAAAGCCGTTTAAATTCTATGATTTTATAACACCAGTGTAGGTCAATTTGAATGTGTGAACGAAGCATTCCCGGCGTGTTGCTGAAATATAATCTTCACGGTTTCTGTGCGTGATGATACTGAAGAAAGACGAGCTTTCGGCGGCGTTCTTGCCGGCATCTTCGTGTCTGATTTCACGCTGTAACAACCAGAGTGCAGCGTGAACATCAAACATGAAGATGGCGGCAGAGTATGCCACCGAAAGCTAGTCTTTCTTCAACATTATCAGGCAGAAAACCCGTGAAGATTATATTTTACAATTTGATTGTACCCACCAATAAAAAAATTCGGAAACCGAAGTTGGTAGCACTGTCTCACGAACGGGATAGAGAAAAAGCAGTCATAAATTTGTGCAAAGCTTGAAAGAAAGTGGAGCCATGGAATTTTGTCACAGACAAAATTTCTAAAGATTATGTAGAGCGGATCGATAATCAAGATTTATTGTTATCAAATATCCTGGGCTAATGACAATTTACATATCCCCGCACTGAGATGAGAAGGTCTAGGCAAGAAAAGGTAACGATCAATAAGCGGCAAATAATTCAGAATTTATTGCAAAGTTGTACTTTTTCTTGGTGTAAATGTAGCGAGGTATTAAGTGTCAACACGAAATGGCCGCCATGGCTACTAGCGTGAGCTAACGTTACTCACTGAGCCGTAATAGAGCTAATTACATTTATCCTTTACCAGAGATAACGTGTTTGTAGAAACCCTACAACCTTCGCAGTGATTGTAGAAATATGTGCTGGTTTCTGGGTTCTATGTCTAAGTTGTTTAGAAGACGTTAAGACTTTATATATTTTACTATATCGGAAAAAAACATTTTCACATCCAATTACATCTTCTGATTAATTTTGGTTTCCAGTAGATCAGTAACTGACAATGCGGATGACAGGTCGTCATAATTTAGGAATTTCTAATATTTTCTTCTTGTGAAATTACTTTAACGAAGCTATAATACATGCCTCTAAGAATTCTTTGAAGAATTCCTGATCGGTTAAATTTATTGGAAGGTGGATGTTTTTAACAAGTCGTATGAGACAACTGACGTCACGTAAACGGGATTTGTATGGTTCATTTTCTCACACATTTCCTACTTCTTACTGTTATAAAGACATTCACCATTTTCACGGAAAATTTGTGTAATCTCAGCTAAATATGAAACATTACATCATTTCTATCAGCTATATCGGTAGAAAAAATGTTTTTTTTTTTTTTCAAAAACGCAGTTTTTTTTAAAGCATAAAAAACGCATATTAACAATTAGTCTCTAAGCATAAATGATAAATGTCGTGAAAGAAGTGAAATTTTCTGTTACAGCTCAGGATAAAATAAAACACAAATAAATTATAATATTGCCCAATTTTTAACATTTTTGTGTTGTTTACTGTACGATTCCGCTTTAATGAACAATTCATGATGATATCTCAATAACATAAACTTTCTACGTTTTCTTACCGCATTAAAAATAAATCGGCTATTTTCAAGAAAAAAACGATTAGTTCTATTTTACATGGTAGTGATAGATATAACCTGTGCGATTTTACTAAATATCGTGGTTCAGTATCTTTTAGTGAAAATAGGTTTGGTAATTTTTACACACACGCGCTTATCGTATATATATTCAGTTAGCTTTCCTTTACCCAGTCCACAACGCAATGGTTGGTTGGATTCTCCTGAAGGATTCGTACTAAGCTTCTTTTCAAATAAATAAAAAGATAATAATAGTTTAAGGAAATTCTTCCACCGAGAATCGAACTGACGGTTCCACATTTACATGCCTAAATCATATCGTTACCCGATGAAACATATCACAATTATTGTATAAACTGCTTCTGGTGAAGATGGCGGCAATGATTCTAGTCGCCAAAATATCGTGTAGCAACGCACTCTTGACTCGGCTAGTCACCCGAGAGCAGTTTATACATTCTCAACGCCGAGAAAGACTTCGTTCTTATATATCACAATTATTGTTTCCCACTTCTGTTGTTTAAAAGGGTTTCCTTAAAACTGGTTGAAAAACAGTTTTTGGCGATTTTCCAAAATGACGTCCTCATGTTGATCTTAATACGTTGTATCCAAGATATTTTATATTCGGACGACTTGCGAGTGCAGAGTGCACCTAGAGAGCAGGCAACCAGTCGTAGAGAGCTGGGTTGCATTCTCGGGAGGCAAGGCGCGCTGTCGTCACACCCCCAGGGGACGCGGTTATCTCAAATAAAACACTCTGCGACGCGGTTTTCGTTTCCTTTCTTTCCAGCCACATCCTATAATCAGATTTGTTGCAACCTTGAAATTGTGTGGTCGAGAAAGCCATCTGTCATACGCAGATAAAAGTCTCCGAGGGCTCGAAGAAGACAAGGGTACAATTGGCGACACTTATTTATCCTTGTAGGTGCCTGATACTTGTTATCCCCCCAACAGGAGATTACAAAGGGACTTGTTTAAAGAGGGTCTGCAGATAACAGAAGAAAGAAATCGTGGAATTGGTTTGGTGTGTACACGCCGCAGTTTTTAATAGACAAGAAGCACCCTCATATTAAAACTCGATCAGAACCGCGTCAAGCGTGAAATATAATGCAATATCCTTCAATATTAACTCCAAAATAGTAAAACCACTTGCTTGAAAACTAAACTAATTACGAGTATAATCTGAAATTTTCTGTGCCTCAGCCGCTAATTATTTTATGTTTAAAGGTTCATAGGTTTAGTGAATGTCTTAAGAAACATGTATTTTGTGAGTGCAGTAATCACCATATTTTCGCTAAAGTTCATGTTTTAAAGTTTGCCGAAAACTATAGTCGAGACCAGAAATTTTAAAACTATTTTAACACCTTTGACGTTCAAACTCATTTCCGTAGCAGATTTTCGCATATAATCTGTGGTATTAGCATTGATAATTTCGGTTTTTCACTGTAGAAATTGTATTCAGTATTTTGCACTACCTTTGGCGTGATTTAGTAACTTCTTTTCTTAATCTTACTGTGAATTCTGGAAAGACATGTGGTCACAATACCTCTATTCTGTCCTGTAGGAATTACTACGTCCCTCACATGTCAATGTCGTGTTTTTCCAGTTCATTTGCTCCAAATCTGCTCTTCTGAAATTTCATTTCGTTGTCCCGGAGTCTACGCATATTTCTTTATTTCATTACATGCCCGCTTTAAATCCTGTAAATAATTCATTTGCAATTCTAAGTCATCTTGCTCCACGCTCAATTTATCACACTTAGACAATTACATCGCTTTCTGAATCTTTAATTTTATTTATTTCCTATTTTTCCCCACTATCACTTACCACAGTTCCCACAGTTTCTAAGATTTATGATGATTTGCAGGAAACCATCTTAATCCTTATGGTACATTTACCACCAGAACGTTAGTTGGCTTTTCACTTTTCTTTCACCAAATTGGATACAGTTTTCAACTGCTACCTGAAACAGTGTTCATGTTCGTTAGAAAGGAAGTAGGAAGAAGGGTAAGAACTACGAAACATTTGTTCGTAAATATCTTTTGTCCGTGGGCTGCCGCGGCATGTAGAAAAATTAATTTGTGCAATTTATTGTGAGTTTCGTGCTCTTTCTGAACAATGTTGTAAGCCTATCTGCTTGATGTGGAAAGTTCGTGAAAACCTAATACCATAAACGTGTGTGCTACAAGTGTTCACATCTGTGTAATACACGTCTGTATGTTTAGTCTCCTTAAGTGGCCGCGTGCATTGATGGAAATACGGTTCTCGCGTTTAAGCGGACCGTATCTTATCAGTTCCCGGTAAAAACACGTGACGGTATGTGCACAAAATGCAGTCCATCTGAAAGTTCCCAACGCGTTTCATATCGGAAATAAATTCATTATTCTATACTTGAAGCTATTCAGGTTAAGATTTACCTAAACTGAAACGCATTTCAAAATTAATTCTGTTACTCTCCGTTTAAGACAGTGAATTTCCGGAATGGTAGCATGAAATGAGGGATTGCTAAACAGCATATCAACATATTGCAAAATGAATCTAATAAAGTTGAGAAAGATACTAACGAAATTAATATAGTCATTTTCTTAATACTTGTTATTTCTTATCTATTGGTAGGCTTTGCTTATAAATAAGGCCTAACTAATAATGAAGGGAGAAACCGGAGGAAAAACACCTTCTGCAGCTTACAAAATCGAACTTTACGCGCATCTAGAATTACCAATCGGAAATAATAGTGTGTATATTTTTAGAGACCTGACAATTGCATGTTCCTTTGCGTTTTTAACCCCTCAAACTTGTTTTCTCGTCAACGTCGTAATTTAATTACTGACAATGAATCCGAATGATATCCATCTCGATCTTGAATTATAATCGCCGAGTAATAATTGAAACTTGATTACATGTATTTGCGTTTTTGGGACATGGTTACATACAGTTGGAATTTCGGTTCTGTTTGAAAATACATGTTTGGTTTAGTGCATCCAGCATTTTCAAACATTATGAATTATTTTAATATTCCGCTGATTCTGATGGTACTTGTCTAACAGCTGCTAATCGTGTGACAGAGTTTGTAGTCTCATAATGCGATATTATTATCTTCTACCTAGACTGAAAACTTGGGTTACATATCAGCTCAAGTTGGTGAGATAAATAGTGTGATATTGAAAATGTGTGGTGCTGCTGCAAATATCTTAAACTTCTTCATCCACAACTTTGTTTACTTGGATTTATGGCATAGGAGCAGAATTCCGTTATTTTATCCTTTAAAAATAAAAATATTCAACCCTGGTAAAATTCTAGATACGTTTTTCGGTAAACGTAAATTTTGATTACGCCTACGTACTTAGTATTCGTTATCTATAATAAATTTCCGTAATCATTTGTTCGGTAGAAAATATAATATGGAAATCACCGCCGAACACAGTGTGCGATATGATGATGCCACAAAATTCAGATGACTATTTAATAAAAAAAAATTAAAAGCGGGTTGCCCTCAATCAAAGTAAGCAAGTTAGGTTTCTTCGAGCTCTCCATATTTTTTCTATATAAATATTTACCTTTTTCGATAGTTAGGCAGTAAACATATTAATACATAATTTGTATTTGTGTTAATCTAAATATCTATGTGTTGTATATATACTTTCCACAGTCCATATACTTGGCTTGCATATCACCGTACCGTATCTCTTACGCTGGTCCGATAAACAGTGTCATGTTGAAAATGTGAAGTTTAATTTTAGTGTCGTGTTTGTCAGGTGTTGCAGCAAATATCTTAATCTTGGTGATCTTGAATTTATAACATAAGATCAGAATTTGGTTATTTTCTCCTTTAAAAAATAGAAACATTTAATACTGATAAAATTCTAAAACAGTTTTCCGGTTACCGTAAATTGCGAGTACAGCGACGTTCTTAGTATTCATTATCTATAATAAATTTCCGTAATAATTTGTTTAATAGAAAATATAATATGGAAAACAGCGCCAAACATATTATGCGATATAATGTGACCACAAAATTCAAATGACTATTTAATAAAAAAATTAAAAGCGGATTTCCATTAATTAAAGTCAAAAAGTTCAGCTGTTTTTGAGCTCTCCATCTTTTGTCCGTATAAATAATGTCTTTTTTACGAGAATTAGGTAGTAACCAGATTAATGCATTACATAAATTTCCGTTAATCTCAATACGTACATGCTGTGTAAATACTTTTCACAGACTATTTAATAGTCATTATTATGTATTGTGTAAGACTCGTTTTTGACTCTGTCATATTGTGTCTGTGCCATTTGCGAAGAGTCTTCCTTTGATTGTACGTACCAAGAGCAGTCGGGCGGAAATAAATAGAGATAACCACTAGACAACAGAAGCGGCTGAGATAAAGTGAAACTTAAGTCAGCGACTGGCCTGCTTAGCCGTTGCTGCTGTAACAGTAGCTTAAATTGATCACTAGCTATAAAAGTTTGAAACTGCAAGACTCATCGAAATTTATACCATTTTAGAATAGACAATATTGATCGGCTGAATGCAACTCACGAGTTAAAAAAAGTAAACTGATCGGGACATGAGGGAATTATTTGTTATTTTAAAACATCCAGATAAATAGGTTTTCGTATATTCTTAACATCTGTCACGTCCATTTTCTGATGAAACTAAAATATTTACTTTTTCAATTACGTGTTGTGATAATTTATACAAAAATAAACCCTTTGCCACCTCCGTAATCTTGTGGTCAGCTGGTATGAATGCTGATTTCTTATAGTGTGGGTTCTGCGAACCTGCTACAAATTTTTTTTATTCTTCAGATCTGAATGTACTTTATTTTCACTTATTACTGTCGTAAATATGGTTTCTAGATGGTTTCCCATACTCTATTTTAGAATAATTTTATGGATCAACAAAGAGATTTCTTTCTCCGTGCAATGAACCCAATAAAAAGGAACCATATTATCAGATATTGAAAATTTTATAATGCTGAAATTTATTTGGCTGTCTCTCGTGAAGAAAGAATACCACCTATGACAATAATATTACCAAAATAATACAATAACTACTCTAATACCTCTCATTATACATCTCTTATGAATCTTTTTGTGACATTGCGACATCTTGTATTACGTAAGTAAGCTCCCTTCTAAAGGTATCAAGAGGGTATAAATTTATAGTTTCTTCAATAATATAGGGACAGTATCTTTTTCTGGGGTTTTAACCAATGTAATTAAACAGCATAGATATTTATCTGACCATGATATACAAAAAATTCACGTGTCATTTTATAAACAATAACAAATTTGTTGAACTGTTAAATGCAACCAGATTGCTTGTGTAAATTACTGTATCTGATTCCGGCAATGCAAGACAAGTAGGATTCTACGTGAAGAATACTTTCAGATTTTCAAGGTAGTAGCTGCACACAAATTAATAGACGTATTACCAAAATTTCCAAATCAAGAATGTCACAAGAAGATTTTTGGGGAAAAAAATAGCAAATCTACATAATTACTAGCAGTGCCCGTGCACCCGAGAACTACTTGCTCCTTCATTTCTTCCCCTTATAAGTTACCACCGTTATTTCACTAAAATCTGCCACGAATTTTGCGAGAATTCATTATCAGGCAAAGATATTAATAAAAGGGATTTGAGAACAGAATAAAGGTGATCTACATAAATACATACTTCATACATGTTTCATAATTATTTTATTAACAATGTAATGAATCAGTATGAAAGATAAAAATCGAGAAGAAATTGGAATATTGTACATTGACTGTAAATTATTAGTTACCCGGGGGTGGATTCTCGACGAGCCGGTTTTGCCCTACTTACTGACCCTAACCATGGCTAAACATCCCTAACCCTAACTGTAACCACATATATTGAAAATTAAAATTGATTCCCCAATAATTTTGTTTCATAGCATTAATGCACCACGCGTTTGCTAAGGGACAAGATTGGTTGTGCGAACAATATTGAAACATAGTTTGTTGACAAAACTAACATGTAATTATATTGAAGAAAATCTTATTTATTTAACAAAAATTGATTGTAACTCTAACTGATGAACAACGTTGCTTTTTTTTTTTTCAACCTTGTGCATAAATAAATAAATCAGATGCTTAGCCAGCGCGCGAACATCTTACTTACAATTGTCCATGAGAAAAACATTTAATTTTCTAAATCCATTCCACATATTTGGTGGATTGATTGTGCTTGTGATTTGTTGACGGTCACTGGAGATGCCAAACGAATTGGAAATTGCAAACGTTTAAATTGAAATGGTGTATATGTTACGGTCAAGACCGAAGACACTCATTGAGCGAAGAAACACCGACTACAACGCATTCTGTTTTTTTTTTTTTTTTTTTAAATGGCTACAACACATTGTGGTTTACCAGTATCTAACTCTTTGTGTTCACGACGAATCGGCCCAGGGTGCATTTAATATATATGATTCATCTCACCCATCCCGTTACAAGGCTCAATATAGTTACAACGCGTTCTGGCTGTTTTTTGTAAGTGCCATTTCGTGAATAACGTGTTGTGGCCGTTTTATAGAAATCAGAACGCGTTGTGATAATTTTTTCGCGCTCAATGAGCCTTTTCAATCTTTGAGCGTAACATATAATTTGGCATCATTGGAATTAATGGCAACAATACCTTTTCTCCTTCGAATTTACCATTTAAAATTGTTGCTTCGGCATTATTGGCCCACAACAATATTTTCCCACAACCAATCTTGTTCCTTAACAAACGCGTGCTGCATTAATGTTATGAAACAAAATTATTGGGGAATCAGTATTAAGTTACAAAATATGTGGTGGTAAGCCAGGAAAATAAAATTAGTTTGAAAATTCGGTGGGTTAATTGACACTTCCATCTTCATTTATAACAGTATCATTTGATTTGAAATTAAATACTTCGCCTCATATTATGTCCTGTATTCTTATATTTATAGCACCAATATTTTTGGCAACCAAAATCTCACGTTCACTTAACTATTGCTGATTTTTGCACCATTGTCTTATATCAGGAAAAATGCTGTCAGTTAATTCATCCTTTGTTGACGCGATACAACAAAAATCGTTGGGCAATTAAATTGGTTGAGTTTTATCAGTGTAGTGCATTTTTCCATTACTAACATCCAGCAACTGTTTTGCAAATCTTTTACAAGAAAAATTAGTTTGTAGGCGTATGCGCATGTATGCCACAGTAAAATAATATTCGTATGTCAATGTTAATTGAAACGAATTTCTTATAATGTGACTGTAGCGCCACCTACCGAATGCAAAGCACACCTAAACAATTTTTTTTCGACCAACAAACATTTCCTACAATTATATAAAAAAATCAGCCCATAAATTTAGAATTATCGGAATGAAAAATGACTAAAACCCTTACTCGCTTCCTGATTAATATATTGTGTGAGTATGGTCTCAATATGTCCAGTGGTTTGTCAGTGGTTATGTGGTTTACTGATGCGCAATGGATTTTATATGGTTACGACACGAAATCGTAGGCGTAGTGATGTGTTCGAAGCAATTGCAGCATGTGAGAAATGTTCCTGTTCATGAATAATCCAAACGTTATTAAATAAATTGTGAGAACGAGCGACAGTACAGTTGAATACAAAGCCAGAATGGTTAATCATTAGCAAAAAATTGGCACCGATCATATCTGAATAAACACGAAACGTGTATGGCATACGACACATTTTATTTATTTATAAAATATGCATAAAACTGCAATAAAATTAATAAAGCAAACTGGAAAGTCCCACACCGACATGTTTAATCGTACACTAGTGCTAATGCAAATTTTTGTAATGGACGGATTCAAAATTTGTGATTCACAGCAATTGTAAAGCAGAATCGTAAAATACTTGAATCAGTTTCATATACCTTAATCAATCTACCGGTTGGTTGAAGTATAAAATAGAGCGGCACGTGTTTTAACCTTCAAAAACCTTAAAATCGCCAGACACAAAATGAACGATTTTGATACATTGTAGTGGATTCCGAATGCTGTATTTAGAAGCGTTTCAGGTACGCAGGTACACTATAAGAATTAAAGGTAATTCCTGAACATACTACTACAGTTAAGAATGTCGAAATTTGAGTAACGCCCTGTATTTCTAACAATAATGCAAAATTTAGTTTTAACCGGCATTTTACTCTTGGATGAAGCCTTACTTCAGCAGCGTGAAACATTAAAATTGATGCGGAAAGGATTTTGGATTTTTTTCGGAGGAAATATTACTTTGTTTTTATTCTAGGCAAAAAGTGATTTCTTCCAAATATCATGTCGCAATGCACAATGCACAATTTTGGTTTGTTGAAATTAAGTAAATTGAGAAAATCTATCGTATAACTATATTTATGTCAGCAAAATAAATGTTTTTGGTTGCGTAAAAATATTGGTTTTGTCCGCAAGTTCGTCCACTTGGAACATAGAAAAGTTTGCCGGCGTTTTATCATCAATTTTTTAATCATCAGCACTAATTCACTAATGTTTGATAGAGTTTGCAAGTAAAACAGCTAAAGAGAAAGTTAAAAAAATGAAATTTTTCAATTCTTATATAAAATATCCAAACCACATGCAAACTATAAATCTTATAACACAAAAGCGTAAGTACAAATTAAGGAGACTCAGTTTATTGAAGTTGGTAATTTTAACTCGTTATTATTCTTGAAGTCTTCTTTAAGAGACACGTTTACCATAGTCCCATATACACTCCGACACTCAACGAAACTAATAGTTTATTGTTAAGGATAGATTTTAATTTCTTGCTCAGCCGTTAGTTGATGTAGCGAGATGACAACGCCTTTCAGATTTTAAGTCAAACTCAAGCTTTCAGATTTACGTCAAAATCTGGTCAATTGTTTTTTGGACTTTAAAACGAAAGAGACAAATATTCAAAAAAAAAAAAAAAAATTGTTTCAGGAACTTCCAAATAGTCGATTTCAACAATTTGTGTCCAAAATATCTTTTATTTAAGACAAAGTACACTTTCAGTTTTATAAAAATGTAGATAACTGTCAAATATCTTGTCTGATATGATTTATAAATACACCTAATTTCCAGTGAACGAAACGAGGGTGGTAAATGAGCGATTGCGTAGGGTTTTATATTCGTCACGATCGTAGGTTCAAATAACAGTATGTCTATGAATGTATCTCAATTTTACCTGATTTCCCCAAATCAATCTGTCCATTGGTTTGTAAATACATATCGCCACCATTTATTTTCTTGTTATTTGGCAATAATCATGTACGCCAGACGTTATTCTCTGTTGCAATGACAACTATATTTACGAAATGTCGGAAGAATTCTGTAGTTCTTTTGTATGGAGAAAGGATTACCACGTTTTAGTGAAAATTCACGTTTTAGCTCCCGTGTCTTAAGATCTGTCAACAAAGAGCCTTGTAGCGTTGTTAAAAAATATAATGAATGAGTTTTTAGTTTTCTTTCCCAGAGTTATAGCTGTAACATATTCCTCAAATAATTTACAACTAAGTTTTACTTCCCCAAGAGGTGTCTTTGTTCTCTATGGAAGAAAGCGCTGTGTTCCATGTGCATGAATATCAAAACTGACGCAGCAGAAGACATCTGAAGTGGCAGGAGAAGATAATGTAAGAATTTTATGAATTTACATCAGAAGACAAGAAACAGCAGTGTATTTGTGTGTGTGGAACTGCACAATGGTGCAGTTCCAAAACCAGCGAAACAATTACAGGAACTACAGGTTCTCTAAATAAAAACATCAATATTAATTACATTTGAGCTATTTAAACGTTGACAGTTCCGTTAAAATAATTATTTCGTTGAACCCATTCGTTGCAAATGAAACTTCTTGAATGCTGCTTAGCCTATTTATTTCCTAGGCCATATTCGAATAATATTTCTTGGGCTTTATTGAACGAGGAGTTTATGTAATGATAATCACAGTAAATGTAATATTTGAGGTCCTATATTTTTAATCCATCTTTTATTTTTGTATAGAGAGATGTGAATCAAACGGAAATTTATAATACCGACTGAATTTGTTTAATTGCTTGTTGAAGGGCTGACATTTATATCACTGACGGATGATGAAAGTGATGACTAGGGTTCGGATCTTTATGAC
This sequence comes from Vandiemenella viatica, assembly GCA_031002005.1. Lineage (NCBI taxonomy): Eukaryota > Metazoa > Arthropoda > Insecta > Orthoptera > Morabidae > Vandiemenella > Vandiemenella viatica. The sequence goes on from CM061921.1 coordinate 23,102,984, forward strand.
CAAAAAATAGAGAAATATGCAGTCAAATATGACCTTAAAAATGGGTAAATATGACCTAAAAATGGCAAAATATGACCAAATATTTAAATTTACTGTACATCAAAATGCTCAGTTATACATCATTTACTTTATCTAGTAGTGGCGCTCTCATGTAGACAGTATAATTTGCTTCCGTGCACTCGCTGCAGCATTGGGATTTTTTTTTTTTTTTTGCTTTCGGCAGCTGAGGCCATATAGCCAGCTCAATGTGATTATTATGTCTTCGTATGAATCAGTCGTCATCCAGTGCTTATATATTGTACCTTGTAAGTATGGACACCGCGGGACGGACAGGACATTCACACAGACACACAACATTTAACATTCATGCCCGCAGCCGGATTCGAACCGGCGGCCTTCGACACTCTAGCCCCTACGCTACCGAGGCCGGCATTGGGAAATTAAATTTTAGATTGTTTTGTTGAAGTCCCTTTAATTTCAAATAATTTACAGAATAGAACTCTTTCATCTGTACTAAAATACTCGTCTCTAAATTCCCGTACTTATCTTCGCACTTTCAGAAATTTTATTTTCGGCTTGGCGGTAGGTCTGTTCACTGATTCACTGCAGATTTAACGATGACTGAGAATATTTCATTGAGATATTGATTGACGCGGATCGACACAGGTATGCGTCTGTTGCATTGTCGAGATTAAAAGGCGGGCGGAACATTACGTTTAGAGAGTGACAATAATGTACAATTTTAATTCTTGACTGGTGACTTCTGATCGCAGTGAAAATTAGTCCCCCCCTCCCTCCACCTGCATAGCAGAAGGACTGTTCTGTGAATAATTATCTTAATTTCTTCTCATCTGCATCCAGTGATTTCCCAATACTAATAAAAAAAACTACTAGATTTTTCCTCAAAATATGACCATAAATATTATATAAATGGGATCAAAACTAGGCAAATGCTATACAAAATACATTTAAATACTATCAGAAATGTTGAATCAGTGTTTAATTCAGCATTTCAGCTCAAAAAGAAGGCAGGAAAAAATATGACTTGTCCTAAAGATCCGTACCCCAGAGATGACAAAGTTAGGTTATGTTATACAAAGGCGAAGCTCTACACATTGCTGTTCCTGAACCAGCTATTATATTCTACTCAATTAAATTTTTTTCCACTTTTCGTGATTATTTTTCCACATTATGCCCCTGTGAGTTATTTCCACCCTCAGTAACTCCCTTTACTGGATCGTCTTCTGCCAATTCGCTATACTAGAGACATCTGTCGCATTTAGAGGCACATTACGCGAAACCGATAGCTGGTGTTAGTGTAGCATGTCGCCTGAAAGAAATAGAATATTTCCTCCGCGAAACAAAATAGTTTCCTTTAAAAATATTTTGTTGGCTGTTAAGTAATATTTTGTTGGCTGTTATGTATTATTTTGGTGACTACTGATTTGTCTTAGTCTTATTGCTGGAGTAATAAGGGCACGTAAATAATACAACTAATAAAAAAGGTAAAGAATAGCGTGACCGTATCCAATGATATTTACTGAACGTTATTTTTTAATATTAAATAGAACCGGCTCACCTCCACGACAAAACCACCTTTGATGCGTTTATTTCCGTATATATCGCCAGAGCAGCGAGCTAAGGTGAAGGGCGGAGAGCATGTGGGGAAAGAGAATTAAAGGCGGAGACAGGACAAGAGGCGAACGATAATGACAAGGGAGAGAAGAGGCAACCGTAACAGAAGCCCACTGGCAACAGTTTTTATGATAACGGTTGACCGGAGCAGAGGAAGAGTAAATCTGCGACGCCAATAGATATCCTGTTGCAGGCGGAACCTAGTCGCTTTACAGCTGCGATCAACTTTTACGGCAAGCAAATAAATTATTCTGCTTACGGCGTGGAGCGGGCCGCTTCTGCTCGCCGGGGCGTCCAATTTGTTGCTTGGCGCAGACGACACCATCACGTTTCGCATAAAACGACACCCTCAGTTAAGGCGAAACACAGACAAGTAGGCAGGTACAGGCCATCTCTCGCAGTACTTTACCTAGGAATTTGAATTAAGGACGCTTTTACTTGCCAAGACGCTATAGTTTGCACGCTTAAAGTCTAAATCTGCTTAGTAATTGTAGCTATACAATATCAGCAGATGAGAATCGCCCTATTAAACCATTTCTTGCTTCAATAGTATCACCTGTGAAGACGATATTTGTGGCCTTCTAAATGACTGCCAACGTTGTGTATTGCGTAAGTGTTTAATGCAGCTGAGGTAAAAAAAAAAAAATCTAAAGTATTTTTATTTTTGTCGCGTAAAGATCACGAGTACCACTTTTTTCTTACCCGCAAGAATGGTAATTTAGACCATAATAACGGATCACTTTAGAACTTAATGTAATCTATATTTTTCTACAGGAAATAATTTTGTGACGAAACCTGAGATGCCTTTTATATTTTGGTAATACCGAATGGTACTTTCTGCAGATGTTTTTCTTTTAAATTTATCTCTGCCGATTATTTCTCTATGTGATTTGGAAGAAGGCTCTGTTTAATATGTTAAAATTGCTTGCGTATTTATTTATTGTTAGCTGTGACGAATTTAGAGGTAAGAATCTACTTGCAAAAGTATTATAATGTAATCGTAAAGGAATTGTCACGAAATAATTAGATGCGCATTTTTTAATTTTTTCTAGGCAGATGAGATGTAAATTATAAAACTTTACATCGACAGGTGTTTCTTTAAAATAATCTCTGGTATGATAAAGAATTCAAACACTGATATGCAGTCTTCCGCGCGCATAGTTTGAGTAACAGACCACAAAAGGAACTTGAGTTTTAATGGCAGGACAATGTAAATGCGGCTGCCACATGGGTTCTTCGCATAATGTAGAGATACACAACAGAATCAATAAACTGAGCGTATTTATAAAATTAGTTAAAATAATTAATTCTTACCATTTTACTAACCATATTTTTTTACTACTGATAATGCTAATCAATCGTATAAAAACGAAAGTTTGACGAGATTTTTTAAAATTTGAATACGACGTGGTGAGATTCATGAAACAGAACACCTGAAGCGTTCAGATTAAAAAAGTAAGTTACTCAAAAGCAACATTAAATAATGTACACGCTTTTTTAAAAAAAATATAGCCGTGAAGGTTATTCAAAATACCGATGCTATCTTTCTGCTAACTTAACTATTGCCAGTGAAAAATAAAAAATCTTTTTGTTGTTGATGTTTTCTGACATTCACTTTGTTCCCGACATAATTTGGACCAACTTTGATAGTCTCATTTCATTTGCAGATACAAATGGCTGACAAAATTTCTGATAGCTTCGCGTTTATTTTCTGAACTAGTGCTTGAATAGACTTATAGCTCACTCAAAGAATACTAATGTGTGCTGTTTGCTGTACGATTAAAAGAGCTTACTACTTGTTGCTGCGCACCAGTGCTACCAACTTAGTAATTTGTTTCTCTGTGCCGGATCTATGGGGAGGGGGAAGTCAAACCGAGGTGCTTGCTCCAAGCGGCAACTTCAAGGGGGAGTCAAAATCGTGTTTGAAGAATGGTAAATTTGCGTTGCGTGGGCGGCAATCTCGTAGTTTTTGCTCTCGCTTGGAAAATTCCTAGATCCGCCTCTGTTGTTTCTTTTATTTGAACGACCTTTTTTGTTTGTTTCAGCTCCAGCATGATGCTCAGAAAGCTCGCCTGGCTGGAACATATCCTCTTGTGCGAGCCCTATGCGCCGTGGCTCGTCTTTTCCCTGAGCGCTACAGTCATCCAATGTGTTGGACCGTGTTGGCGCTGTATATGGGCTGGCGTTTCATGTGTTCACGGTGAACAACTCGCCGAAAAATATCTGCTATCAAACTCTAGTATTTAAGATTTATACCGTGTGTTTACCCTGTAAAACAAGTAATCAGTGTATGTAGTTTGTAGTTGCTATGCTTCTGTTGATTATCCATAATTGTGACTGATTTAATGTGCAACTTGAAAAGTTTTGATCTCCAGTATTTTTTTGTTTCTGGTTGCTCATTATGTCCTGCTTTAATTTTTGTTTGCACCGGTATTACGGTTGTATCTGTAGGATTACGATTTTGATTATTCAGAAATCTCATTTGACTACATTTGTATAAGAACTGTATTGGTCTGAGATTGTGCTATATAAGCCGACTGCATTTAGGTTAATGTTCTTTGCTTTTAGTAATAGTTTAGCAGCATTTACTGTCTTTATTTCTGCATGTTACATGAGAAATATAAATATATATAATCTGTTTGGTTATAAAGATGATATATTGTAAATTGTTTTGTGTAACATTCCTAATGTAAAATGGAATAGTTATTCATTTTTTTTTTTTTAAATAAAGGTCGAAAGACCTTTTTAGAGTTTTCATATGATCTCTTAAACGTAGTTGCTGTATGTCTGATGGGATACCATTGTAGTAGGATCCCGAAGCATTTCAGCTATCCTAGTATATACTGTATATTTTTATGCGAGAGGAAAAAACTCTCTTTTGTAAGATGAAGTTGGTGCTTCAATACGTCGCAGCAGAAATTGTTGAGAATATTTGATACGCCGAAAATTTAAAGGAGCTATATTTTGCCAAAGGCGTAAGTTTTGAAACAAAACAAATTTCTGGTATTTTTTACTTCAAGAATAAATACATTTTTATCAGTATTTAATCATGTATTAAATTCGCCAACACGGTCACACAGATGATAATGTTGAGACGGTGATAAATGATTATTTTTATCTAAAACTGATTGTGTAAGCCGTATTTTTTCAAATAAGTAAGGAAATATGTTTATATTTCATATAATTAAATATAACAGCCAATATCAAAATATTTTGTGCCACTATAAACTGTAGAAGGTAAAGAATCGAATCGACTTCTGCAGTAATTCCTAATTATTTGGAAGTATTTCATTACATAGTGTGTTAGGAACAAGTAGGTAATTTCTAAGAACTTTTGAAAGTTTCTGTTACCAGCACTGACAGAAAAATTCCCAGCTTATAGTGGCACTTAACAGATATTAAAATATTAAGGTACGGCGAGTTTTCACAGCAATTTTTATTTCAATATGGAGCAACTTAACTTCATTTTTATTTATTGTAAATATGTTTTTGTTTTATATAAGTTCATAATTTTATTCATTTCGTCATATTTACAAGTATGTTTTGGACAGCTCTCATGCCGTTATCAGATAGATTCACACTTCGAAAAGTGTTGTGTTATAGATAAATGTGTTCATTTAATGATTTCAGTGAAGTTGTACAGAGCTTTTATCGTTTTTTTTTTTTGGTGCTGAGTAATTATATCGTGATAAGCACACGCCAAAAGAGTGTATCTGAAAGATATTGGCAGTTATGTATATTACTGAGTGATATCTTAACACGTCCTTACATCCCTCAAACCATTGTAAAATATCATTTCACAACAATATCATCCCTAATAAACGTGTCGACGGAGTTTTATTTTAATAGCACATAACAGAACTTTTCTCGATTTTTATAAGTTTGTAGCTCATTGAGAATCTTTATCAGTCTCAGTTGACGGTGATTTGCCTTCAGACTCTTGTCAGTCATTATATTTGGTGTTTTATTTCTAGTTTACATTTTGATGTTTTAGTTCCTGGTTTGTTTATTATTCACATAGTTTATTCGTGAAGTATATGTTATATGACTTGTTTTGGTTTACGTTATTTTACAAATGTTTTTATTAAGATATCTGTTCAAAACATCCTTTTCTTTAGATTGTTCTGATAATTTAGAAAAAAAATGTATGGTACATTAAGTTTATGTCTAATGGGGTTCTACCGTACATTATTACTGTAATGTATTCCAGTATAGTTGCTAAACATTTCATGATCTCTAATTATACTGAGGTGATTAATAATGTCATTGTAAGTTTTCACAAATATGAGTAATGTTTCATAAGAAATCTCAGCTTTTGTCTTTTAGATGTGATTGAATCTCAGCATGTAACAAAAGCTCTGCACAGCTCCATTTTTTTGTTTTAAAAGCTTTACATTCATAAAATGTCTGTAAAATGGCAGTCAGAGGACTGATAAATGTTCTTTAGAGTTCGAATATTTATGTAGATATTGAAAAAGAAACTTAAATATGTGGCCTTGACACAATGTTTTTCTCTGAGCTATATCTGCTGGTTGACGTGTTTTGGCAAAGAAGTGGCTTGTATATAGCTTTCTGTTTCTTGTACTAACAATTGGTAGGTTTCACTGTTGTTGCAGTCTATTATAGCAACGATGCTATGTAGATCTGTGGCTTCAGAGAAACCTTCGCTTATCAAAGTGTCACTGTGATTTGTATCTATATAATCTGATGATAATATCATCAGATTATATTTCAATGTCTTAAAATAAGAAAAATTAAACTATAAGCAAGCTAAGCGGAGGAGACGTGTGCTCTTGCCGACACACTGTTGCTACCAATGTCTTTCAGAGCTGTACACTTTTTCACTTTTATAAAAATAATTGGATTTTGAAATAAATGTAAGCGTTCTATAATAAACCGTTTTTTATTTCCTAATTATCCTCCTGGTATCTACTCATGTGGTTAATTTAATCGAATACTGGTGGTTGAGTGGAGATATTTGCGATCTGCCCTCATTAATAAAGTGGATTAATTTAATTTGTTGCTTCAAAAAAAATTGCTCTTTGCATTTAGAATGTACAGTAACTTCATATGTATTACTTGGTCAGCTGTGACTGGGAAATGTTCAATACATTTTTTTATTGTTCCTGACATCATTTATTGAGAAGTTTATAATTCCTCTTTAATATGGAGCTAGGACAAATTTTCAAAAATTCGGAGTAGTAATTGTTCCATTAAAGTCAGCGATCTGCTATATGTAATAATGTGACTAATTTTTCTGATGTATTGACACACTGATTGTTTTAACTGTTAAAACTTCATTATTTGGTGACAAGTCGCGTATTCGGGTAGATCATTTAAATCTTTACTTTATCCGTAATAACTGGATTTTTTTGAAAGTCTAAAGCAAATAATTGTTTTACTACACAATTACTTTTACTAATTCTAGCGTAATAAGTACAAGGATATAAGTCAAAATTTTCAGAGTTTCTTCCTATCAATTTCTTTTTACTATAAATTCATGTCTATCATCTGAATATCTGTATTAACAGTACAAGTCAGTGCTGAGTATTTTTTCATAATAATTCAACATTGAACCTATTAGTATAAATCAATTCGCATTTTATCCGGGTTGTAACAGGAGTACAAGTCAAGTTATATAATGATAATGACTTATACTCCTTGTACTTATCACGACAGAATTTATTTACGACGAGCGTGATACGTTTCGAGAAATAATTCTTAATTTGATTTGGGGATTCGAACCTTTGTCCTCCCGAATATTATGCTATAGCGCGTTCAGTTAACAGAGGTGTCTCAAGGTCACTCTACTCTATCCCCACTCCGCTGCCCTTACCCCTACATGCGAAGGGGAAATTTACTAATCGCCTGTCTTGACACTGTGATCAACACGGATAGGCTAAGAGGGTGGGGGTGGTGAGGTGAGGAGCGGGGCCAGGTGAACATGACCTTGAACCGCCATTTCGGAGTGAACAGGGTATAGAGCGTTACCGCTCACCCACCACGCTCGGAAGGATATATTTGTACGCTTATTTCATATGATTCTACCATAAAACACAAATTCTTTAAGTGTGTCTATGCATGGACTGTATGTGTCGAGAGTAAACCTGAATATTCAAACAAAACGTCAGTTATATTTAAACTGTTAAGTAATTTTATGGTAAAGTGACAGTAGGAACAATTTAAACTTTATTTGTTGCAATTAAAAGAGAGTATGGACTACCGTATGTGTTATGACGAATAATTTTTTGTTTTGTAATACTAAGATACGTTAGTTTTCCTACTCAAAGTATTCAATTTGTGTGTGTGTGTGTTTCCTGATTTCATGGACCGAGCGTGGTGGGTAAGCGGTAACGCTCTGGCCTCACGTTCGGGAGGACGTGGATTCGAATTCCCGTCCGGCAATCTAGATTAGGGTTTTCCATGGTTTCTCAAAATCACTTGCGGTCGGTGCTGTGATGGTTCATTTAAAAGGCCATGGCCGAATTCCTTCCCGTTCCTGGTCCCAAGTCCTTTCTGCCTCTATTGACCTCAATTTCGACGAGGAGTAAAGCTATACGCAAAAACAAAGAATACCCTGATTTCATTCGCTAAGTAATTTGTTGCTGCAATTAATACTTTTTTAAAAAAGATTGACAAATAAAAGATCATAAAAATATTAAAATTTTACCTTGATGTCCATATAAATTGTAATTGTTACGCGGAAAAATTCCAAAAACAGTGTATACACAATTATAAACACTATTAGCTGGCTGAATCGCTGCATAGTTCAAGATGTTTCAGGCCCTGCTGATGGAATACAACACCTCCCCTTTGATCATCGAGTCCAAAGAAATACTGAGAAATATTTGAATATGTTTACCCGTAGGGCATTTTTTTTTTTTTTTTTTTTTAGAATCTGTTCGTTGAACTACTTATCATTGGTTAGCAGCAGAAATTTTTATTAATTACTGAATAGTGAGTAGAAAAAATGATTTGTGATACCGCTATGACGTTTTTTTTTTTGCTGTGTAATTTAATACACAAGTTCAATAATTAAATATTTTCATTTTGAAGGTTTGAGCAGAAGTTTCTTGGGGATCATGATTTCACTGTTGCATTTTACCCATCAAATTCTTCCATCCTGTTACAAGCTTTTATTTAGTGCAATAATCTCAGTATTAATTATTCTTCCACCTGGAACTTTTAGATTCTTGATTAATGTATTAATTATTTCAGTTCTTTTTACTACTAAGCTACAGCTAAGACATTCATTAATTACGTCCAGAATACTGAATTAGTTTCGTAAGCACGGTATAAGTGTATACATGTTAACAACTGAAAGTTTTAACACAACAATATTCACTATATTGCATTGTGGATATATAATTGTAGTCTCTCTGTAGTAATTACAATTTGTGATGTTCTCTTACTTAATCAGTTCATATAGGTTGGTCACGCTAAAATTCAAATTCGCTTTGGAGAAATTTGACTGCTTACGATGGCCCACATTCAAACACGTCTACGACAAAGATGATGATTCTGTAAAAGATGTTTTTATACTTTCCACATGATCTGAAAGTAAGAAAACTGTTCTTGTACTCCCAGATTTAAATCATATGGTGGATTGCTGCAGATTCCTTTTGTATATACTGAAGATAAAAAGAACATATTTACTTAGTCTAACAATACTCCTGAAATAGCGAAAGTTACCATAAAAATAACCGAATCATATTTTCCCATTAAAAGGAAGTTATCGGTGTTCTTCATCATCAAAACACAACAATCAAAATCCATCACAACAACGATTGAACCACATCAGTGTTGAACGGATTTCATACAACAGATTTAAAACTCTAATAACATATGTGTAGATATACAATGAAGTGTAAAAATTCATAGGAAGAAGCAAATATTCAGATGATAGAAGCATCGCCGAAGAAACGTATTAATTTGCAGTGCATAGACACGAATCCAACCAAACATTTGGAGTAGTTCTTCGTGCACTCTCGAAATTATGGACGTCTGTAGAGGAAGCATTGCTGAATATTTCTTTAAGAGTGTAAGAGTCCTATCTAAGTGACAGAACTGAAAGGGTAGCAGAGTGGTTGATTTGTGGACGTCTGATGTGGCGGGAATCTAGAGGGGAGTTTACTAACCTCGTGGCGATTGTGTAGCTGAAGAAATCTCTTGTATCTTGATACGAAGCTCTTCTATCCAGTCTAGTGGGCTATTAAATATGATGTTAAGTCAGGATTAGTTTGACACCAGCTGATTAATAGGTTCAGCAACCCAGGATAAGGAAGACTAGCTTGTGTTAAGTGGCTAGTTGAGAATCTATCCTCATAAATGATAACAGGCGGTTAACAGTTCACAGAATCCCATTTAATGATCAGTAAAGACTGTAGACAATACAGTTGATAATATGACCTGCAAGGATCTGTCCGGCTACGCCTATGAATGATGCTTCTGCATGTAATTGAAGTTAGACTGGTTGAATGGACACTGAATGGCTAGATGGAATGCCTGGCCCCAGGATGTTACGAAGGCCTACATGGTGTACAGACTGAAGCTTAAGAGAGTTGGCCTAGCTGTTAGTTACCCATGATGATTCGATGAAAGCTACTCGCGGACTGAGGACGAGAAATATATCTTTACTTCGGAGGTAGACCCTATTGACGTCATTAACCAGTTCAAATCGGTGCTGATGATTGACTCAGCACATCAGCAGGTTCTGTGAATAACAAGTCCACGCTGAGGTAGCGCTTACAATCTGGCTTGGCTGCCTCTAACCAGGGCCGGCGTTAGGGGGGGTTAAGCGGGGCAAAAGTACCCGGGGCCCGGGCCACCAAAGGGGGGCCCCGCCGGCCTGGGTGCCTAAATAAATAGAAATCAAACACAAATTTGATAATCTGCACCAATAATTTTGAACATTTTTGTATTAAAATGTTCTGAATTTATCCAAAAATACAAAAGTGAAAAGTCTAAATATTTTCTGAGCGGATTGGGGGGGGGGAGGGGGCCTAAGATCGTTTACCCTGGGCCCGAGAATCCTAGCTCCGGCCCTGCCTCTAACTGCATCGAATATTACTTTTATTAAAATCTATGATTATTATAAAATAAATCCCTATGAATCAAATACGATACTGACAAGAGGCATCCGAAGATTTGTTAAGTCAAAGTCATGTAGAGCTGCTGCACTTCACTGGGCAAAAGGAGGTCCCATGAGGTACCCTATGTCTTTTGACTTTAAAATTTTATCAGCAGTTAAGGATCCTATATTTACTACTGCTGTAAACATTAAATTGAATCATTGACTTTTGGCATCTAAAACAATCGGATATAGACCGCCGTAATATGTTTACAAGGTATTTTTTTTTTTTTTTAAAGTTGTGCATCTCCAAGAAATTTAGTGTTGTGAGATTGGTATTGCAAGATTATTTATTTGTGTGTAAATTTAGTTTTCTGCTCGTTTTTTAGTTTCTTTAACTTTGGCACATTCACAGCTGTTTGTGCGTCTTGTTTCTGCGTTGAAGTCTTTCTGTTACTGAACAGTCATAATTGCCTGTGCTCCAGTTGATTGATTCAGAACTTACAGCATAATGCAGTTTACATTTTTTTGATGTCTCTCTGTTATATGTCCTTCTTTTTAATCCTTGCTTATCTGTTGTTTGTTTCGAGTAAATCTCTTTCAGAATGGCATCTGATAGCTGGAGCAGCAGGCAAATTCTTCCGGATGTGACGTTGATAGGAATAATTCCCATATAGTCCCAATTATGGATGATTTTTCGCAAGAAATTCCGTATCTTTGACCCTCAGTGACGTCAGCAGAGATTGCGAAGCATTCTTTCCCCATAAACGTTTATTTAATTCACACAGCCAATGGCCCGATGAGCATACTAGAACGTCTGCCTCATTACATGTTCAACGAGATAAGGACGTAATCAAGCCACAAAGGAACGCTGTTACTCTTTGCAGAACTCACGGGTTTCAAGAATTATGACTAGGGTTCGGATCTTTATGACCAAACAAATAGAGAAATATGTAGGCAAATATGACCTTAAAAATGGGTGAATATGACCTAAAAATGACAAAATATAACAAAACATTTAAACTTATTATACATCTAAACATGCTCAATTACACATCATTTGTTTTATCTAGTAGTGTCGCTTTCATGTAGACAGCATAATTTGCTTCCGCGCACTCGCTACACCATTGGGAAATTAAATTTTAAATCGTTTTGTTGAAGTAACTTTAATTTAAGATAATTTACAGAATAGAACTCTTTCATCTGTACAGAAATACTCATCTCTAAATTACCTTACGTAACTTCGCACTTTCAGAAAATTTTATTTTCGGCATTGCGGTAGGTCTACCCACTGATCTACTACAGATTTAACAATTACTGAGGATATTTCATTGAGATATTGATTGACGCGGAACATTATGTTTAGAGAGTGACAATAATGTATAACTTTAATTCTTGACTGGTGAATTCTGACCACAGTGAAACTTTGTTTTTTCCCCCACCTCTATAGCAAAGTACAGGTCTGTGAATAATTATCTTAATTTCTTCTCACCTATAGCTAATGATTTCCTGGGAATATTAAAAAAATATTTTTCCTCAAAATATGACCATATGGCCATAGATATGATCAAATTATGACCAAAACTAAAAAACATGGTCTGAATATGCTATATGAGATACATTCAAATAGAATCGGAAACGTTGAAACAGTATTTAATTCAGATTTCAGCTCAAAAAGAAGGTAGGAAAAAAATATGACTTGTCCTAAAGATCCGAACTATATTTATGACAGTGCTTGCTGAATATATCTTGGTGATCGTAGGCTGGAACTTCAATCAACTTTGGAAACCGTTACGAGACCAATCGAAGAAGAACGGCGTTGTTCTCCTCCTCGTTCCACCCACTACGTCAGCAGATTTTCGCAGGACCAAATTTCATATGCAATTTCGCGACCAACGACGAATCTAATTTAACTGTTCCAGATATTGGAAGCTCAGGAGTAAAAGACCTTCCACGCTGGTCACAATAACTCTGTCTGTATCGTTGTTCCTCTTACTTAATTCAGCGAGACAATGTACTGGCAGAGAATCTACTCAGATCGTCTTTTTCTGCGTTGATGCTGGAAAAAGCATTGTATTCCTTGTAACGTTATCATTATTTCTCAGACTTTTTTCTCTGTAACGAGCCATTTATTTCCCTGAAAAACTAACCGAAATATATAAATTAGATATGATTTTAAATATTAAGGTCTTCGCTTTTGTAACATTATATTTTTAGAAAGAAATTTTTCTGAATTCGATCCCAAAGGGGCAAAAGTATAAAGATTTCTAAAACGAGTTTTTGTTTTTGGTTTTTGTCACAAGACATGTATCCCCGTTGATACCTAACCGAAATCGATAAATGAGGAATCATTTTAAAGATAAAGGACTTCGTTTTGGTAACATCATATTTTAAGAAAGGAGTTTTTCGGATTTGACCCTTAAAAGGCAAAAGTATTAACCGTCAAAGTCACGCTTATAAGATAGTTTCGATCCAAGCCGCTGGCCTATGATGGAGTCAGTAATGACTGATTTTGTTACCGCTACATAGAAGCACAACGTATCACAGGAATACGGATATACTGCGTGTTTTGTTCAGCTAAGTTGTATTCCCATGAGATTTATGACACTTCGGCTTCCGGGAAGGAATAGCTTCAGGTGTTTACGACAAATTAGAGAGCTGAAGGATAGTATACATCATGTAAAATAAAATATTCCTACTTCAGACATAACGGTGTGGGGAGATTTTCTTATGTAGCTAAGGGATATTGATTGATATTATGTAGCTAAATTGAAATAATTTACCAAGAAAAGTGATGAATAATTTACAAAACATTAAAAGAATTCAAATTTCAAAGTACTAGAGGGAAAAAGTGGGAGGGAAAAGGAAAGATGAAAAATCAATTATTGCGCTCCATCGCAATTAAATTACACTGAAAAAAATAATATCGCTCAACGCATGTTGCCGCGTGATAATTTTTCCACAGGTGTGACATATGTGACAATAGTTTCCTCAATATTAATTATTGCAAAGGACTAGTTAAAAAAAATCCAAAAAGCCTAAAATCCTTAAGTAAACATAAAATAGAAAGACTAATTAAAGTCAAAGACAGCTGTTGGACCACCAAAGAGCAATTAAACAGTTCAACCGAAGCAACAACTGTCAATTACAATTGCGATACTAGAAATACAATTCCAGAAGATAAAGTTGACACGGGTAGTTGCTAGCAAGAATATAAAAGTAAAAATCAGAGAACCACTTTATCCAAGCAAAAAATCTGAAAATATTTATTAAGTGCCGGAAAATTATGGGGAAAGTTCTTATGTCGGCGCCAAAGTTGCAATAATATTGCCCATCGTTAAAAATACAAAATTGAGTTCTCAAAAAAGTGTATAAATTTAATGAAGCATTGACTTCTTCATTGTGTTGTGGGTTATTTAGATTGGGAAACCTTGTTGTTGGCTATTAACATCATTAACGAATACTGCAAGGATTTAGATCGACGCAAAACCCTTTTCCATCCTCAATACTGAGTACATGGTTATCTGAAATAAGTGTAGCTTCACATTTGAATTATTTTTCGTGTAGTTTCCTCGTGTGCAAATAGCGTTCACATATCAATAATTCTGTCTCTTCAATACACTAACGACAATTACATGGTTTAAGGACCAATTAAAAAAACGTGGTGAGTGAGCGGCAACGCTCTGGCCTCGCATTCAAGAGGACACGGGTTCGAATCCCAATTCGGTGATCCAGATTTGGGTTTTTCATGGTTTACCCAAATCACTCTAAGCAAGTTCCTGGATGGTAGCTTCAAAAAGGCCATGGCTGATTTTCTTACCGATACATGACCCCCAGTCTTTTCCTGTCTATAATAATCCCCACGTTGACGAGGGGTAAATAAATGATTATTTCTTTGTCACTGTTCTGAACAGATTTTAATTTTCTGCTCCGTCCCCAGTTACGATACAGCCAAACTGTAGGGTTGATCCTAAACTTTCAAAATGAAAATACAGCAAAAATCAATTCAGTAGTTTTTTTTTTTTGGCTATAATAGATTATATGTAAACAAATATGTTGTTAAGAAATTTTTCTATTTTTCAATCCTAGCGCGAACAGCTGAGGTGAATTTAAGAGATATACCTCAGATTTTAAGTCAAAATTTAGGACTAAAGTCTGTGAAAACCATGTTGAAATAGGTTCATTAGTTATCTGGTTATGCCAGTATATATTAACGTTTAGAACAGATTTCAGTTTTCTACGTTGGAGAACGAAGCTTAAAATGTTAAACCAAACAAACAGACAAGGACACCTCCGTTAGAAACTTATAAAAGTATCGATATTTCTGGCCCTCAGTTTATTACACTTCATCCGAGACTCCACTTTCCCGTCAATATCGAGGTCATTAGAGCTGGAAGGTGTTTCAGGCAAGGAACGGTAAGGATTCCTGGCGTGGCCTTTTGATGGAACCACCCCATAATTCAGATGGATTTATTTCCTGAAACCTTAGAAAAAAACTAAATCTGCATGGCCAGTCTTGGGTTTGAACCCACGTCCTCTCTAACGCCAGCTCCGAAAGGTAACCTCCAGTCTCCGTTGCATTTATTGAAGAAATTCTTTGTATTTTTTCTGAAAAAATGTACTATTCGATAACTCTCGATTTATATTTATTAATGCCAAACATAAAGACATATTACATTATGTATTAGCAATCAACTACATTTTTTTTAAAAATTTTTTTTTTAATGGCTTTCGGCAACTAAGCAATTTAGCCAGCTCAATGTGCTTATGAATTCTTATCCAGTAATTCAGTTTTCTCCAGTATGTTATGATTCCTAAGCATAGACACCACAGGACGGACAGGACATTCACACAGACACACAACACTTAAACATCCAGGCCAGGGGCCGGATTCGAACCGGCGACCTTCGGCACGCGGAGAACTACAATTCAAATTTTTCTTTTTCAGAATTTCTACCTTTACTGTAGTTTTTAAAGTCCTTGTTTTTGCCGAGTTGGTTGGCATATGTTTGTAGCCGACTTGTACCACTGCAAGATTTTGTTCCTCATTTACAATAGGATTTGATGACAGTCGTCATATTCTTCTATTCCTACACGTTTGTAAGCATTAACTACTTAGACTTCTTCACTTTGGCGTGTATATATCATTACTTCCTGAACGACTATCATTTTTTTAATAACTGAATGATGGAGAGATCTTTCTATTCATAACGTCTGAGGGGCGGGATGATTTTTTCTCTCGCATTCATAACCATTCAAGATTTTTAACAGTTCAGCCGTTGAACTGTACTAGGCCCTTATGTTGTAGAATTGTTGAACAGATGCTATCGGAAATGAATGTCTTTCCACGCAATAAATCAGTTGGTATTGGTCACATTATATCTCTGCTAGCGAAATGTAAAGATTTTCAGATTCTCTAGGGACAACAGTCTAAAATATCGTCTGATTGTACCAGTATTTAGTAAAATTATAGTAAACAGACGGGAAATATTTTTTATATCTAAGAAACAGAGGTCTCTGCAACTCCTTCAGGACAAGACATAACAAAATTATATTAGTTCCCTAATCACCGAGGGTGGTGGGTGAACGGTTAACGTTCTGGCTTCGCATTCGGAAGGACGCGGGTTCGAATCCCCATCCGAGCATCCAGATTTGGGTTTTCCATGGTTTCCCCAAATCACTCCAGGCGAATGCAGCGAAGCTTCCTTCAAAAATGCCATGGCCGAATTCCTCCCCGTTCCTTATTCCCAGTCCCATTCCGCCTCTAATGACCTTAACCGTCGACGAGGCGTAAAGCCATCAAGAAAAAAAAGTTCCCCTAATTCTATCTGTTTGTATCAGATACACCTTGTTCACTCCAAACTGGCGGCTCAAAGTCGTTTTCATTCATATAAATCAGGTTACCCTCACCTCTCCGAGTTGACCACTGTGTCCAGGTGGCGGGTGGCAAATTTCTCCATCGCATGTTGGATCAAGGACAGTGGAGTGGGGATAGAGCAGACTGACCTTGAGACGCTCTTTTAACTGAACGGGCTGTAGTCACTAACCGGATGAAGAGATAAAAACATTGAGATATGTTGATAAATAGCTTGAAATATAATCTCATTTTAAGGAATAGACAAATGAAACTTGATTTCACTTCTGCCAATGACCTCAAGTATAACTGTAGTTCCAGGAATTTCCAAAATGCGGTGTTAAATCAACACTGCTCAGTGTCTTGCACACATAAAACCACAAACCTATCAATATTATCTAATAAATTATGGGATGTAATACAAAACATTACACTTCGGCCTGTGATTTTGGCAAGTAGGATGGGAGGGGGAATGGGGAGTGGATGGGGGAGGGAATTGTTCTTTAACGTGACAGTATGCTTGGTGATCACAGAGATAAAAGGGTTGGGTGCAAACAAGAAGTGGAGGACAAGAAGGGCAATGCGGAGGTCTAGCTCCACTATTCCCATCGTACGCGAATCAACGCCTAGGGCAAGGCAATCGTTTTTACATGACTTCTCCCTTAATCACTCCAGGTGAATACCGGGAATATTCCTTAAAACCACCATGGCCGAATTCATTGCCCACAATCCTTTCGCACATCTAATGTCCTTGACGTCGACGATTCTTAAAAACCATAAGCAATAAAAGAAGACTTTTTGGCTCGTCGATATAAATTTTCATTAGAGTTAGAAGATGACTGGGGGTAGGAGAAGGAATTAAGCCATGGAATTTTAAGGAACGACCTTGGAAATCGAAAGGAGTAAATTAAAAAATGACAGAACCGCGGGTTTATCCTGCGTCCTCCCTTATACTACAGCTGTGGCCATAAGTATTGGCGAGGCGGCTTTAAACGCACCGTTACCAAATCGTGCACCTAAAAGTTGAATTCACCTGTTAGCTTGTAGTAATAGTTTGTGCGTGACGCTCGTACCAGGCAACACAGTACGCTCAGAGTTGCCACTTTTTGGTGTTAGAAAGAGAGTGCTACACATTAATGTTCTGAAGTGCGGCAACAGCGCGCTCGCACTCAAGCGCCAATTTCCTTGGCCACAGCTATAGGCTCCAGCGCTATCATTCGCTCACCAGGCTCGGTCATAACTACAAATTCTAGCACACGGAGGAGGAAAGGAAATCGTGTGTGTCACCACAAATGTTTCTTTAAACGGAGATGCCACAAGCAAATTCTTTTTTAATTTATTTTTATGCTGGCATTCCGCTCATTTTTCCATACTGCCTGTTTCATCGTATTTTTAATATTTCACCTGGGCATAAGTTCAACCGCAGTTAATGAACAATAATTTTTTTTAAAAAAACCTACTCCATTTTGATGCGATCATAACATGATTAAACTGTTCAACAATGCACGTAACTGTATTAGCTAATATTCGATGTAAACTCAGAGGGGTTGGTTCAAGACTATTACAGCGTACTGAGCATACATAAACTATGTAAACCTTAAAATGGTGACACTTTCATTCAGGGTAAAAAACAGTTTGCGGCAAAAAATAAATAAAAAGAGTGATTTAATACATTGCTTCAGTAACGAAAAGTAAAGGAATGAAATAGTACATACTGGAATGAATGCAATAAATCCGAGGGCATTACTATCTTTCATTTTTGTAGACCACTCTGCTCAGCTCCTTGAATATGTTGTCCTATAACTACAGTAAAACGAGAAGATGTTCTCTGACGTAATGCTTTACGGGCTCCTGTGGTCCTTTGTCCGCGGCTTGTTTCCCACCCCAATAACTGCACCCCACGCAGCCCAGAATCTGTCACTCCTTTAGCAGCTTTTATTGCCGAGGGGAATTCAGCCCTCGTCTCCACTTAGGACTGTGTTCAGTCTGTAAGTACTTGGCACCGAGGGAAGAAACAGATCACGGGTGTAGGCCATTGTACCCCCGGCTTTGCTTAAGCGCGGAAGAGATTGAAACGTCAGATCATTTCGAGCAGTGGCTACATCCCCCAGTAACTCCTCACTCGGTACTTTCGACACGGCTTGTGGCTGCTGAGCGGTTAACAGTTTCGAATGAAAATTAATTAGATACTATTCTCTTTCATCTGTGCATCTCGAAATTAGCCTGATTATACTGTTGATGTGTTAATCTACATAAAGTGAAGATCATCTGTTAATATTGGATTTTTTTTCCCCCCTTGATTTCCAAGTGAAAACTTCTATAGGCGCGCTGGGCGAATTTGGATGGGCAAAATCTTATGAGTTTCTGTCTGCTGTGATATCTGTATATCTACAGCTATGAGCATGATGTGTTGCACTTGGACATCAATGAAAGTATAGATTATACTTACATCTAATATATAAAAATGAATGTTTGTTTGTTCGACTTACATGTGCTCCTGTACCATTAATCCGACTGAGATGAAACTTTTGTGAGTTACTGGGAAGGTTTCTGACCAAAAAAAAAACCGTTTCCTCTTCACCTATACACCCCTCAATTTTTTCAAATAATCTTTATACAAATCGACTGTTTTTATCCGCTTTGATAGTACTAGAGCACTACGTATACTTCAAAAACATTGCGAACTGGTAGATCGACATAGTGGGTGAACGGTTAACGTTCTGGCCTCGCATGCTGGAGGACGCGGGTTCGAATCCCCATCCGGACATACAGATTTGGGTTTCCCATGATTTCCTCAATCACTTCCAAATCCGGATGCTTCCTATAAAAAAGGCCAATGCCCGAATTCCTTCCCGTTCCTTGTCCCCAGTCCAATCCCGCCTCTAATTGAGCTTAGCCATCGACGAGGTGTAAAGCAATAAGGAAAAAAAACTCGATCTGGTAGGTCAGTGGTTAACGCACTTATTTCCAAAGGTTTCCCTCCCCAGTTCGGGTTCAAATCGTGTGGTGGGCAGAAAAATTTTAGGAGTTGTATTTGAAAATACGCCGGGAGATTCTATGTTCTGATTCCAAGTTAAACTGTAGCCCCCTGAGGAATTGAATTGGCAGACCTGCCTCTGATACAATAGTTTGGTACATCTCCTTCGGGAAGATTCGACCAACCTTTTTAGTTTTTGAAGTGAAAACATATAGGCTTGTTGGTTATATCTTTGGATGGGTAAGATCCTGTGAGTTCGTGCCGCCAACATGCTAATGTTAACAGTAATGTTAACTGTATATCTGTAGCAATAAATATGACGTGTTGCACGTATGATATTCATAGTTTTAGGTTTTTTTCTTACTTATCATATTTTGAGGCTCAAAATCTATAATACATCTAGGTTAGATCTGCGCTTGTATTTATGCAACATTTGCTTGGAGTAACTTCGGGAAACAATAATAAGCCGAAATCTGGATGGGTGGTCAGAGATTTGAAAACGCACTCTCCCGAATGCGTGGTCCAAGTGCTACTGCTCACCCACCGAGCTCAGTGCTGCCAACGCCATAGACTTAAAGAGCCATTTAATGCTATACTTTTACTTTATTTCTTTAAGACAAAAAATATTAGGCGAACTTACTTGATGGATTATTTTCTCACGTCAGTTTACAGACAAAACTGAATTAAATTGTTCTTTAGTTAATGCACTTAAAAAGTGCGAACTATCTGATTTGTTAGTAAAGGGAAGCTTAAGGATGTTCGTAACTTTCTACTTTTACTGCCATAAGTTGCAAACTTTTATATCTTTATCTGTTGTTGCATCTTCAAAGACTGCAGTATCGCGGTAGTAACTTGTTTCAACCAACTGTCTTCTTTGTTTCCAGGTAGGATACGAAAATGACTAAGCAGTTCGCTGTATCAGTATAGTAGAAAGAGGGTAGGGAGTGGCTTCAGATCAAGGGTATCAGAATTGAACAAACAGTAAGAATATTCAAAAGGCAATGGAAGACCCAATGTATATCCCAAGGAAACCTAATATTCTGACCTTAAATTACTGTGCCATCTCCCGGGTAAAATATTAAAACAGCTTCTAGTCAGATTACGTGTAGCACTGTTCAGTAAGGAGTTATCAGAATGAAAAATACAAACACAATCTACTTGTCGCATAACAGAATGTTAGAAGTATGATTAAAGCAAGTAAGTTAAAGAACTTGGAGTAAATATTGTTGTGATTAGAGAGATTAAATCGAAATACCTTCACGAGTTCCGAATGTGGAATATAAATCAACCGTACATGAGATACGAACTGAGTTTTCAGGATTTCAGTGAATAATGAAAGAGGAAAAAAGGTTAATTAGTACAAATAGTTTTATAACTATGAGACTAGAAACTATCCCAACACCAGTCTCGTTACAAAATTTCTTATAATGTCACAAAAAGGAGACTTTGAAACAGAGAACTATATAAATGAAATGAAATACATTAGGGATGAAGAAAGTGTAATAATAGAGGGTAACTGGAATGAGGGATAGGATATTGTGTAAGGAATTTCCGTTTAGAAAATAGAAATGAGGGGAGATTTATTCTGTAGGAAATTTCTGAAGAAAAAGGGAATGGGTTGCACAAAAACTCATTATTTGCGGATCATTCCTAATAAGATAAGCGTAGCTTGCAAGAAAATATCAAAACAGAGGATTTCCTATTGCTTAAACTGTATAAAAAGTTATCTGGCGTCTCACCCGTTGCGATGTCTTTTCTGCTTCACGTGTTACCCGCTACTTCGTACGCCTGGTCTTAGAATTTCCTTGCTGGAATTGGATATAGAAAGCTATAAGTTACATAAGATTTGTCACAAAACAACACCGAGTAGGCATAATATTACCGGAAATCCTTCACCACACCATTCTACAATCACACCTCTCCAAGAAGAGAATGAATTTACAACATGTTTAAAAATAGAAAAAAAGCTGTGGTTTGGGGGAAGTGGGGGGGGGGGGCTTAACTGAAGACAGCTTCAGTTTCAGCATGGCTTCTCTTCTTTCTTCAGCATAAGCATCAGTTTCTTGTATTCTAATAAGTTTAGCTGGCTTGGTGCTTTGTTAGAGCTACACCTTACGTCTGGTTTACACCTGCGAGGTATGTTAAAAAAAAGAGGGACAAAATACACTGATGCCAGAAAATTCTAGGTAGACACAAAAATAATAGTATGGTGCACCATAAATTAACATCTATGCTAAATAATAAGTTTTGTCCTGTAAACGACCGATGAAACATTACAGATTTACGCAAGCATCCGGCTGTCTGTCACCATTCGATAAGTTACTATAATTTCGTGACAAAAACTGTTATTCATACCGAAAAAAAGTATACAGTATCCTTCATAAAGATACAAAGTAATACTCTGTTAAATTTAATCAATATCGCTATAGCCATTTAGTCGTCAAAACGTAACAGGCAGACAGACTTGGTAATTACAATATTATTCGTGTAGGTCAAGCACAAACTGACTGAGAGAGTTTGAGCGACCACTATAGCATAAAAAAAGTAAGCGCGTGTGGCATTGTTTGGTTGCCTAAGATTTTCCAAGCATTCAACTCCTGAATTGGTGGGGCCTATAGTTTAACGTGGAATCCGATCATCGGAATGTATAGACGTGCCTCATAAATCAAAAACAACTATTAAAAATTCCTGACTCCACAGAGATTTGAATCCGCGGCCAGATTCTGAAATTCTGAAGGCAACAACCACCTATAACCATTGCGCCATAGGCCCTCGTTCTGTGGTGGTATTACGCTATGCATGTCTGTCATATTTCAGTTAGTTTTCAAAATTCCATCACAAATATATTATTATACAGAAAAAACTACAGGTCCTTTCCGATGTCAAATAGGATTTCCTTGTCGAATTTCATGTGGATCGGTTAAGCCATTTACATGTGAAAACGTAACAAACAGAGAGATAGACAGAAAGATAGAGGACAGAAAGACAGAGAGACAGAGTTACTTCGCTTTTATAATATTAGTATAAAAAATTGTATCATTCAGTTTATATCATGGTTAAACAAAACAGGAACCATATAATTGACTGTAAAACTAAACAGGGATGGTTACTGAGTTTTAACGTAATTTAGTAACTTGTGAGCGCCCATAAACTTCGTGGATCGGTCTAGCGGTGGGAGGGGGGAGGGGTTGGCTGGAAGGCTACGCTGCCCTACGTGGAAAAGGGGGGGGGGAGTTTCCGAGCCAGGCCACGTAGCATTACATTCAAATCATTTTTTGCAATTAAAATGAGGTGCAGAACACACACAGCAGCACGTGAATATTTATTTCCTTCATTTATGTATCTCCGTATGTAATTCACAATAGTCTTACAAGAGAAAACAGGACAAAATATCTTCTGGAATCAAAAGAGAAAAAAGCTACGTGCTATGTGAGCGTGTGGGGTGGGGGAGGGGGGGTGAGTGGTAAAAGCGACGTCGGGCTACGTGGAAGGGGGGGGGGGTTCACAGGAGGTCAAAATGGAGCTACGTGGTTTATGAACGCTCCCTTATGAAGTGCCGGTTGAAAGCCAAGAGAGTAAGGAAGAAACAAACACAAAAGCAAACTACGGCTGGGTAAACTGTAAATATCCCACATGAAGTTTTCAGAGACTGCATCTGTAGAATCACTGCCAATTTAATTTTAAAGGATACAAATGGACTATACAATTAACCAACTAGGGTCTACAAATTGAAGCATACTAAAAAGTTGTTTGAATGGGAAAATAAATAGTTCGACGCACGATTAAGGTTCCTATACACGTATATCGCATGTACTAGGTTACTAGTCACTTGGCGAAAAAGTTAACGACTGGTACATTATCACATTAGGTCGCAGAATGCGCTCCACGGCTCTGTAGTGCCGCTCCAGATTATATCGTTCTATTCAAATCAAACTTATCGTACGTACACTGAGACGCAATGCTCTCTGAATTAGAAGCACTTTCAATAACATAAAATGATATATGACTAAGTGTATTGGACAGAAACGTTCTTATACCCTGTTAATTCCTTACTGACGTCTGAAGGTCATGTTGCCCTGCCCGGCTCCTTACCTCACCACCCTAAATAGCATAAACATGCTTATTTTATGCGTTTCAAATATCAGTTTCTTCTTCTACTTTAATCGTTTGTTCTAACTACGGACCAAGTGGTTGTTAACTCTGGCGAGCTTTCTTCTTAGCCCAGTATTCCCTCATCCTTGAACTGTGGTTGTCTTTTCTTTCCTGGGTTCATTTCAGCCCAGATCCGGTGCATAGTGTTTTGGCTGTTGGTGACTGGAGAGAATCAGATGCTTTAATCAACATTCTGTACCTATCGCGTTGTAAATCTTGTTGGAGTCAATTTTCAGTGATTCGAGATCTTTTCTGACAAGCCTAACTTTGTGTTAGCCGCTTTCCCTTTAGAGACGGTAATGAAGATTTTGTTGGTGAGCCTATCCGAACTACAAGTATATGACCATAGAAGATTAATCTCCTCTTCCTCATAGCTGTTTTTAATGCTCTCCAGTATTTCATAAATGTCTTTATGGCGCCTGAGTCTGTATTTTCCCTCTTCCTTGATCAGTTTAACAATTGGAGTTTTAATTAATTTCGCAAGAACTTAATGCTGGATGCAAAGTAATAACTCAAATGCAATTTATTTACGTCAATGTTTTGCAAGAATGCAGCTGTAACCACGGAAGGTTGTCGAAATATATAGATCTACTCAATAAATAGTTCTTCTTTAGATAGTATCAAAACTTGCTATTTTTTATGTCTGTTGGGATATTTTTATTTCAGATTTAACTCTCAAAATGCATCTATATACATGGCGATGTTGGTTTTGATGTTCATAGATGTTACAATTCTTACTTTTAGACAATTTTCAACATTTTTGCACGATGTTTTTATAACGACGGGCATGCTGTCATATTCTGAAGGGTAGGGTTCTCATACTGGTGCAGATATCCATCTTCCGATTACGAAAATCTTTTCAGAAAAAAATTCGAAATGGCTCCCAAATAAAGATCGTAAACAGTTTTCTCCATGCTCCCAATGACTGGATCTAATGCCTTAGATAATCATCACTACCACTGTCATAAGCCACACTAGTTATACCATTTTAGAACAAACAGATACAACTTTTGTCAACGGTATTGACTGGAAACATTTTCAGTTTGAGTTATTTGCTATGAGGATTCAACATAAACTTTCTGTAGGGGATAGAGTGAGGAGTAACTTCCACACGTATGTCATCTGTCAGAACTGCAGAGAGTTTAAAAACCAATATTTTTCGAAACGTTTTTCGCGCTAACGCCTGATGACTGGAAACAGCAATGATCAGACGTCACCAAACAACAGGTGCGTCTTGTGCAACGGTCATGTTTACTTGCCGTCTAACGAGTGTGTAATCTAAAAACTACCGATCAATACAGTGCGCCTCTTCCGGGAAGCGTTAGCATTTTTACTTTCCACACACGAGATAGTACAGCGAAAAATAGATTATGCTTCGCTATCTAGAAAATTATATTCTGTGTTTAAATAATTGGTATGTTTCCATACTTTTTCAGACTTTTCGTTCCAGGCATACTACTCAATATTGTTGCTATAATTTCTAAAGATTTTCAAGAAGTCAGTAATTTTGGGGCTGCAAGGATTCATTTCATAACAAGGAAACTAGTGCCACTGTCTATACGCTAATTTTTGAGAAGGAAACGGAGACTCTTCCCAATAATCACATTGCTGACATGGAAAACCACATTATATCATAAAAATTGTACAGTGAGCAAGTAGAAGGACTTGAGCACATGTACATAAACAGGTCAAGTCTCCTTCAGCTAGTTGCCCTTCTACGAACTATAATGATTCCGATAATGTATTTCAGAAAACAGAATTATGATTCATGATAGTTGGTCTGGTAGAAATCCGCATTCAATCTATAGCGTTCACACTTTACTTTGTCCAGGAATCGGATAAAAAATGTGCTTTGCCTAAATTATGGGGTGAAAACGTAATGGGGTTGGAAAGGGGGAGAGGGGATGAATATTCGGAAACCATACGTAGGCAATACTTTTCTGTTTGTTTGAAAGTATAAGTGTACTAATTCTTATCTAAATCGGATAAAAAATGTGCTTTGCCTAAATTATGGGGTGAAAACGTAATGGGGTTGGAAAGGGGGAGAGGGGATGAATATTCGGAAACCATACGTAGGCAATACTTTTCTGTTTGTTTGAAAGTATAAGTGTACTAATTCTTAACTAAATCGGATAAAAAATGTGGTTTGCCTAAATTATAGGGTAAAAACATAATGGGGTTCGAAAGGGGGAGAGGGGATGAATATTCGGAAACCATACGTAGGCAGTTTTTTTTCTGTTTGTTTTAAAGTATAAGTGTACAAATTGTTATCTAAATCGGATAAAAAATGTGATTTGCCTAAATTATGGGGTAAAAACGTAATGGGGTTGGAAAGGGGGAGAGGGGATGAATATTCGGAAACCATACGTAGGCAATACTTTTCTGTTTGTTTTGAAAGTATAAGTGTACTAATTCTTATCTAAATCGGATAAAAAATGTGCTTTGCCTAAATTATGGGGTGAAAACGTAATGGGGTTGGAAAGGGGGAGAGGGGATGAATATTTGGAAACCATACGTAGGCAATACCTTTCTGTTTGTTTGAAAGTATAAGTGTACTAATTCTTATCTAAATCGGATAAAAAATGTGGTTTGCCTAAATTATAGGGTAAAAACATAATGGGGTTCGAAACGGGGAGAGGGGATGAATATTCGGAAACCATACGTAGGCAGTTTTTTTCTGTTTGTTTTAAAGTATAAGTGTACAAATTGTTATCTAAATCGGATAAAAAATGTGATTTGCCTAAATTATGGGGTAAAAACGTAATGGGGTTGGAAATGGGGAGAGGGGATGAATATTCGGAAACCATACGTAGGCAGTATTTTTCTGTTTGTTTTAAAGTATAAGTGTACAAATTGTTATCTAAATCGGATAAAAAATGTGATTTGCCTAAATTATGGGGTAAAAACGTAATGGGGTTAGAAAGGGGGAGAGGGGATGAATATTCGGAAACCATACGTAGGCAATACTTTTCTGTTTGTTTGAAAGTATAAGTGTACTAATTCTTATCTAAATCGGATAAAAAATGTGGTTTGCCTAAATTATAGGGTAAAAACATAATTGGGTTCGATAGGGGGAGAGGGGATGAATATTCGGAAACCATACGTAGGCAGTTTTTTTCTGTTTGTTTTAAAGTATAAGTGTACAAATTGTTATCTAAATCGGATAAAAAATGTGATTTGCCTAAATTATGGGGTAAAAACGTAATGGGGTTGGAAATGGGGAGAGGGGATGAATATTCGGAAACCATACGTAGGCAGTATTTTTCTGTTTGTTTCAAAGTATAAGAGTACAAATTGTTATCTAAATCGGATA
Organism: Vandiemenella viatica; assembly: GCA_031002005.1. NCBI lineage: Eukaryota > Metazoa > Arthropoda > Insecta > Orthoptera > Morabidae > Vandiemenella > Vandiemenella viatica. The sequence goes on from CM061921.1 coordinate 23,129,985, forward strand.
AAAAATGTGGTATTGCCTAAATTATGGGGTGAAAAAATTATGGGGGTGGAAAGGGGGCGAGGGGATTAATATTCGGGAACCGTATGTAGGCAGTATTTTTATGTTTGTTTTAAAGTATAAGTGTACAAATTCCTATCTATATCGGATAAAAAATGTGGTATTGCCTAAATTATGGGGTGTTATGGGGAATAGGGGGTGACTTTTTGGAAATTTTTTTTCACTGGAACCTTCGCAGACGCACACTCGAAAACTCTCCAAAGTTTCATTGCAATCTGATAAATGGTATAGGAATGCATAGAAGACGAACAAACCCACAAACCCACAAACAAACATTGATTTTTATATAGAAGATTATACATAGCAGAATACGATTCTGATGGGTTGCCCATCAAAATATGGCCGCAAGTATTTTTAATTAAATTTTAGAAACAAAAAACAAATATAGTTCAGTTGTTTCTTAAATAAATTATAATTCATTTCAAAGAGAGACATGTAAAAAAATTGGTTGCCTATGTAAAAGTGGCCACAAGGGGGTATTCCCAGTTGTTAAACTTACGTAATGCTGCGTCCCCACGTCTCTTAAGGGAGGCCTCCCGGGACGGATAGCCAACTACACGGCTTAGGAACGGGGCCACCTCTGCTAGCGGGGATGAGACGCAGCTACCTACTCTAAGTCGGTAAACATCACAGGCATGTGTAGTGGTGCGTTGTTGCCATCAGTTTGCAGCAGAGGTGCGCATCCATTCTGTTGCTGTAAAGTGCTCTGTGCCAAACGACATTAGGCAGCGTGGTGAGGAGGTGGTGGCGGGGACGCGAGGGCTAACCTGCGGCGCGCGCTCATCCCTACACTTCGGCGTGCGGGCTCCGTTATAAGACGTCGCGGGAACGCAGCTTAAGAGCGCGTGAAAGCGCGCTGCACCGTCCATCAAACGGTGTGGTGGGCTAAATTCAACAGCTGGCAATCCCTACCTGCGGCTATTTTTTTCATAGGCAACCCAAAGTTCTTATGTTCTTTACATGTCTCTCTTTGAAATGAATTATAATCTATCTAAAAAAAATTAATTAAATTAACTAAACATTCTTGCGGCCATATTGTGATAGGCAACCCGGCAGCAAAGTTGTCTGTTATTAACAATTGTACATAAAAATTGCATATCACACAGCCGGATCTTAGGCTACTTGAATCAAGTGATAATTTACTCGTCAGCATACCACCGCATTGGAACACCGATTTCTTAAATGCATTACAGACTTGTATCCCATTCAGCTTCACAAACACAAAATCCACAGGGTAGATAAAATGCAACAAGGACATATTAAGTACAAACAAGACTGACCACTGATGACGTATTTGGGTGCACGGCAGTGCACCCGCCAAGTCGAGTCAACGGCGGCACTGCCTACCCTTTTCTCGAAGCGATTCGGGCCATTTTTGAACCTCAATTTCTTCGGTCGTATTTATGCTACATGTCTCAAATTTCTGTTATGCATAGATATCAGCAATCTTAGCAAACGTACTTAATTTTATCATGTTACTGTTCTTAGTTCGTATGTTATTCTGATTCAAACTTCAGAGATTTTGTCACTCACTCACTGACTGACTGATGATCATCAAAATTCTAAGGCACTTCCCGTAGCCGTAGAAAGCTGAAATTTGGTACACAGATAAAATTTTACCCACATATTATAAGAAAAGTCTGAAACTCGTAAATTTTCATATACCTACCCCCTTACCTACCCCTAATGTGAAATCGCTTTCTACCCTAATCACATTATAAAGCTCAGATTTTAACTGTCAAGTGAGCTTAATATGCTTAACTAAAGTGTTTAATTACACTTCTTTTTCTTACTTTTGAAGTTATTTAAATTCAAAATTTTATTTCGGCACAACACCCCGACATCAAAATTCCACTGTACTTCCACTAATCCTAGAAACAAGTAATTTGGTACATATATATGGTTTCTTCCCCAAATCATAAGAAAAATCTGATGTTGGAGTTTTCCCCCGTATTTATCTATATATAAAAAGATGAATATTTGTTTGTTTATTCTTGATACAAATCCATAGTTTTCATCCGATCTCGATGAAACTTTGCACACTTATCCTTTGAAACATGGAGAAAAATACTGTCTATATTTGGTTGAACAATTTCTCGTCATATTGTCACGCAAATTTGAAAAATTACCGAAACGAACATAGACCGACGTTTAGGATGTAGAAGACTCTGTAGTTCCATATTCGATTGTGGGCTGTTGGCCCGTTGGTTAACGCGCTTGCTTACTAATGTTTGTACCGCCGGATCAAATCCCAATGGAGGCAAAGATTTTTAAAAATTGTTTTTGATCGTAAGAGTCACGCCTGGACCATCGGTTATTCGGATTGAATGTTAAACTGTAGATTTCACAAATTTAGGGGTGCAATGCGAGGAAAATCGTAAGTAGTCTTGCAATGCTGTAGGTGTACACTTTTTACGTTATATTGACCACTCAGGGGTGATTCGCACTCAGTGTGTGTGTGATCTGCAGTAATAATACTATAAATGCGGAAGTAAGTCTCTATCTTTTTGTTACGTTATGACGACTAAATGCCTATACCGGTATTGACGGAATTTGACAAAAAAATCTGTAGGAAGGGTACAGAAATTTTTTTTTTCGGTATGATTAACAGTTGCAGCCACGAAATTTTGAGAACTTATGGAATGGTGACGGAGAGACGGATGTGTGTGTTAGTCTGTAATGTTAGGTTGGTTGCTCAAGGTGTGCTTCTCGCGCATTATCTTAGTGAATAATTTGTTAATAAATTTCGTTTAGAGAAAAAAAACGTATTATTTAGTATAGATGTAGATTTTCTCTGTCCTATTACTTTGCGTCTGCTTAAATGTTTCTGACACCAGTTTATTTTGTCTTCTTTTTTGACATGCCTTGCGGGCGTAAACTGGCCTAAGTTGTAGCTCTAGCAGAGCACGAGCAGCTAAAGTTTTTAGAACCCAAGAATCGGATGCTCATGAAGAAGAAGGAAGAAAAGACCAATCTGAAATAATCTTAGTTAACACCCCCCCCTTCATCCCAACACCTTCGTTTGTTTGTTTGTTTTTTGTTTTAAATATGTTGGGAATTGATTCTCTTCATAAGATAGGTTCGACGGTAGAATGATGTAGTCATATTATGTCAACTCGGTGTTGTTTGGGACCAATCCTTCGTTACCAAAAACTTTTTATATTCAATTCTGGCAAAGAAATTCTTAATCCACGTGTACGAAGTCGCGGGTATCAGCTAGTTTAATTATAATCCTAAACATGAAAAATTCTGGCACATATTTGCGGCTTAATTACTTTGCTCCGGATGAAAGCTATAAACCTGACATTTCTGTACTATATAGAAGCAAACAAGTTTAACAAAAGCTTTAAATTTTACTTTGTTCCTATGGTTAGTTTGGAAGTTACTTGTTATTTATTTGAGGTGGTAGTTAAACCAGCGACAATGCTCATTGCTAGGCTACGACGCACATTAATTGTTTGCAGAGATTGTGGCATTGTTGGTAATGATATTGCTGATTTTCCTTATATTTATTCAATGGAAACCCAAACGTGAAACGTTCCGGTACATATTTGCAGGTTAATTAGTTTGTTCTGGATGAATCAGTATGCTCAAACCTTCGAACCTGTCTCATGAAGAGAATTAATTTCCAACAAAAGAAGGTTCGGGTGTGTGTGTGGGGGGGGGGGGGGGGGAGGGGTGGTTGTTTAACTAATGGCAACTTTAATTCAGATTGGTCTTTTCTTCTTTCTTTAGCATGAGCATCCAATTCTTGGGTTCTAATAACTTTAGCTGTTCGTGCTCTGCTAGAGCTACACTTTAGGCTAGGTTTACACCCGCAAGGCATGTCAAAAAAGAAGACAAAATAAACTGGTGCCACAAACTTCCAAGCAGACACAAAATAATAGTACAGTGCTGATCAAATCGAACTCTACTGTATATTAAATAATACGATTTGTCTCTAAACGAAATTTAATAACATATCATACACTAACAAATCGCGCGAGAAACACAGCTGGAGCAACCGATGTTTCATTACAAACTAACACACGTCACCATTCGATAAGTTCTAAAAATTTCGTGGATACAACTGTTATTCATAAAGAAAAAAATATTTCCGGTGTCCTTCCTACAGATACACTGTATTTCCTTGTCAAATTCCATCATTATTGGTATTGCCACTAAGTCGTCAAAACGTAACAAAAAGACAGATATCTACTTCCGCATTGACAAGTCGAGTCAACGGCGGCACTGCCTAAGTGCCTACCCTTTTCTCGAAGCGATTCGGGCCATTTTTGAACCCCAATTTCTTCGGTCGTATTTATGCTACATGTCTCAAATTTCTGTTATGCATAGATATCAGCAATCTTAGCAAACGTACTAAATTTTATTTCGATACTGGTCTTAGTTCGGTTGTTGTTAGGATGCAAACTACAGCGATTTTGTCACTCACTTACTCACTGACTAACTGATGATCATCAAAACTCTAAGGCACTTCCCATAGCCGTGGAAAGCTGAAATTTGCTACACAGATAAAATTTTACTCACATACCAACAAACTCGTAAATTTCCATATATCTACCCCTTACCTACCCCTAACTTGAAATCGTTTCCTACTCTAATAACTTTATACACTTCAGATTTCAATTGTAGAGTGATCTTACTAAGTTCAACTAATGTTTTAAATGTTACTTATTTGCCTTTCTTATTCTGGAAGTTATTGAAATTCAAAATTTTATTTTGACCATGACACCCCGATATCAAAATCCCACTGTACCTCCAGCCATCCCAGGAACAAGTAATTTGGTACACATATATGATTTCACACCAATATCATAACAAAATATTGGAGTTTTCTCCAGTATTTATTTAATTAAAATCCCAAATAAGAAATATTCTGGCACATATTTGCGGCTTGATTGCTTTTTTTCCCGATGAAGCTACATGGCTGAGAATTTTTTAATGCAAAGAGATAAGCAATTTTAAGTGACATCTTAAATTTTACTTTGGTCTTATGCTTTGTTTGGAAGTTACTAGTAATTTATTTATGGTGGTACTTAATCCAGCGGCAATCTGCATTGCTGGGCTACTGGTCACATCAATTGTTTTCAGAGATTGGGGCATTGTTGGTAAACGTATATTTATGTTTTAAAATCTGAAATGTCCTATTAACCGATTTTCAAGTGGAGTCATTACATTTGAGCGGTGATTCAGTATAAGCGATAAACTTACAAAAAGAAATGAGATCCCACAAAAACAATTCTTGTAAAAATAGGCCAAGTCTCGTGTTCGTGCAGTGACAAAAAGTTATAAGATCTTCCTCTGAGCCAAGTCTACACTTTTCAGTGTATATTCACTTCACTTTATGAAACTGAATGTTTTCTCTCGGTATCATAGATCGTTTATTTAGGATAAAAAATCTGATTACTTGGCCATTATGTATGCCATGTTTTAGTTAACGTACACAAACTTATAAATACGTAAAGGCCAAGATTTCCATCGCTCTTTTTCGAATTTGACAAGTATATATACTATGCTCTTAATATAAGTTCAAATTATGACATGCATAATGGCCAAGTCATCAGAAAAAATTGTGAGACTTTTACTAAAATAAAATTTTGTCATATAGTAGGACAATATGTGACCTATTTGTGGTTGCAGGATTTTCCTTTCATTCCTGGACACCCTGTATATACATTAAAATTTCGAGCTTGCAATTCAAGCAATGATCATGGAAGTTTATATGCAATTATCGTTCAGTACAACGGTTTCGTAAGTGTTCACAGAGGAATTTTGAACCTGGCAGGAAGATAATGAAGATAAAAATAACCTAACTGTATAGTACAAGTAGGAAGTGTATTCTGGTAAAATCGTCAGTACTGCGGATAGTAGGATTGTCTGTAAAACTACTCAGCCCAGATCATACACGCGCGTGGTAAACTGTGAAAAAATAAATTTCCAGAAAATTTGATCATCGTTCTATGGGATATTCAGTTAATTTATTTTATAATTGGCAACGCTATCTGTAATCTAGGGTCAGATCTTTCCAAGCCAACAACCTCCATCAATTTTTTACTTTGTGTTGGTAGCAAGTTTTATCACTTGGAAGAGGCGTGTTTATCCCTCTTTTACTATGTCTTAAATTGCTTTAATTTATATAAAACATATATTATCAGAGAAACTATATTACTTTAGCATCATTATGCACCTGTATCTGCGCGAGAGAGGTCCTGAGGATTTCATTGTGTCCTTGGGAAGCGAGAGGGACTTGCCACAAAGCTCGCAGGTATATTGTGAGTCTCCTCCGCCTCTAATTGTCCAAGAAGTGCACCTGATATCACACCTGCTCTAGGAGGCGACTTTGTCCCCTTAGCTTTGTGTACTACATTCATACTTCTGTTCATTATTAGTTAGCAATTACAGGGTATAATGAGGAACCCGAGCGGTCATGTGACTCCGTGGTTAAGACGTCTGACTAGAGATCAAAAGGTCCGCGGTTCGAATCCCTATCTCGGAGGGGATTTTCAAAGACTCTAAACCGATATTCACACGTGGCATTTGAAATACGCCAGAACGCTTCCCAGGTCTGGGTTCCAAGTTAAACTGTAGGTCCCCTTTAGCCGGTAGGATTACTGGTTTAGGTAGTTAGCCACGACAGAGGAGCATGCATTGAACATCTAAAAACTGTCATACCAGCAACCGAACTACCGGTCAAAGTCTCCTAGCTAATAATGCCATACGCATTATTATTATTATGAGCAGCCAAGAATAACGTTCTGCTTAAAGTATGTTGCAGAATAGTACAACTCATGACAGGAAAATTGACTTTAAGCGTCCTATTTTTATCGTGATACGAGAATGAGCCACCGGAAACGTTCTCACCCATGACCATAGATTATTCCAGAAGTTATATACATTGTAAAGGCAAATGAATTGGCTAAAATCTTTATCAACCATTATTTTTAGCGCTATGCGAATCGAAGGTAAGCAGATCAATAGAGGCGGAAGATGGATGGGAACAACGATCGGGAAGGAATTCCCCTATGAACCGGGGTGATCTCGAGAAATTAAGGATTTTTTTTTTAATTGCTTAACGTCTCCTATAACAACTAGGTCTTTAGAGACGGGAAAGGATGGGGGGCAAGGAATGGGAAGGAATTCGGCCATGGCCTTTTTGAAGGAAGCATCCCGGCATTAACCTGGAGTGATTTGGGGAAACCATGGAAAACCTAAATCTGGATGCCCGGACGGGGATTCGAACCGCCGTCTTCCCGAATACGAGGCCAGAACGCTAGCCGTTACACCACCACGCTCGGTGGGAAATGAAGGAAAACCGAAATCCATATTGTCGGACCGGGAATCGAACTAACCACGATCTCAAATGCCTGGCCCGGGTATATCATATATCCAGTTCCGCTACATAATCATTTTGGTGCCTTCTGTGATGCTGTCTATATTTTTGCGTCTGTCCATCTATTTCCTTTCCTTATTTTATTTTTTCAAATTCACAAATAACTGATTAATAATGTCGAGAATGCATGAGGAAAAACTACTCGTATTCGAAACCACTTGCCATAGCACTACTAGAAGCGCTGCCAACTTGGTGCGGGGGTTAAAATGGGATTGTCTTGTACTCTGGCAACATAATTTCCAGCTGAATTTACTAGAAAACTTTCGAGTACCCAACCACATTTATGACTGTGGAGAAATTCTTCATCCCCCCATATTTGGATCACACTGATAACAGCCAGTACCAATCACCAAAATAAACCAGAAATTTTTACGAGTTTTACTGCTGGTCAATTAGGCTGCTATTAGCTTATCAGAGAACAACGAAAGGAGCTGAACATTAAAACCAAAGACTAAGTATACAAGACTGCTAAAATTATATATGAGTGGACGAATAAATATCAAATATTTTCAATTAATATTATTCCAATATTTGATTATTTATTTTAAATAGATACATTGAAAACCTAAAAGATAAGCGTGGCCCTCAACCCGAAGGTTAGTTGGACCCTCCCGATTGACCTGTACTAAGCCTAGAATCAAAAGTAGAACTGCCAATTCCTTTCCTCCTTATCAGCAATAACCCGCTAATCCTACCGGGTAAAGGGATCCTACAGTTTAAATATAAATCAGAACCACGGAAGCGCTTGGGTGTACTTCACATTACACAGCAAGCTGTGCCAGAAGTAAAGACTGTGTTAAGGGTATGAGAAAATCCGAACCAAGACAGGGATTCGAACCGGGGACCTTTCGATCTCCAGTCAGATTTCTTAACCACTGAGCTACCAGACAGGATATATATAATAACCGTTCATAAATGAAAGGTAAGGAGTAATTGCTTTCTAAGTAGCCGCCGAATTTGCGTGGGCTGTCGCGTGTGATTAATAGCGAAACACGGGTCGGACTGGCGGACAAGTATGCTCTTACTGTGCACATGCATAATTAGTGGAATATCTTCACATTCAGGGCCGGCGGATAATGTGGGTATAGTGAATAGCAGTAAAATACCCACCCAGAAAACGAGAGCGACCGAGCGTACATAGAAGATAAAACAGGCAGGGGAAAAAATAAATAATAAATAGATAGACATATAGCGTATATATTAGACTGTTCATCCTTTTATATTCCAGAGCTCCAAGATATAGAATACAATCACAGCCATGTACATTCTAATACCATTTGCCTGTTACAGAGAGACGGAATAGCAATGGCAAATACCCTATTTTGGTATTTTTTTTCTACAGTCAGTCAGCCATGGTCTATAATGTATTCTGTGGTACAAACACAGGCACACACCTTTTCGCTATGGTACAATTTTACAAATTTGAATACAAAATTAAATTTTGTATGACATTTCCAATTCTGTCCACTCTTCTCCATGGCGCCAACCATATTGTTTATTTTTTTTTCCTGGAATAGGTCTCCGTTTAAATTAAGGATAACATGGAACCCTCGATCGTATTCTGTTGCGGTGGGTCTGATCAGAGGAACCAACAAAAATTAAAACCAAATGTTGTGACATTTTTAAAGGCTCCAGGTGAAGATGTGACTGAACTGAAATCATGGCTGCTAAGAGATGCTCACAAATAGCTTCATCATGACTGACACACTGAAATTCTTGATTTGATGACTACCACAGTGCTGCATGGAAGAAATAAAGAGCACCTGATTTTTTCCCCTATTTCTGATATTTCCAGAACTGAACAAGTGTTCGTTTACGTGAGTATCGTTTCTGAAGATTTCATTGTTTTAAACTGCGAACACCAGGGCAGAAACCGTATTTGATCTGGTCATTGACATTTTCGCTAAGCACAATTTGCCATTCTCAAAACCCAGAGGCTATGATGCGGCTACACGTTGTTTTTTTTTTTTGAGACTGGGCAAACACACATAATGTAATCATTGGTCATAGTATCTGTAACGCCCGGATAACTTAATTAATACACATTCCATATTATTGATCAGTTGAATTTCCAGAATATTCGGTAACATATTTGGACTGATGTCCACTTAAAATAACCTAATAACGCACGTACAGCGAACATGAACAAAGACCATTAAACTTTGGTCAAGCAACAACATTAGTGAAAGTTTTAATTAAATTGAAATTTATCCTAAGCCGGAATGACAGTTGGCATTCGTTGTTACAGTAGAGATGAGTAATTTTTTTTTAAGTTGCTTTCATTAGCAACATGTTACTGAAAAGCAGATCCACATTTTTTCAGCAGCATAATTTATCAATATTTATTTAACTATGAAACGCTATGAAAAGCAAACTTAATGAATGTATTATGGCAATTAATTTGGTAGCAGTTGCTTAGCTATTAAATTGTGGACGTAATCACGAATTTCTTCTTATAGTGTCTCTAGTCGCTGTTTTGCGAGCGAAGGTTGACACGTGACACCGTTCTACAGCCAATAGCTATCGAGCTGAGTGAATAAGTGAGCTTACGAAATTATATAGTAGATGAGTACGCCAATGATGTTATTTATTTTCGGACGCATTTCGCCTCTCGTCGAGGTATCTTCAACGTACACTTTTTTGTGTAGTAGGTTATAAGTTTTAACTTTTATATATATTGATTTTTGTTTCCATACAATACCTATCTTACATATATAAATCACATTATGATTCAACGATGTAAGATTAGTATTATATGTAAACAAAAACAGTTCTGTACAAAATTTAAAAACTGATAACCTATTATAGAAAAACGTGTACGCTGACAATTCCTCGACGAAAGGCGAAACGCGTCCGAAAATAAATGACATCAACAGTTGCATTGGTGTACTCATTAAAATAAATCGAATTTGGGTATTATTGAATCGAATGATAAGATAGAAACAATCACCAATGTTTCATACTTCGTTCGAGATTAAAAATTCGAAGAAATCTGTCGGAAAAGTATCTAGTCAGATACGCTCTTTGAAATCAACAAACCACAAATTCCACATTAGCGTAAAATTCCCAAGCGCCTCTACAAAGATAAGAGCGAAAAATCCGATTCAAAACAACTCAAGATGTTTTTCCTAAAATCTTAAAGTTCTTGAGCAAGTGCTACAACGATTCCACCCACTTCTTCAAATCGTAAGAACGATCCGCTTTGGGAAGCCCACAAATGTTGAAAGAATTATAAATTTCTGTAACAATGACTCACGGAGAAAGATTTCTAAGTAATAGAGACATGTTTTTACAAATATTTAAAAGCAGTCAAAAAATTTAAGAGGCGTTATAAATTTTTTACAGAAATACAAATGTACTAGAGGACTCATACCACACAGATTGTGCGCTTCGCCCGGCTACTCGACACTAATCCTGGCTCGTCTTGTTCGAATGAACGAAATTTTTCGGCTTTGCATCTACTAAAGAATTACTTAAGATCTACCATGCGCGAATATTGACTCAATAATATCGCCATCTTACATTTACATAGTAAACTCACAGACACACTTGATTTGCAAAAATTGTTGAATTAGTTGATTTCCAAAAACGCAAAGTACAGCACAGTTTTTGCATTGCGCAATTAATACCGAGTAACAGTAAATTTAAAAAAAAAAATTGTACGCAGTTAAAATATAGTTAATAAATTAAATGATAAATTTTTTAAATTCCTGTTGTTTATACCTTTAACGATCAGTCTTAATGATCATCACTATTATTATTATTTTAGGTAAGATACCCAAATAACATTTTCATGGGATACCCCTCCCCACCCCCCGTCCCTCCTGTTTGCCTGACTACCGACCCGGGATTAACGTGAAACGCCGACCCTGTTCACATTGCCTAAAGGTAAAAATGGACGTAAAAGACATTTACCATCTACTTTAACCTGTATAGAATTATTATAGAATCTTTTATCAAAACTTAAGGGTGTGTGTATTTTCCTGTAAATATTTTGGAATTTTCGTTAATATTTTATGTGTTTTAGTCATTATTTCACTGTTACGAGTGTCTGCTGTGCAAATTGTTAAATATCGAGGTGATCACGATAATAAAATTATATTCCGTGATTGGTATTTATTATCACGTTCCCTATCGGTGACTTGAATTGAAAATTAATATTTTTGTTCAAGTTTAATAGCAAGCAATGCCAAATGTCATTTTCAGCAATTATTTGCATAAGAAATATTTAAAAATATTTTGTTTGATTTGTAATTTTGTTTCTGCCATACATTGCCGAGGCTACCTATACGACACCACAATTGGCTTTTGCCGAGCGTGGTGGGAGAACGTGTAACGTTCTGGTATCACATTAAGGAGGACGTGGGTTCGAATACGGATTTGAATTTTTCCATGTTTTCCCAAATCACTCCAGGCGAATGACAGGATGGTTCCTTTAATAAGGCTATGGCCGAATTCCTTCCCGTTCCTTACCCCCAGTCTTTTCCCGCCTCTAATGAGTTCGACGTCGAAGAGGCGTAAAAAAAAGCAACAAAGAATTACCTCAGCAGGAAGAAAACAGCGGTTTTGCCCCCCTAATTAAGCCACGCGCCCAGCCCCCTGCGGACGCTTCCCCTATAATTATACGCCACCGCTCTGTCATTATCTACCTGGCTGTCGGAGCTCTTTCTAGATCACGCGCCCCGCCCCCTGCAGACACTACGGCGCCACTTACCGTCATTATCTTGGAGGTCGCCTCTACCTGCCGGGGCTTTTGTAGGTCACGCGCCACGCCCCCTGCAGCCACGCCGGCGCCTCTCACCGTCATTATCTTGGAGATCGCCTATACCTGCCGGAGCTCCAGTTACATGACCATTTTTCTGTACAGCGGTATTAAAACAGTAATTATTCACAAATTCATAGTAACTATTGAAATAATTAGCATATTTTTTCGTATAATATGGTCAACGGTTCAAAACCCCTTATGAGTGTTGTACAAACGCCCGTTCCAATTTTAGTGCTTTCATTCATGAAATTAAACAACTTTGATACTAATTTACAATATTTACAGAACCTTTTTCAAATGTCAAGCTGGTCAACTGAAGTGTTTAACATCAGTAAAGCCTTACACAGTTCTTTTCAAGTATTTTACCCGTTGCACATACTAATTTATGCGGAAAGGAATTACAAACTATGCATGTGGATAAAAGGCCGTTTATTATTTTATGGGGAAACTTAACTGCCGCGCACTACAATTTCCATCATTATCACGCAAAACTCTGCGACTCGCATTGACAACCCTCGTCGGTTTGATAAAGCCGGAAGGAATTCTGCATGTTGAAGAATGGAAATGGCGAAACCTAGTGTCCGCCCATTCAGGCCTAATCTTCCGAAAGATACCAAAAGGTTTACCGTCCCCCTCCAAAGGTAGTTTACTAGAATTCGGTGAGTTTAGTTTTGCGCGATACATGGACACATTGAACGAGAAGGAATACGGCCATTGCCTTTTGAGCATCACGGCATTCACCTGGAGTGATTTCAGGAAACCATGGAAAACCCAAATCTGGATGCACGGACGGGGATTCGAACCCGCGTCCCCCGAATGCGCGGCAAGAACGTTAAACCGTTCACCCACCACGTTCGGTCCTTAGGATTTGATAACAGCGAAGATATTATACGTACTTTACGTTTCTTTGAACAGCTACGAGTTGCTATTTGTTGCAAGTGAGTGCTAAATTTGTTTCATTTGTTTATTTATACATCTGGCTTACGTGGTACGTGAATAATAATTATTATTTATAAACGTGTTGTTCTCGAGTACTAGATGAAATGTGAAGTGATAGGATGATTTCTGAGATCTTGTCAAACTAAGTAGCTCATTTCGGCTTACGGATTGCGGTGAGCAGTTGTAAGTGTAAAATATAGATTTCTAATGTCAAGGTAGTGGTACTGCTCAAACTCGACCGAACTATTTTTCAGTTTTACGTTTTCCTGTTTGTATGAAAGCACAGAACTGTCGAGGTCGTTACGGGCGGGATGGGACTGGAGACTTTTAACTGGAGGGAATTCGGCCATGGCCTTTTGAAGGAAACATCCCGACATTCACCTGGAGTGATTTCGGGAAACCATGGAAAATCCAAATCTGGATGCTCGGCTTGAGATTCAAACCCCCGTCCTCCCGAATGCGAGGGCAGTACGTTAACCGTTCACCTATTACGATTGGTGTAGTATGAATAGTATGCATCATAGAATGCTCGATTACTCATACATATAGGGTCCCATATCTGATCTTCACTCTTCAACTAGCTGGCAGTCAAACACGTGAAAAATTCCCTCACTTTACACTGATTTCAAAATGTCACAAACATAAATTCACCGAAGATAGTACCCACTAAGTTATAGATCATGTTAGATCATTCATGAAATTTTTCGTCAGTGCCTGTATACGAGTCTGTTCCGAAAACTAAATGTATCTCGTGTACAACTTATAAATGTGTTGTTTTCGAATACTAGATGAAATGTGAAGTGATAGGATGATTTTTGAGATCTTGTCAAACTACGTAGTTAATTTCGACTTACGGATTGCGCTGAGCAGTTGTAAGTGTAAGATGTATATTTCTAATAGCTAGGCAGGGGCAGTGTTCAAACTCGACTGCAATATTTTCTGTGTTACATTTCCTGATTGTTTGAAAGCACAGAACTGTCGAGGTCATTTTATTTAATATTCTCTCCACGAAACAAGTCATCGATTGACATGGGGAAAAAATGGAAGAATGCATACTTTCTGCAGAAACAGCGGTTACAGATGCATAGCATATTGTCGTATCTAAAGTTGTCACAAACTGAACCACTCAAGAACAAGCTAGGAAAGGTACCAAGCACAAATTTCGAAAGTATATACCTTTTAGGACTTACAGAATACTGACAACTTATACATGCACACACCAGTGTCAAGGGTCATGAAAATATGCTCGGCGCCACAAATATTAACAGATCTTTCAGAATTTCTTGAGTTAACAGCCAGATCCTCATTCTGTTTCTATTTACCGCATATTTTGACAAGGCGTGTAGTGGGCATTCGCCTGGAGTGATTTCAGGAAACTATGGAAAAAAAAGTTAAATCTGGATGGTCGCTTCCCGAATACGTTGCCAGAGTGTTACCGCTCTCCCACCAGTCATCGTCAATCCTATTACGCACCCCACCTCATAAAATCCCGAAATGTTATGAAAACAGCAAAATATAGCGAACACAGGTAAAAAATTGCCAAAATTATGTAATATTAGTTCCACGAAAGAAGTCATCGATTGACTTGGTTAGAAGGTGACTGGGGATGTATCAGTTTCATCAAGAATTCACCATTCCTCAGTTTAGATGCCCTAAATTACTTTATATGTACACAGTTAGCATGGCAGGTAAAGTCCCTTAATGAAAAGCTTGTTGGTGTTATGAAGGACGAGGCGAATTGCACCCTGATTGTGGAGTTTGCTGGATTACGGGCAAAAATGTGTGTGCATTCTGGCTCGAGACCGACCGAACCTGTAACATTTTTTTTTTATTTGTTGAATACCAGATAACCCGTGGAGATGCTATATTTTGTGCTTAGGAACATTTCTTGTGGTATAAACTCGTAACCTTTTTCCGGAGCAGAGCCTTCGTGGGTGGATCCTCTAAAATTAGACCATACTTTAGGTATGTTTTCAACCAGTGTGAGAAACATCCACTTTATTCATAAATGGTTACAACACCTATCCACATGCATAGAAAACCCTAATCCGTATGCCCAGATCGGGATTCACACCGGTATCCTCCTGAATGAGAGGCCAACACTCTCGGTGAAATTAAAGGTGACAAAATTATAAGTTTTTGTTTATTTAAAAGTGACATGTTCACAGCATCAGTTAATCGTTTCCATAGTTTGAATAGCTGTATGGTGCAAATTGAAATCGACGTTTCACGAAATACGTCTTATACCCGTTGCGTTTGACAAACTAGTCTTCAATTATAATGACAACCTATATACCTCGCGTTGTTAAGTATCGCTTCACGCACGTTTAAACTTGCATCAGAGTCCAGATTGGTGAACTATGGGACAAGCGGTCTTCCACAAACAGGATTTCACAGCTTTACAACCACCACCACTCGCCCCACAGTACGCGTCGTGATGTACCCCACATACAACAGGCTTACCCCCACCATCACCACCTCCTATAAACTCGTAACCTTTCTCCAAAGCAGAGCCTTCGTGGCTGGATCCTCAAAAAATCAGGGCATACTTTAGGTATGTCTTCAACCGGAGTGAGAAACATCCACTTCTTTCATAAGTGGTTACAACAGTTATCCATTCAACCCACGTGCATAGAAAACCCTAATCCGTATGCCCAGATCGGGATTCACACCCGTATCCTCCTGAATAAGAGGCCAACAGTCTCGGTGAAATTAAAGGTGGCAAAATTATATGTGTTTGATTTAAAAGTGACATGTTCATAGCATTAGCTAATCGTTTCCACAATTTCGGTAACTGTATGGTGCAAATTGAAATCGACGTTTCACGAAATATGTCTTATACCCGTTGCGTTTGACAAAATAGTCTTCATTTATAATGGCAACCAATACAACTCGTGTTGCTAAGTTTCGCTTCACGCACGTTTAAACTAGCATCAGTGGCCAGATTGGTGACTATGGGACCAGCGGTCTTCCACAAACAGGATTTCACTGGTTTACACCCACCACCACTCGCCCCACAGTACGTGTCGTGATGTACCATACATACAACAGGCCAACCCCCACCATCACCACCTCCACCACAGCACGTGTCCTTCTTCCATGGACAGGACTGAACAGGTTTACCCCCACCACCACTAGACCCTATTTAACGCCCAACCACCTGCCAGCGTGTGTTTAGAAATGGCCTGCCCGATAATATTGTTCTCGTCGGTGTATCAGCTCAACGCTGGTGATTCAAAGCGTTTGACGATAGGTTTATCGTCCAAGCTTGAATTTGAGCCAGTAGTGGTGCTCGAAAAAGTGGGGCACAATACCCAAGTTATATTAACATATGAAGAATGGAGAGTGCTGACTGAAATTTCCTGGTTTCGTGTTATCTTAAATATTTCCTGTTTGGTAGTGATCCATTTAGTGAGCTGTAGCAGCTGTCTGATTTTTCTGATTAATTTGTTTGTGACTCTGTGTTTGGTTGTTTGTGAGACATGGTTTGCGCAATGTGTTACAGTAGGCGTCAGGCTCTTGAAGAGATTCGTACTACGATGGCATCTCTTCAGGCACAGGTGTGGAGCATGTTAGATGACGAACGGCAGTGCGTCGAAGAATTACCGGAGGCTACTGATGTAGAACCGGCAGGTGAGGATTGTCAGGTATCTGTTGCAGGGAACGACTGGCACCGGGTGGATAGGAGAAAGGCATCAAAATTCCAAAATAACCGACGGGAGAATGATATCTTGCCCCTAAGTAATGCGTTTTCAGTTTTGCAGGAGGTTGAAGATCTTAGTGCGAATGGCCGAGAAGCACAGCAGGGAAAATTTACTCGCAGACACCGAGTGATGCCAAGGAAAGGATTACTTATCATTGGAAGCTCCAACGTCCGACGTCTAGATAAACCCCTACGAGACCTAGCTGAGAAGAATGGTGCAGACCCTCGTACTAACGTTCATTCTGTTTGTCTTCCAGGAGCAACCGTGCCACGAGTCATGGAGGCTATACCAAAAGCGATTAGAGAATCGAACTGCCGTCAGTTGAGGATAGCTGCGCACGTCGGAACTAACGACTCGTGTCATGTTTCTGTTTCAGATATAGTGAAATCGATGGAAAAGTTGGGCCACAAGGCATATGAATCAGCGCGTGAGAATTCGGTAAAGTTGCAGTTTTCCATCTGTAGTGTCGTGCCGCGCATCGATTGTGGGGAAGCCGTATGGTGGAAGATTTATAATTTGAATTGTAGTCTACAGGAGCTGTGTCGCAGAAACAACTGGGGCTTCGTCGATCTTCGACCGATGATAGCTGCCAGCTGGGACGCATTTGACAGGTCGGGCGTCCACTACACACCGAGAATGGCGATCAAGGTGGCTGCTAAAATATGGAACCGTCTTGATGTGAATTATTTTTTAGGAACACCGTGAGGCCCGAGGATCCCTCAGTTCAACGAAGAAGACGCGTCGTTAATCTAGATCTTGGTTCTGGAAGTGACGGCGTGAATAAATCGAAATTTACAGCTCCAAATACTTCATCCGTTTCCTTTCGGAGTGAAAATAGTAAAAATGCGAATTTAGACTCTACAGATACAGATATTAAACCGCTAAGGATAATGGTACTTAATTGTCGGAGTATTAGAGGGAAAGTAGCCGATTTCCACGCTGCCGTTGCGACTAACGATGTTGATATAATACTAGGAACCGAGAGCTGGTTGACGCCAGAGGTAGAATCTAGCGAAGTATTTGCTCCTCAATTCAATGTTTTTCGGAAAGACAGAACTACCTCAATGGGCGGAGGTGTGTTCGTGGCCGTTAATAAAACCATCAATTGCTCCGTAGTAAATGAAACGGAAAATTGTTGCGAGTTAATATGGGTGAAGGTAAAAATTGGCAAAAGCTTAAAGTTCATAATAGGATCATTTTACCGACCTCCGGACTCTGGATTAGATAACGCGGAATATTTTAGACAGTCACTTAATAGTATTTCTCAGAAATTTCAGGGACATACATTGATCATTGGAGGTGATTTTAATATACCCTCTGTTAACTGGGACACATTTACGTTCAGATCAGGCGGAAGAGATAGGTTAATAACCGAAACGTTGCTGGAATCATTCGCGGAAAATTCTCTTGAACAGATGGTCGAAGAGCCAACGCGGAGCGTCAAAGATTCCTCGTCCATTTTGGATCTTTTTCTTACTAACAATCCGGATATTGTAGATAAAGTTTGTATAGATGACGGTATAAGTGATCACAAGGCGATTGTGGTAACTTTAAAATCTAGGCTGAATTTGAAGCATGATAAAGACAAACTCGTATATTGTTTCGATAAGGCAAATGATGCGTTTATGGTCGATCATTTGGCGAAAAATTTTGAAACGTACACGCTTAATACAAATGTTGAGGAACTTTGGTTTAATTTGAAAGAAATAATATGGACCGGCTTAAATCAATTTGTTCCCAAGAAGTTTATTAAGGTTAGTAAAAACTTCCCGTGGTTCAATAGGGAAGTGAAACGTTTGCTCAGGAAGCAAAGGCGTTTACATGCGACGGTAAAGAAATCGGGGGACTCATCTGATCGCGCTAAATTAGTCCACTTGCGAGCGGATGTGCGTAAGGCAATGCGTGATGCGTTTAAAGAATTCCAAGCCAGAAATTTATCCGAAGATCTGATTACTAATCCAAAAAAGTTCTGGTCATATGTCAAATTAATAAGAGGCTCTCGTAAGGTCATGCCGTCGTTGATTAATGAAAATGGGGAATTATCAGAAACTAGCGTCGAGAAAACAGAAATTTTGAATAATGTATTTAAAAAAGCTTTCACGTCAGAAAACTCGGAGGAGATTCCGATATTTAACAATCGAACCAACAAAATTATGAATGATCTCGTTCTCGATGTCGAGGGAATAACTAAACTGCTTATGAATGTAAATCCCAACAAGGCTCCAGGACCAGACGGTATTCCTACAAGATTCTACTCTAGGTACGCAAAGGAAATTGCGCCGTATTTGATGAAATTATATACCGCCTCCTTGGATCAAGGAAAAATACCAGCCGAATGGAAGACCGCCATCGTAAGTCCAGTGTTCAAAAGTGGGAATGTTAATGATCCTCAAAATTATAGGCCGATCTCGTTAACCTCAATATTTTGCAGGATTTTGGAACACATCATCTATTCAAATGTCATGCGGTTTTTGGATGAAGATGAGCTTTTAAACCCAAATCAACATGGATTCAGAAAAGGCCGATGCTGCGAAACACAACTTGCCCTCTTAATTCACGACTTGAGCCGTATTATAGATAAGCAATCCCAGGTTGATTTAGTTTTATTAGACTTCAAAAAAGCTTTCGACACTGTGCCTCACACTAGGTTACTTAGGAAACTTCGCGGTTACGGTATATCTAGACAAATATGTGATTGGGTTGCAGACTTTTTGAAGGACAGAACACAGTGTGTAGTTCTCGACGGTGAGCGTTCATCACTTGCCGAAGTGAAGTCCGGGGTTCCCCAAGGAAGCGTGATAGGGCCTCTGTTGTTTCTCATATACATTAATGATTTGTGCGACATAATAAGGGGAATGAAAAGATTATTTGCCGATGATGCTATTATTTATCGTGAAATCACAACCCAGGACGACTGCACTTTGTTACAAGACGATATTATGAAAATAATTGCGTGGTGTAAAGATTGGCAGTTGGAGTTAAACGCTAAAAAGTGCCAAGTCATGCGTGTAAGTAAAAAGGTGACACCATTTAGCTTTGAATATACAATTAATGGCACTGTCCTTAGAACGGTAGATTCCGCTAAATACCTAGGGGTAACAATTCGTAATAATTTGTCGTGGAATGAGCATATCGAGAATGTAATTGGGAAAGCAAATCGTATGCTTCGATTTCTAGGTCGTAATTTAAAACAATGCACTCCGGAAGTTAAATCGATTGCGTACAAGTCACTAGTGAGGCCTC
This sequence comes from Vandiemenella viatica, assembly GCA_031002005.1. NCBI lineage: Eukaryota > Metazoa > Arthropoda > Insecta > Orthoptera > Morabidae > Vandiemenella > Vandiemenella viatica. Next base: position 23,150,083 of record CM061921.1, read on the forward strand.
ACCTGGAATATTGTTGCTCTGTATGGGGTCCTCATCAAAAGGGATTAATGGAGGCATTAGAGATGGTCCAAAGAAGAGCCGCCCGATTCGTGACAGGTATATATAGTTGGAGGGAAAGCGTAAGTGCCATGTTGAAGGAGTTAGGTTGGGAAGACCTGGAGCACCGAAGGCTTTGCTCTCGACGGAAGCTAATTGAAAAATTCTCGACTGACGTATTTCGGAATGACAGCAAACAAATATTGCTACCAGCAACATTCATATCTCGGAATGACCGCGAAAATAAGATAAGAGAAATCAGGGCCAGAACCGATTCATTTCTCTACTCATTTTTTCCACGAGCGATTAGGGAATGGAATAGAATAGATTTACCGGGCGAGTAAACACAAAATCGGACAGGAGTAGCTTCCGATAAAGCACTCCGGCCATCCTGATCTGGGTTTTCCATGGTTTCCCTAGATCGCTCCAGGCGAATGCTGGGATGGTTCCTCACAATAGCCCATGGGCGCCTCCTGCCATATCCCGTACATCCCTTCCAAACCATTACCTTTCCTGACAGGTGCAATGCACCCTCCGCCAAACACTTTTGGTGAATCGCGGAGTAATTGTAATAGTAATAGTAATAGTAAGTATTGGATGTAGTGTCCGATTTGTTCAACACAGAAAGCTCCCACACGGATGTTCCGATTGGTGATCACTACGTCTCCTTCCGAATGGTGGCTGGGATAAAAACTGTATGTGCTTATCGCAATTCCTATACTGCCAAGTATGTATTCTTCAGAGAATTGAAATGGCAAAACCTCATTGACGTGCAGCCTGCAGTGACTGGAGCGCGTTATCCTAAGCTAACACGTAACATGCTGGCCCGCCTAACCTAAATTATCTACAATAACCTCAATTACAGTAAGGGTTTCATGGTTTTTTAGCCCAAAACTGAGGTTAATCTCAATAACCTCAATTAGTGCAAGAGTGTCATGGTTTCTTAACCCAAAACTGTGGTTAACCTCTAGTGCATCGCACACTCGTTACCGCTTTTTCCCATCACACGCGCTCTCAATTTATGAAAAAATAAGTGTTAACCTGAGCTTGCAATAACTTATCCCACCTTATCCCTTCATCAGGTAGGCCCAGCATGTTATGTCTTAGCTTACGTGTTAAACACTAGTGCATCCCACCCTCATTATATATAAAGTTATCGCTTTTCATGCACTCCCAATTTTATCAAATATAAGAATTAACCTGAAATTACGCTAACTTATTCCACCTTCATGATAGTGGTTTTATTATGACTTGTGTGTGCGTTAATGTGTCTGATACGTTATGTCAGCACCTTTGATCGAATACATCGTCAAACGCTTTGAATCACCAGCGTTGAGCTGATACACCGACGAGAACAATATTATCGGGCAGGCCATTTCTAAACACACGCTGGCAGGTGGTTGGGCGTTAAATAGGGTCTAGTGGAGGTGGGGGTAAACCTGTTCAGTCCTGTCCATGGAAGAAGGACACGTGCTGTGGTGGAGGTGGTGATGGTGGGGGTAAGCCTGTTGTATGTGTGGTACATCACGACACGTACTGTGGGGCGAGTGGTGGGTGTAAACCTGTGAAATCCTGTTTGTGGAAGACCGCTGGTCCCATAGTTCACCAATCTGGCCACTGATGCTAGTTTAAACGTGCGTGAAGCGAAACTTAGCAACACGAGGTGTATAGGTTGCCATTATAAATGAAGACTATTTTGTCAAACGCAACGGGTATAAGACATATTTCGTGAAACGTCGATTTCAATTTGCACCATACAGTTACCGAAATTGTGGAAACGATTAGCTAATGCTATGAACATGTCACTTTTAAATCAAACACATATAATTTTGTCACCTTTAATTTCACCGAGACTGTTGGCCTCTCATTCAGGAGGATACGGGTGTGAATCCCGATCTGGGCATCGGATTAGGGTTTTCTATGCACGTGGGTTGAATGGATAACTGTTGTAACCACTTATGAAAGAAGTGGATGTTTCTCACTCCGGTTGAAGACATACCTAAAGTATGCCCTGATTTTTTGAGGATCCAGCCACGAAGGCTCTGCTTTGGAGAAAGGTTACGAGTTTATAGGAGGTGGTGATGGTGGGGGTAAGCCTGTTGTATGTGGGGTACATCACGACGCGTACTGTGGGGCGAGTGGTGGTGGTTGTAAAGCTGTGAAATCCTGTTTGTGGAAGACCGCTTGTCCCATAGTTCACCAATCTGGACTCTGATGCAAGTTTAAACGTGCGTGAAGCGATACTTAACAACGCGAGGTATATAGGTTGTCATTATAATTGAAGACTAGTTTGTCAAACGCAACGGGTATAAGACGTATTTCGTGAAACGTCGATTTCAATTTGCACCATACAGCTATTCAAACTATGGAAACGATTAGCTGATGCTGTGAACATGTCACTTTTAAATAAACAAAAACTTATAATTTTGTCACCTTTAATTTCACCGAGAGTGTTGGCCTCTCATTCAGGAGGATACCGGTGTGAATCCCGATCTGGGCATACGGATTAGGGTTTCTATGCATGTGGATAGGTGTTGTAACCATTTATGAATAAAGTGGATGTTTCTCACACTGGTTGAAAACATACCTAAAGTATGGTCTAATTTAAGAGGATCCACCCACGAAGGCTCTGCTCCGGAAAAAGGTTACGAGTTTATACCACAAGAAATGTTCCTAAGCACAAAATATAGCATCTCCACGGGTTATCTGGTATTCAACAAATAAAAAAAAAATGTTACAGGTTCGGTCGGTCTCGATCCAGAATGCACATACATTTTTGCCCGTAATCCAGCAAACTCCACAATCAGGGTGCAATTCGCCTCGTCCTTCATAACACCAACAAGCTTTTCATTAAGGGACTTTACCTGCCATGCTAACTGTGTACATATAAAGTAATTTAGGGCATCTAAACTGAGGAATGGTGAATTCTTGATGAAACTGATACATCCCCAGTCACCTTCTAACCAAGTCAATCGATGACTTCTTTCGTGGAACTAATATTACATAATTTTGGCGATTTTTTACCTGTGTTCGCTATATTTTGCTGTTTTCATAACATTTCGGGATTTTATGAGGTGGGGTGCGTAATAGGATTGACGATGACTGGTGGGAGAGCGGTAACACTCTGGCAACGTATTCGGGAAGCGACCATCCAGATTTAACTTTTTTTTCCATAGTTTCCTGAAATCACTCCAGGCGAATGCCCACTACACGCCTTGTCAAAATATGCGGTAAATAGAAACAGAATGAGGATCTGGCTGTTAACTCAAGAAATTCTGAAAGATCTGTTAATATTTGTGGCGCCGAGCATATTTTCATGACCCTTGACACTGGTGTGTGCATGTATAAGTTGTCAGTATTCTGTAAGTCCTAAAAGGTATATACTTTCGAAATTTGTGCCTTGGTACCTTTCCTAGCTTGTTCTTGAGTGGTTCAGTTTGTGACAACTTTAGATACGACAATATGCTATGCATCTGTAACCGCTGTTTCTGCAGAAAGTATGCATTCTTCCATTTTTTCCCCATGTCAATCGATGACTTGTTTCGTGGAGAGAATATTAAATAAAATGACCTCGACAGTTCTGTGCTTTCAAACAATCAGGAAATGTAACACAGAAAATATTGCAGTCGAGTTTGAACACTGCCCCTGCCTAGCTATTAGAAATATACATCTTACACTTACAACTGCTCAGCGCAATCCGTAAGTCGAAATTAACTACGTAGTTTGACAAGATCTCAAAAATCATCCTATCACTTCACATTTCATCTAGTATTCGAAAACAACACATTTATAAGTTGTACACGAGATACATTTAGTTTTCGGAACAGACTCGTATACAGGCACTGACGAAAAATTTCATGAATGATCTAACATGATCTATAACTTAGTGGGTACTATCTTCGGTGAATTTATGTTTGTGACATTTTGAAATCAGTGTAAAGTGAGGGAATTTTTCACGTGTTTGACTGCCAGCTAGTTGAAGAGTGAAGATCAGATATGGGACCCTATATGTATGAGTAATCGAGCATTCTATGATGCATACTATTCATACTACACCAATCGTAATAGGTGAACGGTTAACGTACTGCCCTCGCATTCGGGAGGACGGGGGTTTGAATCTCAAGCCGAGCATCCAGATTTGGATTTTCCATGGTTTCCCGAAATCACTCCAGGTGAATGTCGGGATGTTTCCTTCAAAAGGCCATGGCCGAATTCCCTCCAGTTAAAAGTCTCCAGTCCCATCCCGCCCGTAACGACCTCGACAGTTCTGTGCTTTCATACAAACAGGAAAACGTAAAACTGAAAATGTTCGGTCGAGTTTGAGCAGTGCCACTACCTTGACATTAGAAATCTATATTTTACACTTACAACTGCTCACCGCAATCCGTAAGCCGAAATGAGCTACTTAGTTTGACAAGATCTCAGAAATCATCCTATCACTTCACATTTCATCTAGTACTCGAGAACAACACGTTTATAAATAATAATTATTATTCACGTACCACGTAAGCCAGATGTATAAATAAACAAATGAAACAAATTTAGCACTCACTTGCAACAAATAGCAACTCGTAGCTGTTCAAAGAAACGTAAAGTACGTATAATATCTTCGCTGTTATCAAATCCTAAGGACCGAACGTGGTGGGTGAACGGTTAACGTTCTTGCCGCGCATTCGGGGGACGCGGGTTCGAATCCCCGTCCGTGCATCCAGATTTGGGTTTTCCATGGTTTCCTGAAATCACTCCAGGTGAATGCCGTGATGCTCAAAAGGCAATGGCCGTATTCCTTCTCGTTCAATGTGTCCACGTATCGCGCAAAACTAAACTCACCGAATTCTAGTAAACTACCTTTGGAGGGGGACGGTAAACCTTTTGGTATCTTTCGGAAGATTAGGCCTGAATGGGCGGACACTAGGTTTCGCCATTTCCATTCTTCAACATGCAGAATTCCTTCCGGCTTTATCAAACCGACGGGGATTGTCAATGCGAGTCGCAGAGTTTTGCGAGATAATGATGGAAATTGTAGTGCACTGCATTTAAGTTTCTCCATGTACATCACTCATAAAATAATATACGGCCTTTTATCCACATGCATAGATAGTTATTCCTTCCCGTATAAATTAGTATGTGCAACGGGTAAAATACTTGAAAAGAACTGTGTATGGCTTTACTGATGGTAAACACTTTAGTTGACCAGCTTGACATTTGAAAAAGGTTCTGTAAATATTGTAAATTAGTATCAAAGTTGTTTAATTTCATGAAAGAAAGCACTAAAATTGGAAAGGGCGTTTGTACAACACTCATAAGGGGTTTTGAACCGTTGACCACATTATACGAAAAAATATGCTAATTATTTTAATAGTTACTATGAATTTGTGAATAATTACTGTTTTAATACCGCTGTACAGAAAAATGGTCATGTAACTGGGGCTCCGGCAGGTATAGGCAATCTCCAAGATAATGACGGTGAGAGCGGCGCCGGCGTGGCTGCAGGGGGCGCGGCGCGTGACCTACAAAGATAATGACGGTAAGAGGCGCTGTCGTGTCTGCAGTGGGCGTGGCGCGTGACCTACAAAGAGCCCCGGCAGGTAGAGGCGACCTCCAAGATAATGACGGTAAGCGGCGCCGTCGTGTTCGCAGGGGACGCGGCGCGTGATCTAGAACGAGCTCCGCAGCCAGGTAGATAATGACAGCGCGGTGGCGTATAATTATAGGGGAAGTGGCCGCAGGGGGCGGGGCGCGTGGCCTAATTAGGGTGGGAAAAACCGCTGTTTTCTTCCTACTTACCTCGTATCGCTATCCTGCTTGTTGCCGTTTCAAGTCGTAGATTTTTACCAGATTTACTATGGAAGACTTGGTAAGTAGAAGCGGTGTTAGTGACTGGACTATTGTATTCCAGATAACAATTATGAATACTTTTGTTGAGGGATTTGAATGTAAATAATTTGTGGAACTTGCAATGTATACGTTATAAGAATTCTCCTTTCGTTTCCTTTTCGCTTCTCTCTACAGCGAATACAGTTGGTTGATCGTGATCATCAGTGTGCATGATATTACCTTCAGCCTAGTTGTTTGCTATTACGCAAGATGCCATTCTGTTTCTCACATTTTCCTCAACATAACAAAAAAGTTTTCGGTGGAACCTACGTGGCCAATGGATGCAGAAGAACCCTGTGACGTAGGCCGACGAATATGCTGCCTAAACCATTACGCAGATGCCGCATTCTCTGGCTTTAAGACCACCGTGTAGTTAAAACTTAATGTCGTAGCTGGGAGTGTACTCGAAAATGCAAATCGGAAGCATTATCTATTTACTCAACACACGGAATTTCTGGAATTTGAAATGTTCCTTGTAACGATAACATTGCATCGTTTTTAGAGATGCTTGTGGTAATTGAACTTGTTTTAGCATCAGCTTAGTTTTTACTACAAGCCGTGTCTTATTGTTTAATTGGTTTACATTAAGTTCACTTAACTTTTTCAATCAAAAAGGCTTCACACAGTTTTATGGATTTTCACAATGAAATTTTGTTGACAAGATCAGTTATTGTTAGATAATTGTAAAAATTGTAAAAATTCAATTTATAATTTATTCATAAGTCCAAACATTAGCAAATTACATACTGTCATTTTCCCTTCTTTTCACCTTTCCGATACCTTAATTATTCCTTGAGGAAAGGGAATCTTTTTTGCTATTGTTGTTTTCGGATGTTGAGTATGCAGTAATGCTAAACACGTTCTGCGCTATCTCTGAAAGCCTTATACTACAACAGACGATTCATCTCGACATATCCTGACCAACTACTCTTTGAAGTCTTTCTCAATTCTCTCGTACTTCATATTACCGTTTAGAATAAGTTTCGTAATAATGTTCAATCGTACCGGTCAAACAATTATTTTCTACTGTGGTCACTCAACGACTGAAATGCTGAATTACTACTTGTATCCGTGCATTACGCAATGCTACAAACTTAGGCAACTGTTTATTATGTTAGAAAAAAGGCAATTATAGCAATTATTAATTTGAACGTCTCTAGAAATTTCCAGTTCTTACATTTATTAATGTTTTAACTTGTCTTCAGAAATATGATTATTGATTTTTAACGTTATTAACGTTGAAGACATCTGAGGCACATGAATAAGAGTCACTGGAATGTTAAATAATTTTTCTCACAAGAGGCATATCATTATCAATTCTGCAAATTTCGAAGAGTATACAAGTTGCCAAAAGGATTTGATTGCGGATATCCAGACAGAGAGGTAAATACCAATAATTACAATTAGTTTTTATTGCAATCAGTGTGAGTAACAGAGATGATTTCTTAGAGTTCTGTTTACTTGTATCGTTAATATATGGACACATACTACTTATAATTTTAAAATACTGATGTGTTTTATATCTTATTTTTCTAAAAAAAAAAATTAGGATAATGAAACGAGTTTCTGATACGGTATAGCATATCAACATTTTTCTAGAAACATCTAAACATTTTTGTTTGTATAATAGGATTGTGCAGACGTTAGAGATCCATATGGTTGTGTAAAACTGTTACTTAGCAATTTTGAGACAGCCAATATTCCTGTAGGTGATATTGGCCGATCTCATCTGCAACTATCTATGGAAAGCCTCTTATCTATTCAACGTGGGGGCTCGAACAAGGAGAAGTTTCCGGGGGGCTCACTTTGGTCACATTTCTCTAACAAATATTTGACCTACTATCAAAAACGTAACCGTCTTCCAGGTAACTGCCATTTGACTGACTGAAATAACTTTGTTTGTCATGCAATTTTCTTCCTATTATGTATGTTTACAAACCCTGAAAACTATTAAATTGAATGGTAAGTAAATACTGTAAATGACTTTGGCTCTTTTAATACTTAACAATATAATATAGCCAACAACAATCAATCTAAGGTAAATAACACCGCATAATGCATTTCAGACAAATAATTAACTATACGAGATCTAGTTACGAAACTTAACATCGACGTAAGAATAGTTGGCATCGCCATCATCCTTAAATATGACAAATTAAAAAGAAAAAAACCATATAGGAACCAATGAAAATTTCCTTAGATTAACTTCGTGAAGTATTTAAAAAAAAAAAAAAATACCTGACGAAAGTGATAAAAAGGAATGAAGTATCCTAGAAATATTCACTTTCCATTATTTATGCAAGAAAGGAAAACCAAAATTGTCAAGAACAAACACGACAGTTTTCGTCATCTAATATGCAGAGTAAGTAGCTTGTTTGATTCTTGCTTAGTGCAGGAGAGATTTTCAGTTGATCCGGAGTTCGTCTTGTATCTAAACCAAACACAAACATCAAATAAGTTAAGAATTGGGCTTTGAAGTGTCATCGATCTGCTAATTATATTTTTTAAAGTAAACACATCCCAGAAAGATACGTACGTGAAGGATTTTGCAAGTCGAAAAAATCTTTCATATACATCAAATTCATTATTTCTTAACGCCATTATTGACAAAGGAAACATGAATAAGTCCTGAGAACACTATAAATTCCGAACATATTCCTTGCCTTATAATAAAGTTTTAGATATTTTTCGGTACGTTTATAGAACATTCTGGAGCGGGTTTTCACTGCACACCTTTTGATGGTTTGTGAAGTGGAACATCTGAGTTTATTCCGGTTATTATAACGCATTCATCATGATGTAAAAAATGACAAATTAATCATAACATTAAGAGAAAGTAGTCACATATCTTTGTTTATGCTTCAACAGAGAGCTGTCTCGTAAAATCCATGCAGCAGACAGTTTGCTCACCCATCGCAGATCTGTTATCATTCAATAGTTAACGAGAAAATATTAACAAGTGGTGCATGATTGCAAAATATTGACGAAATAATCAGAGGGCAGCAATTTGAAGAGTTGAAGACATTTATTTTTAGCATCATAATCACCGGAGACTTTATTTTTGCTAAGAGAAAAGCATGTGGTTGTTTTGAGTTTTTTTTTTTTTTTTTTTTTAAAACTTGGTCTGTGTTTTATTTCATAAGTTAATGAGATGCAGGAAAAGCAAAAACCATTCTCTAAAAGTTTCATTTGTGTTTTAGTGCAGAAAACGTTCAAAATAGCAGTAGTAATTAGAAAAATTATTACTGCTCTTCCCAAGCTGTTTACTTAAGTTAAAGATGAAACGTTCTTTGATTAACTGGAAAATAAACTGAAGGAGACAATTTCAAATACCAAGAATAGACTATAAACAGCACAGAACATCTGTCTTTGTGATTTATTACTCTTGCTCATTACATGCAGGGATCGCGTGCAGTGGGGCGACCAATGTGAAATGAGAGCTATTATCAGCCACCTGTGGAGCTTACCATAATCGTTAGCACGTCCATGTAAGACTGTTTTACTGAGCGTGGTGAGTGTGTGGTAACGTTCTGGCACCGCATTCGAGATGACACAGGTTCGAATACCCGTCCGGTCGTCGATGGTTTCCCGAAATCACTCCAGACACATGCTGGGATGGTTCCTTGGTCGTGACTGAAATCCTGCCCTTTCCTTGTACCCAGTCCTTTCACTCATCTAATGGTCTCAACGTCGATAACAAGTAAGGCCATCAGGAAAAAAGTTCCAATACATAAAATGCCTAACATATGGAAAATAATTGCTTATTCACGAACTGTAAATATCTGGGCCGGCCTCGGTAGCGTAGGGGCTAGAGTACTTGCGCTTCTTGCATTTTCACAAATCTGTAGGTATAAAATTTCCTACTGGGATTTAACACAAGTTTCTAAGAGCCAAGCAATGATTCAATTAAATTTGGTTTAGTGAAGTCAATTTCCACTCGTGTTTGTGTCTCACAATAGACTGAATTGTTACTTGCTCTAACAATATGCTTCTGGTTATTAATGTATTTGCTCAGATAATTTCAAACTCATAAATTTGGTGACATCACGTGGGTATATCAACCACTTTGTTACTCGAATATTTAAATTTACGGTCCCACTATTCTACATTTGGAGTCGACTAGTAAGTTTGAGAGCCCATCAACACGACTGCGCCCTGACTGAGATATATCGGCTGAATGTAATATAGTTCAGGAAGGAAATGTTACCGGACAAGAAGTGTCACAGACGTGTGTTACAACAACCAAAGTTCGTGCAAAACAGAGGGCAACCATTTTCGAAGAGGACTTTCAAAATAATGTCTGCGTTCGAGGGTATCCAAGTTCTCCAGTTGCTGCAAATTGTATAGTATCCAGTTTATACACACTACCGTTCAATTCTAACGGTGGTTGTATGTCACCGAAGCTGTAGAAAAATTTCACTTATTCTTAAGACTTTAAACGTGTGGACATTGAGGCCGATAGAGGTGGGAGAGGATTGGAGGCAATAAATGGGAAGGAATTTGGCCATGGAATTTTGAAGCAACCGTCTCCGTATTTCTCAGGAGTGATTTCGGAAAGCACAATAAACTGTAATCTGGAATGCCGCATGAGGATTCGAGCGGTGGGATCCAAACCACGTAAGATTTCTGCAGTACTTCACATTACGCAGCAAGCTGTGATAGAGATGAAGTTTGGCTTAAGGTCCTATGAAAATCCCTACCGATAAAGGGATTCAAACCGCGACCTTTCGATCTCCATTTAGACGTCTAAATAACTTTGCCACCAGGTCCTATACTGATAGTGATTGATACATATTCATGATTGGGCTATACCATTCAAGAACAATACAGTAGAGTGGTTGCTGTAAATATGAAAAATATATTTTTATATTACAGTATTTTACAGGCTGACAATGGAAAGGAATTTTAAAATTAAAAGTTTAAAACGCTCCTGACTAGCAGTGGTATTAATAATTACACCACACATTGTCATCTTAAGGCATTAATAATTGAAAGCTTCAACAGAACTATGAAGAATGCAAGGTGGATGTTATTTAGCAGACGTTCACATCCATACGTTGAATTACTTGTGTAGTTAATGTCAAATTACAGTCGTGACATCGTACCATCAAGCTGAAAATCTGTGTACATTTTTTTATTTAGCGGGTGATAAGGAATGCATCGATGTTGGTGAAGAGGATAGGTTCTGATAAATCACATAACACTTGGCTAAATGTAAAAGATTTATTTAAATTATAAGGTAAACCAAAAATGTATTTTTAACTTATTCAAGTGCCATGTTAGTCAATACAAGGCTTTTTTAATGCTTAGAGAATAATGTATATAAAACAAAAAATGTAAAATAGTTTTTCCTAATAAAGAGCCTTATTATTCTATACAATATATTGCAGTCAATAAGATGTACTTGAACTCCTACAAGAACTAGCAGCTGCCCGCAATTTCGTTCGCATCGACTGTTAGTGTGCAAACCACCCTTTTAAACCAAGGTGATGAAGAATATTATCATCCATGGCCCCAAGAGATCACTGAACGTTATTTACGTCTTGCATGAGCGAAACATACATTGCTCTGAATAATACTATGCTAATCATAAGCTGAAATCCCCGTCCGGGCATCCAGATTTGGGTTTTCCATGGTTTCCCAAATCACTCCAGGCAAATGCCGGGATGCTTCCTTCAAAAGGCCATGGCCGAATTCCTTCCCATTCCTTGCCCCCAATCCTTTCCCGTCCATAAAGACCTCGCTGTTGAAAGACGTAAAGCGGTTAAAAAAAAAAAAGCTGAAATCATGATAAACATTTCTAGCGCGAGAACCAACTCATCTTTAAATGTATATTATTTGTGGACACTTTTATATATTCATTTTAACTCTGTGTATCAATATAGATGTAATTTTAAATTTAACAACCATCACTTATTTGTGTTAGAATACCTAGTTTATCTCATTGTAATATTTCCATAGAACATAACATCCAATCTAATATCATTTTTGATGCTACGAAAAACTCTTCGTACGTTAACGTCTTTGCTATGTTTGTAAATGCAGCAGCAAATTCACAGCGTGCTCTTAGGTTCTGTTCATATTCTACAAAAATAACATCAATATCATCAGTGTTAGTGCAGTGTCGTTTTTAAACATGTGCCTTCACAGAAATGGATCATATCTTCTCGCCTCTTACAGGAGTTTGTTTTCGGAAATAAGCAGATATCAAACGTAAGTTAAACACTTAAGGTTAACCATCAAAACCTACAATTAAAATTACTCTAATTTAACAAGAAATGTTACTTTTCCATTATTATGGGACGCATAAACACGCTCGCAATTTGAATTTGCATATCTAAAGACACAATTAATGAAAACCACCTGATGATGAGCATTGTTTGCTCGAAACCGCTAATGGTTGAATAAACAAAATAAAAACAAATTGTGACTGGTCGCTGTCTTCCATATCAACCCAAATTTGATAACACAGACGCTGAATTCCACCAATCTATTATGGAGAAAATATTATTACATTTATATTAATCCCTTAACTTTTTGATATAGGATCAAAATAAAACATATCCTATTTTATTCGCGGGACCACGGACTGTTCATTAATCGAAACTACATCAAATCAGACTAGTAATTTTTACGTGAATCACGTTCAATGAAAAATTCTGTTAAATTTATTAGCTTTACAAGGTAACATCAAAATAAAGAACACTCAATTTACCAACGGCACCACGAACTGTCCATCTGTCGATACTATCAAAACCGGACCAGCAGTTCTAGCGTTCAGTTAAAATACAACTTGAATTTATGAGTTCACAATGTCACATAAAAATGAAACATACCCTATTTTGCATGAAATCCATCATCTAGTAGGCTGGTATGCTTGATGCTGAATTTTAACTCGTACTTGTCGGATGTACCTAACTTGGAGACCATCAGACATGTTAAGAACGGATTTCGATCTGCTTTATATATATACATTGTAACAGGTTAGGGTGATTCAAAGGGTTTTTTTGATTAATTTTTATTAAAAATTAATTATCAAAATTAAAAATCTTTGATTGGCAAGAATCTTCCAACATCGGTCAGGTCTTAAAAGAACTGACATTGATTTTTTTATTTAATTGCTATGGCTTCTACATCGCTAGGCCACTTTACATTTACCGTTAACATCACTCAAACAAGCCAACAACAAGCCTAGACGTTACAATACGCCGTTATTTCAAGCAAACAATATTTGAATTTATTTTTAATGTAAGTCATGAATCACCTACAAATTTAAATATCAAAATTAACAAATGATATTGAAAATGAACAACGTTAACAATTGTAACATTAGATATTTACAACATTGAATCTCGGGCGCCTTTAATAGTCACAATAAAATTCGTGCTATCACGTTTCACAAAGGGTTTTGTACAAGAGAAAGTCTCGTAATCTCAGGACGCTTACGGAATTCAACAGTCTCGTGAACTCGTCATGCCTGGTGGAGTACTTTACCAATTTGCTGACAGCGACTTTGCAAGTTGTGTCACAGCCTATCTGCGTGACATGGCGGTCTACCGTCACTCCAGGATCGCCAGTCTGCGATCTTATAAGACGACTACCAGTATGACATCAGCTCTGTCGAACCGTCCTCGTCCTCTCCAAAAACTTAACCGTCACTCTCCACTGCCGTAGAAAGAGTCGACCGTTCCTCTCCGCTGTCGGAGAAAGAGTCGACCGTTCCTCTCCACTGTCGGAGAAAGAGTCCCCCGTTCCTCTCCACTGTCGGAGAAAGAGTCCACTCTTCCTCTCCGTAGTCACATGTGGGCAGAAAGAAACACATCAAAAACCCGAATACCACTTCTCATTGGAGGAAATGGGCTTCTTGAAATCACGTGTTCCACCTCGCGCATTCAGATACGTGGATTCGCGCTCACGCGTCTCTTGGCGTGGCGGGAGAAAACTCGCCGACCTTCGCCATTGCCACCCCCAGCGTCAGGGGCAACGTCCGCTGGCCTGTAGGCGACACTGTGGCGGGCTGGGTAACGCTACTGTTTTCCGCCCCAGGATACGGAGTCTCAGCTGTCCGCTCCTTGCCAGAAATCACCCCTCGCTTATTTTCCGTACACTCCCTGAATAACTTGGCATTCAGTACACCACATATAGTCTTTGGCTGGCCCCGAGATTAAATCAATTTACAGATCTGATTATATAAACAAATTTAACTAAGAAAAATGTAAAATATAAAATATTAACTATTAAAATTGTAGTAGACATAATAACGTCTTGCTACAACATATATGTTGAAGGTTACACAGCATATACGTCTGTGGTATAATCGTTTCTCAAAATGCGCTCTAGTTTTTGAGATATTCACATGAAAAATAATAAAAAAATTCTAAATGTTGTATATATAGTAAATTATTGCACCGTATTACCAAATGGCGGCTTGGTCTGTGGGATAGGGTGCTAGTCTCGTATTTTTCTACCCGCGTTCAAATCCTCGCAGAGTTATACAATTTTATTTATTTTTATCTTCAGAAATTGTCAAGCATGACATTTTTAGTTTGTTTAAACTTTATTTACACACTTTTATTGGGTGAAATAATATTTAAAACAAATCATATTACCTACAATTCAGCGTCATTTTTTTTTTCCTGAAAAACGTTTTTCATAATGAATTGACGGGTCTACCGACGAATTGTCTTTTGACAACGCAAATCGGCCACACACCCTTGAAACCTTCATTGCAATCATACACCAAGAAAGTCAGCATTCTTACATTATTTTTCTACTTTTTGTTTATAAGTTTCGATGCATTTTCAATTTAAATAGTTACTATCATTTTATTTATTTCATCTTCGTAGTTTCTTTACTTGTATAGAGGTATTTCAAACGAAATATGTAGCATTGGGAAGATAGTTTTTTCTTTCTTTCTTCTACATACGATTTGTTTCAAGAACGGTTGCGTGTAAATAGTTGAAAATAAAATAGTAGGCCTATCCGTGACGAAAAAATGGAGCTCAACAAGGAAATGGAGGAACATGTGACAAATGCTTACAAACATTGCAAAATTCTTGTGTCAGATTCCAGTTTACTAGCAGATTAGCCTCCTGGCTTAATTTTATTGGGCTTGACAATTTCTGAAGATAAAATAAATAAAAATATTTGATTCTGTGGGGATTTGAACTCTTCTTAACATGTCTGATGGTCTTGAAGTAAGTCTAGAAGGACGGTACTTCAACTAGTTTTTATTTGTAATGAAGGCTTTAGGGTTCGTCAACGTCTAGGTCATCAGTATGGAGAATGTATTTGGGGGGGGGGGGGGAGTATGGAACAGCAAAATAAATCAGCCATGTCGTTTTTGAGGTGGTTTAGGAAAATCACGGACAACAGAAACCACAATGGTGTAACTGAGGTTCGAACGCGGGTCGTCCTGAATGCCAAACCCTATCATTAACGCTCATTCGCAGTAAACATTAGAACTTCTACACGCTTGACTACGAGGGGACAATGAGATTCTTCTTTTTATTATATAGAACAATTTTTGAAAAAATTGAAGTGTTGAAAACTGGTAAACTGCGTTTTATACCACGAACTTAACGTTTAACTTATATGAATGGCAATATTTTCCGTGTTCTGTTTCTGTCTATACAGAACTCGTCTCGCACCTGCTTCACGGCAACCTTGTTTATTTCCTGGTAGGAATGTTCCCCTACTTATTATTCAAAGTGACGTAACAACGTATCTCCCCACTGATGCAGCACCATGATTTAAATAATACAATTCTGTTCCCACACGAGTAGATGAGAACTCACGTTGTGAATGTTCGTGGTACCTACATGCTTTCGATTCTAAATATCTAGAAAATAAAAAGGTGTATCACAAGCCCGGGCTTTTAGTAATGCTGTAAGGCCAGGCGCACGTTGAGCTGCGTGGTGCGGTACAGGTAGCGCTTGGCAGCACGGAAAATGTCCGGGAACATTAGACCGCAGTTTCGTGCGGCAGTTGTCAAAGACATTGTTGTGTTGTGAGGAAAACGAGACGAAAAGCACAACCAAAAACATGTATGTGGAGTACCTTCATTTGAGTTTTGTGTCAGACAATGATGCTGAGCACGAAATATTGTTTTTACTTCTTAAGATGCTTACGAAGGTAAACTATGGAAAAGTGCTTACATGAAAAGAAGAACCTCTCATAGGGTTTCTGCACTGAAAAGAGATTTCTCCAATGAAAGATTTATGCATTATCTTCGGATGACGCGAGCGGAGTTTGAAGAGGTTCATAGCATAATCCAACCAGTTATTTATACCGCAACGCTTAAATACCTATTGCCACAAAAGAAAATCTGGTAGTATTTTTGGGATAGTTCTTTTTTATTTCAGAGTATTAACAAAAAATGAAACTACGTAATGGTTCATAAGAAACACTTGGAACCAAAAAAGTAGAGCTGAACGAATTATTCTGGAAACTGTAAATTGTATTCACATGAATCCTCCATCTCTCGGTAACGGAGGCACCCTTGAAGAGGAAAAGGGTGTAGAAGCAGAAAGGCTCAATTTAGACGAATGTGTGCCACTGCAAGAACAAAGTGTTTCTCGGGGACAGCCTCAAAAGTGCCTAAAATGTATGTAAGTCTTTGCACATGGACACCAAAACATTGTACAGTTTTAAGTAATAAAATGATAATATTTTCTGTACAGTTAGAATTTTGATAACGCTAAGAGCATTTCTATTCCTTCGGAATGTTGTGTCAACACTTATCCAAATCTGTCCACAATTTTACTCGCCAGAATATTAATACCTTTCAGTTTACAAACGTTAATCCCTAACTGATAGAGAAAAAAGATAAGTAGGTGCATGGAATTATGGGACAAGAGACCAATCGGTATTGTTCAGTTTCCCATATGATTGGGTGAATTTTAGTTCACAACGCAGTCCGCCTCTGTAGTGACCCTCAAACGCAACATGTTAATCTTATTAGGAAAATGGGGCCACAATTTTAAATGGAATAAAAACCTGGGAACGGCCAACGGCGACAGTATATACGCTAGCGGGTTGGAAACCGACATAGGGCACATGAAGTTACGATTCAGTTTTGTGTTGTACGTACTAACTCGCACGATAATTTATTAAAATTTTTCTGAAAATCATGGAGAAGGAGAGTGTTTCCAGAAGAAATTTACAAAAATGAGAAATAATATACTGATGTACACGTGATTGGTAAAATTGCTAGCTAATAGATGAAGGGAAGCATTGCAAGGGAGCCCATGATCAGCGACTGTGATTGGGATAGCTGAGAGTATGTAGAGGTATGTAGAGATTAAGCATTTATTACAAAATAAGAATTAAAGGTCTTTATCGTATATAGTCAGCACAGAATAGATGAATAGTGTAGTGTACTCCAGTCTATTTTACAAGTATTTGTTTGTAACTTCGGCAGCAGTAAACCAGAATTTTCTCTGAAAATATTATTGTTAAATATTATGCATTGGCAGCTATTTTTATTTCCGTTTTCACCAAGAACTTAATATGGTTCAGTTATCTACAGCGTGCTCCATCAATTTTACAAGTATTTGTGCAACTATCGGCAGCAGTAAATCAAATTTGGCTAAAATTTTTTGTTACTATATAATTCTTTCAAATTTATGCTCCAAAGATGCTTTAATAACTAATGATTGCCGGAAAACTTCGGAATGTGATTGTAATGTTGTAGACGAATTTAGTCATACGAAATTTGTTTGGAAATTTATTTCTTTGTCTGGATATGCAGTTTGCATGCTGGAGGAACATTAATGGTTTTGTGATTTAATCTTCGGCAAGTTCTATTGTTCGTTTTGAAACCAATATGTTAACCTTCAGGCTATCGTTGCCAAACACACGTTTCGTTTGGCTGGGATCTTCTTCGGCACGTGGCAACGATAATGGAACCGATGCGTAGTTGGTAGGATGAAGATAACAGTGGCTGTGTAATAAAATGTTTTGGCTACGTTATATATACGTGAAAGGGTATCAGTAAGGAGAATTAACAATTTACTGGCGTTTTCTCAAATGCTTTATGGTTTCTTGCTGATGATGCAGTGTTACATAGATAATTAAAGAATTTGCCAACTGTCCAGAGAGAGAATGTGGTCCGGACGTAATTTCAATGGCAGCTTAAATTAAGTTAAATTACCGAACCAGGTAAGTAAGCAGTAACATTCCGTTATGGCATTCGGGAGGATGAAGATTCGATTCCCGGTACTACCACTAAATCCTTCCAGGCATATGTCGGGATATTTCCTTCAAAGGACCAAAATTGAATTCCTTTCCGTTCCTTCTTCATAATCCTCTTCAGCTATAATGATCTCACCGTCAACGGGTCTTAAAGCTTCAATTAAGAAAAGAAAGTCAATGAGCATAAAGAACAGAAACGAAACTACTTTCGCGTGAGTTTGAAGGAAGCTGCTCATTGTTAGTAAAAGTAGATTTCACGGTACGAAGCAACATGAAGAGGTGGTGGGTAAAATGGATTCTAATAGCGATTCATTGGTCGATTTTTTTAAAAAATACTGAACAGTTGCTACTACTCTGATAGCGTCGGTTGGAATATTTAAGGGCCTTAAAACTGACCTTCACTTCTGGCAAAGCTTTGTGAAGGTTTTAAGATATTCCGTGGAACAGATTCCACATCAAACCATGGATCTCCTATACCTAGTAGGATCACCACCTTAGGCTAGGCGCATAGGACAGAGAAACATTGCGCAGCCGGTAAAAATCTATAACTAGGACTTTAATAACCCACGAAATTATTATTAACGTAAATTATTGTGATGTTGCATGGGATCCGTATCTCAATGGATTCGTTAATGGTAACGATAATGTAAAAAAAAAATCTACCACTTGTTTTGTAATCTCTGCCCGCACAACAAACTAATGTGTCACAGATTTTGGTACGTCATCGGGCTGACAAACCCCAGCCCGATGACGTTTTTTTTTTTTTCCTTATTGCTTTACGCCTCGTCGACAGCTAAGGTCATTAGAGGGCGGGATGGTACTGGGGACAAGGAACGGGAAGGAATTCGGCCATGGCCTTTTTGAAGGAAGCATCCGAGGATTCACCTGGAGTGATTTGGGGAAACCATGGAAAACCCAAATCTGGATGCCCAGACGGATATTCGAACCTGCGTCCTCCCGAATGCGGATGACGTGTTTTGTTTTTCAGTATGTTGGTCAAACTGAAAATAATCTCTTTCACTTTCGGCTACAAGAAAATACTTCTCCAGGCAATATTGAAGGGTATCAATGATGGATGGATAAGATCAGTGAAATAAGGTGTCGTACTAATAATTCCATGTTTTCTTCCTTTCCTTCTGCCGTTAAGGATGAAAATGCTCAGAGAAGAGAATAGTTCTAATGCAAAGCACTCTGTGATGCAGTTTTTTTTGAATTGCAAAATATAGGCGTAGGTATATACCATCAGTTTTCTAAAATACACTTCGAAAAATGCGTTCATATTTAAATTGCTTCATTATCTCTGAAATAAACTGGGATAAAAGGAAAGGTTAACCGCGAATCTCCAACCTAGGCGACCACTTGTGAGCCTCCTTGGTCTCGGCACTTATAAGTAGTAGGCGCCTTTAGGACTACGTTTAGGCCACTTTACACCCTCGCGATGAAACCCTGTTTACTCAGCATTCATCTGAGAGCAGACTGATCAAAAAATTTCTACTTTTTCGGGATTTGAACTCCGATCTTCCAATTCGTATTGACTTGTAGTACGCTTCCAGCTTAAAACAGGACGCCCTGGTATTAATTGATAGTAATTCTAAGCAAGTAGTTGCATGAATTATTCTAATCCCATCGACATAATCTTCATCATGTAGTGAAGTAATAGGTAAATGTATTCTGCTGAAACATTCGTGGGACACATTACAGTTTACGAGATTTAAAGAGCTTAAAAAGACTCCAGATGGTGTGTCTTAACAATCAGTTCACGCAGGCGTTTAGTACTATAGCAGAGAACTGCTGTTTGACGCTTTTGTAGATAGCAGTGCTGTTGGGTTGCTTAAGAAGGTACTACCTTCAATTACTTCAATAACGATTCGTCCCTGCATGTTACGCTACTTGTAACTACAACTTCACATCTGACCTCTATCTTTTTATATCAAATCACTGGTTAATAAAGTTACTTTCTGTATGATTGCTTGGCTTAACAGATACTGATTATTTTCGGTTTCTAATACTAAGCGCTTTCACAGTAAATATTTTTACGTGTTTTGTGATAGAAACCTCAGTAAGTGCGTAAATTACAACTTCATACACAGTGTAATATTACTTATTTGCTTCTTTTAGATTTAATTTTTTTGATTACAACTTTTAGGCATGTTGACGTCTAGATAATTATAGCCGATGGAGAATTAGGGCCAAAGAAAGAGAAGTAATTCAACCGGGATCATTTGCAGGAATCATGTAAAGTAGAATTATGGATGGCAAGATTAGGACTCCAACCTTCGTCATACCGAATGCCAGCTCCGAGTTTTAACTGTTCACCATCCAGGCTCGGACCTCTACTCTTTTCGGGAGCCTTCTAAAGAAATTCAGAATTTTCTTGAAAATAAGCTCGCCAAATTACAAGGCTCTAATTTAAACTGCCAACAGAATTTCACGGTTTTTTACAGAACGAAATATATGCTTGGCAACCGTGAAAATTAGGTGATGTCACAGCGAATGAATCTTGGGAATTAGATTTTACCGCGCTGTGTTGGAATCATGAGGTTTATTTCAGCACACGGAAGTGATCTTTACAAGTAGAAAATTATTTAAGAGGTCAGTACGATTCTGATGCGTATGAGCATTTACATATAAAACAAACAGTAGTTGTACTGCTGACTACAGTAACTAATTTATTTAATAGTTCAAAAGGAATGGCGTGAAACATTTGAAGCATTATCTACATATACAATTTTTTATTTATAAACTATTACATTTAATTATTATTTTCATTGTTTATTGAAATGAAGTCCCCTGTTAGAGGATCGTGGTGGCCAGTTCCTTATATCCTTGTGACTCAGTTCATGGTTATGATAAATTATTGAAGTGATTACACAAATTTACTGTAGGTATATTATTTGACATATTTTCATAAAACATTACAGCCATATAAAAATACTCGCATCCAGATTTGGGTTTTCCATGGTTTCCCAAATCACTCCAGGCAAATTCCGGGATGTTTCCTTCAAACGGCCATGGCCGAATTCCTTCCCATTCATTGCCCCCCAGCCCTTCTCGTCTCTAAAGACCTCGCTGTTAGAGAGACGTTAAGCAGATAAAAAAAAATCACTCAAAAACTTTTGCAGCTGCGATTTAAATTTTTGCCTCAAGAGCGCGGACGTGAGCAGTTAGTAAAGATGGCGAAAGGCGCCGAGAAAGCTCTTCCGATCTAACCCCATGAGATTTTCTTGTGTGCGGTTATGTGAAAGATTCAGTGTTTAAGTCCTTCTGTACCAAAAAACATACTAGAACTGTAAGCTAGCACTAACAGTGCTTTTGAACGGATTGGTAGGGACATGCTGAACCGAGTGTAGCAAAAACTTGATTATCAAATTGATATCTGCATCCTCAGTACACACATAGACAGCTTGTAATATGTTAAAAAAATACTTTTTGAGACTTTTTTATATGATACTAAAATTTTGTGATAAAATATCAAATAATATGGTTACAGTAAATTTGTGAAATAGCTTCAGTCACAACCCTGAATGTACAACTGTCTTTGATAAACGGCGATTAAAGAGGAAGCCAGGAAAATTGGTGGGCGAGTTCGAGCGCTGTTGCCGTACTTCGGAACATTCTGGTGTAGCGCTCTCTCTCTAATACGGGAAAATGGCATCAAGGAGCGTCCTGTGTTGCTTAGTACGAGCGTGAACGAATGAGGGGGCGTCCATTAATGACGTGAGATGTTTTTTACGGATTTCCGGAGCCCCCCCCTTTCTGGTGAGACTTCTTGAGATCTGGCCGGACTCCCCCCCCCTCCCGACTACCAATTGGCCTCGTAACTTTTTGAGACCTTTTTTTAGGTCTCATGCTACCAAGGACGGCTACACCCCCCACTTTTGACAAAATCCCCCCCTCCACTCTAAAGTCGACTTTCGCCTCATTTGTAGTACTTTTTTTAGCTGTGCAGTCCTACAAGAATTTCAAAACTTCACGTGAGATATCCGTTGACGCTCCCCCCCCCCCTTTCCCCCTTGGTGAAATTTCGCCGGACACCCTCACGCAGATACTACTGCAACCTAAGAAGTGAATTTAACTGTTAAGTGCACGATTTGGTAACGTCGCATTGGAAGCCGCCCGCCAATACGTCTGGCCACAGCTATAGTGTGGTAGAATCGCTATTTTTATATTGTGGTTTTGAAGATGAAAGAGAGGAGTGAACGAAACACATTCCAGATACACTGCCGAGAGGTTTCGGATTTGCGTCAGGGGTTTGGTATAATATTTAGGGATAGGAACTATGGACCACCCTGTAATACCCCATTGGCCAAGTAAAAGATGGCGAAATTTTTGCCAGTGCCACAAATACAGCATGAACTTCTTGCTTCTACATTTCACTGAGATTGGTGGGTGAGTGGTAATGCTCTGGCTTCGTTTTCGGGAGGAGGCGGGTTCGAATCCACGTCGGGCCTTTCAGATTTGGATTTTCATGGTTTCCCCATATCACTCCGCGCGAATACCGGGATGCTTCCTTTAAAATTCCACGGGCGAATTCCTTCCCGTTCCTATTCCCCAGTTCTTTTCCACCTTCTAATCTCGATTGTCAACGAGGCGTAATGCTATACATAAAAAAAGCAAACGGGTACATCCGTGTCGAGCGCCACACAATGTCACAGCGTCTTAGAGGCCTGCACCATGAGATGGGTGATGTTTAGTACGTTCATCTACTTTTTCTATGACTTTTAGAATGAATACAAATGGATGACAGCTCAACAGTCACCAAGATACATTAGCAACGTCGTCGACAGTGTGCTGGTAGAATTAGTCTTTCTAAACTACTTGCGTAAATAATTTTTGATTATGTGTAAACTAAAAATGTATTACTGCTTCTCCAGGTTTATTGAACATGTAACACAAATATTACCGATTTTAATTGAATCTGGTGGGTGGGCGCTAACTTAACTGTGTGGTATTCAGGAGGAAAGGGTGTGTCACCCCCATTCAGTTTTCAATGGTTTGCAGAAACCAATAAGGCAAATGCAGTAACAATTCCTTCAAAAGGGTCCTGGATGATTCCTTCTACGATTTCTTTCCCATAAAATTCATGACTTAGGAAAAAACCAGCAGCAATATGAAGAATAATAGCTAGGCTTAGTATTCCACATGAATGATAATTTTATAAATAATTCCATCAAAACAACTGTTTTGGTGAATTTTGTTTTTATTTGATTCCCCAGATGCGTTTCGCCCTTGTGGTGTAGGGCATCTTCAGTGGCTGTAAAGTGTTTTTCCATGTATTGTTACAGTAATTATCTACATTAGAACTCTTTAAAAATATATATTCATATGTACACACTGTACTCACAGATATATTGGTATTATTCCTCACATGCCGGACTGGAACAGCACTCCACCCACTTTCACATCACTATTCATTTGACAATTATATCACTAGTTGTTTTTATGCTGCACTTGTTGTTTTTGTGAATATTTGCTGTTGATTTGCACATGTGTGTTACACACGGTTTGTTCTGTTTTACCAGATCCTTACAGTAGTGCCAACTCAGTTACAATTTCCACCCCAAACTCATCAACTTGACTAATCTACAAGTAAGTGAACCAGATACATAGTTACTGCAGAAAGGGTTAAAACACAACACCAATACAACAAGTAAGGAAAACAACTAGTGATAAAATACTCAAATAAACTGCAATGAATAGCGTTGCGAAAGTGTGTGCTGTTCTAGACCGGCATCTGAGGAATACCAATATATCTGTGAGTACAGTGTGTACATGTATATTTATAAAGAGTTGTAGTGTAAATAATTATTGTAACAACACATGTAAAAACACTTTACAGCCACTGAAGATGCCCTACACCACAAGGGCGAAACGCATCTGGGGAATCAAATAAAAACAAAATTCACCAAAACAGTTGTTTTTGACGGAATTATTTATAAAATTATTGTTCAACAACTGCGGAAATATGGCCTACCACCAGATTAACACATGAATGTTGGTTGGATCCTGCCTAAAAAGTTATCCCTAGCCTGCCCAGTTCCTTTCGTCCTTACATAAACTAACCAGGTAATCCTAGCTGCTAAAAGGGAATTTAACGTGCAATCCGAACCATGGAAGGACTTACTGCTGTACTTTACATTACACAATATGCTACCCCAGAGGTGAATGTTGGGTTAATAACCTATTAAAATCTCTGCTAGGGACAGGGATTCGAACCGGCTACCTTTGGATCTACAGCAATGCGCCTGACCTTCTGAGCCACCAAGCAAGTTACGAAGATTATTAACATGGTACAATTTTTTTTAATACGTTTTGTCACTGACAGTAATACCAGAAATATTAAAAAAAGCTGCAGCGATGTATATTTATGAGAAATAAAAAAGAAATAAGAAGATTCTATTGGGCTAAACATTAAGAAAAAAAATTACGTCTACGTGAAGCGTCAACGAAAATGAGAAGTGGAAAAGGAATTTGGAATAAATGTGTACAGGACACGCTTTAAACGAGTAAGTAAATAACGTGTAAACCACAACGAGCTGTGTCTACTTTTGCCCTCAATTGAGTGAATAACGGAAACAAGTGGGGACTGTGCTTTTGGGGCGCCCTGTGAGCCTTCAGGAGACAAAGCAATTCAATCAGTGTGTGCCGCACAGCGCATACATCAGATATTGAAAAGGGAAATCCAATTTCTTTCAATCTTCGCTGTTCATCTTAATATTAGCGGGATTTTGTTTTAGGATCCTGCTGCGGCGCCTCAACTTGTTGATTCCCGCGCGGCTATTGCATTTCCTGTCGACTCTTCGCGTCCCTACAATCGCCTTTCCGACGTGAATTTTTAAAATGGAGAATCTCTTACGCTGTGTAAGAGGCTTTCCAGCATCCCATCAGGAAATCCTTTTAGCATGTCGCACAAAGCAGTCTGATCTTCTTAGCCCCGAAACAAAGAAGAAACCGCTCGCGGACATGACAAAATATAAGTAGTAGCGTGGCTTGACGTACTTCCGGGATTATATGTCTGTCATGTCCGAATGTAGTAACAGAAGCATGAGCAACAAAGAAACAATTTACTAAATTAAACTAAGCTCCAGGCTTTTCATACAGTGTCACTTGCTGCGTCGAAACTTTTTTTGATGGCTTTACGCCTTGTCTACGACGAAGTCATTAGTGCAGCGACAGGATGGGGGAGCAAGAACGGGAAGGAATTTGGTCACGGCCTTTTGAAGGAAGCATCCCGGCATTCGCCTGGAGTGATTTGGGGAAACCATGGAAAACCAAAATCTGGATGTCCGGACGGGGATTCGAAAAACGCCCTCCCAAATGCAAGGTCAGAACGTTACCTGTAATAACCATGCTCGGTACTTATTTGGGCGTGCCTGAAATAATCGTTAAAAGAAACCTATACTAATAAACGACTGGATTTTTCAATACCTCTTAAAGGTACTTTAACATCTACTTCTCATTTGTTTATTTACATCGATACAGTTAGCTGTGATCTTTGAATACATTTCCTAATTAATATTTTTCTTTCACAAACTTAAACCCTTTTCTTTACATTCTCTCTAAAGCTGTGCCACTGTCATCAGGTCGAAACTGAGCTCCGATCTGAAACGTAAAGATCAAAAAAATTATAAGAGACCCTCGAAAAATTTCAATCTGCATTTCTATTGTTGTTCCACTATTTAGCTGAACGATTCTTCAAGAGTCACAGTTAATACCGAAAATCCCTTTCTGAAGACAGTTTTGTATTAAAATTATGTGGTTCTGTAACTTCCTCTCTCAGGACGGTTTTTCTATCTTCTTTACATATAAAGATGAATGTATGTTTGTTTGTTTGTTTGTTTGTTTGTTGGTTTGTTGGTTTATTTGTTCTTCATACAAATCCACAGTTTTTATCCGTTCTCGATGAAACTTTGCACACTTATCCTCTGACACAAGGAGAAAAATACTGTCTACATCTGGTTGAAAAATTATCTGTATAAATAACACATTTGTCTCATAACTTCGAAATACGGCGGTAGACAGACACGTTGGATGTGAACGACTCCGTACCCAGTTTCCCCATAGTGGCCTGGCAGCTGAGTGGCTAAAGCGCTGGCTTACGAACGTCGTGGTCTCCGTTTCAAATCTCCGTCGGGGATAAGATTTTTAAAAATTGTTTTTCATCGTAAGAGTCAGGCCTGGGCCGTAGGTTATTCGGATTGAATGTTAAACCGTAGATATTAGAAAGTTAGGGGTGCAATGCGAGGCAAATCGTAGGTATTCTTGCAATGTTGTAGGTGTATACTATTTTACGTTATAATGATCCCTCAGGTTTTGTTCGCAGTCAGTGTGTAAGTATGAACCACAGATATATTATTATAATTAGGGATGTAAGTCTCTGTCTTTTTGATACGTTATGACGACCAAATGGCTGTATCGTTGTGATGGAATTTTATAAGGAAATCTGTATGAAGGGCACAGGATATTTTTTCCAGTATGATTAACAGTTGTAGTCACGAAATTTTGAGATCTTATCGAATAGTGACAGAAATATGTTGGAAATTAATTCTCTTCAAGAGGCAGGTTCGACTGTAGAATGATATAGTGATAGCTTTCCTGTTATATTATGCCGACTCGATATTGTTTGGGACTAATCCTTCGTTACCAACAACTTACTATATTTAATTCTGGAAAAAAAATTCTTAATCCACGCGTACGAAGTCACGGGTACGAGGCTAGTTTATCATAAATAAGGATTATTTTATACTGGGTGATTCAGGAGGAATGGTGAATATTGAATAACGTGGTAGTATAAACGATATTGAGTAAAAAGTTAATATAAACATGTTTACGATTTTCATTCGTTTTGTAGATACAGGTAATTGAATGTTATGCATAAAATAAACCTCAGAAAATGATCAAGAGCACACAAATAACTTATTGAAGTAATTTATTCATGCAAAAACACACGCATATTTTACAGAAGATTAAATTAAACGTTGAAAAATCCCACCATCGACTTCAATTCACAAATTGAAGTACTGTATTGATGCTTGAAGTCGACACATATAGTCCCGATGCGCTCGCATGTCAGAAAAAAAAGAGACTGTAGTTACTACGTTACAAAGCATTTAATTTTAACTTTTGTAAAATATGCGTGTGTTTTTGCATGAATAAAGTACTTCAATAAGTTATTTGTGTGTTCTTAATCATATTCTGGAAATCGGATACATGTTTATATGAACTTTTTTACTCAATATTGTTCATACTACCACATCTTTCAATTTTTACAAATCCTCCTGAATCACCCTGTATGCAAGTCTCTATTGATTCTTTGTCCTCTGATGTCAAGCTCCTCTTTGTCATCGTGGTAGTGATATTTTTAGTCTCCTCGTACAGTTCCTTTGTGGATGTCAGGTGGAAGGTGAATACTTATTGTAATTTCTTGGTACATAAAATCTTTCAGAGAAACTTTCTCCCCTCTCTCTTTTCTGTAGGAGAATCTCTATTATGGACAATTTCTCCGCAGCGTAGAGACATGCCTGTTGACAACTGCACGACTAATGACTACCAATAATCCTAATATCGTTTAATAATAACAATAATATAACACAGCAGTTCAAACTATGATTCGACCTGCTCACTGTGCCCGACAGTATGGGAGAGCCTGTTGAAAGTGTTGCCATTCTGGATACGGGGAAGTGCAATGGGCGGGGTTTCAAATCCAACATCACCTTCCTTAGGATTCGATCGCAGTTTATGACACTGGGGATGTTGACAGGATTGAAAGAAATTGTGAATGATGCACAATGCAGAGGTAAACGGTAGTAAAGAAAAGAATCGACTCTAATATTCCTCAAACGACTGAACACATTTAAACTCGTAATCTGCCTTCCATATTATGTGTATGTCAGAATAGCTACATATCTTCTATTATTTTGTAAGTTTTGAAGTACTATTTTTTTTTTATTTGCTGTCGTCAGTCTTCCGACTGGTTTGATGCAATCCCTTCCTATGCTGTGCTAAACTTTTAATTTCTATATACCCACTAGCTGACCCGGTCACGCGTTGCTGTGACTTACTAATTATAGTACGTTGGATTAATGTTATTCTAAAATTCCTCAAGTAGTCAAATTAATATTCACTAATAAAGACAAAACCATTGTAGTCGATTTGGAAATTCAAATGTAATTGTTGAAGAGTTACGGAGAGTTTAAATTAAGGACAAATGATCATAAAAATTTTTAATTTACATATCATTACAAATTACTTAATTGAAATTATATAAAATAAATAAATAAATTATTTTTTATTTATTTACATAAACTGAAATTTCAGTTATATCTTCAGTCATACTGTTTTTATATTTTTCCCACAAACTCGAAGATTGTGTTGGATAACATGTTGTCAAAATAATTGCAAACAGTTTGACGAATACTATTCGGCGTGGCTGTCAACGCTGCATCAGCAAGTGTCAGGTCCCAATAATTGACCGAGCGGGGCGGTGTAACGGTTAGCGTTCTCGCCTCGCATTCGGGAGGACGGCGGTTCGAATCCCCGTCCGGGCATCCAGATTTGGGTTTTCCATGGTTTCCCCAAATCACTCCAGGCAAATGCCGGGATGCTTCCTTCAAAAGGCCATGGCCGAATTCCTTCCCATTCTTTGCCCCCATCCTTGCCCCCCATCCTTTCCCGTCTCTAAAGACCTCGATGTTAAAAAGAGACGTAAAGCAGTTTAAAAAAAAAAACAATAATTGTCGTCTACCAGCAGCTGCAACTCGCAACATGCATCTTGACATGTATTGAACACTCGACATGTATTGAACACTCAACCATTAACTGTTCGTAAACATTCGAAAGAAGCTGGTCCGGGAACATTCACCAATAACAAACGCTGAAAGAAACATTCACGTTGTTTTGGATGCACTGTGTAAAGTCTTTGCTTTGAATATGCCTGCGATCGAAGGATGTGGTTCTCCTTGTTTACGTGGCTACCATTTTTTACCTAATTTGTTCCATGAAAAATAGCTTGGATCATTGGTATACGTATAATAATGTTTTTGCGAATTGGCGGAACACAACAGATTTTTGACACATTGTGAAAAATTCAGTTTGTGGTTTTTCGTTTTTGGTGGCTCAAGTATTCTTTGGAAAATATTTTCTTCGGTGAAATATACACGTTGACAGTTTTCAAGATGTATTGCAAGATGCTGGATGGAAGGGTCTCTTTCATGGATGCGAAAACTAATAATATGCAAGATAGCTTCGTTGCTGCTGATGTATCTACCTATTTGGTATCGTGTTATTTCATCATTTTTATTCACATTTTGAACTTCAAATACGGCCAAATCACTGCCTTTGTTAACATATTTGCAAACGTACTTAATGTATTTTACAGAACTGCAAAACTCGACGTTAATATGAGCCTTATACGTTTTTGAAAGCAATGGTGAGTATGGTACCACCCACTGATTGTCAATTTCAACTTGGTTTCTAGAATTTGACATTCGCATTGTAAATGTTTGGCCACCATTCTCAGTGTTTCTGCGGCGATACAACGGATAACCATCGATATCCGTAATAGCATCATTCGTATATTCCTTTGGAAAACGCTTCTTACATTTTCCACCTTCCATGCATGGCGATGTCATGTTAAAAGCACCGCACGGTCCGTGGATCGAGTGACTGGTAACAATATCAAACAATTCTTGATCAATTAATGGGTCCGGAATTTCGGCTGAAATTATTTGATCAATTTCTTCTGGACGGATTTTAACTTCAAGCCAAATCAAAATGTGAGAATGAGGCAAACCTTGCTTTTGCCACTCAATCAAATACAGATAGCAACGTGTGTTACCTGAAACTGAATGTTTTACGATTAAATCAATAAATGATTTTAATTGTTGTTTGAACACACGTGCCGTGACATCATGACCATGCATTGATTGATGGTCTGGTAATAGCAAAGTTTGCATTTCCTACCAATTCGGATTACCTATAAATGTAATAAACAAATCTGGACGACCATAATGACGTACGTAAGTCATCGCATCTTGTATATATTCCTGCATGTTCCGTGAACTGCCGATGTAGCTTGAAGGTAAAATAAATGCATTACCGATATCATTGGCGTTTAAATTTTCATAAATATTGCCGATAACAGTATCTCATAAGAGGATGTATTCCTCCGATCGTAATTCAACCTGGTTGTATCGAATAAATCGCATATGCTTGTTTTTAACCTTGGCGTACATATCATATCCACGACGTATTGAAGGCACAGTTGACGATGTCGAAGGATATATTTATCCTAATTACGTCTAATCACCAAGGGGGGGGGGGTGTAGTACATCATTGAGGAAACTTTTTTATTTATCGGTTGTAAAAAATACAGCAACCATTTGACATCACAGTCGCGGAAGTTCCACCAATCCATCATGGATAAAATATTATTAACTTTTTTATTTGTTTTATTACCTGAAAAATAATAAATTAAATAGTAAAAAAAAGAATAAGAAATCAATATAGTGGGCCCGCTATAATCCGGCCCCTGGTCGGAATACTGCGGGTCAACTGTACTAATAAAATAACGAATTAAATAGTTGAATATTAAATTTACCAGCAACTGGATCACGCTGTTTGATTTTGATGTGATATTCATTCTGCCCTT
The DNA here is from genome assembly GCA_031002005.1 of Vandiemenella viatica. Taxonomy (NCBI): domain Eukaryota; kingdom Metazoa; phylum Arthropoda; class Insecta; order Orthoptera; family Morabidae; genus Vandiemenella; species Vandiemenella viatica. Next base: position 23,180,840 of record CM061921.1, read on the forward strand.
GCCAGAATATCAGTGGATACTGGAGTGCGTCATACGAACGGTGTAGATCCGAAATTATACTAACAGTTCTATCTTGACGTGTGACTTTAATCAACTTAGTCTCCAACCATAAAAACTGCAACTTCATCGACGGTTGGCGCGTTGAATCTGCCAGCGTGTTCTCTTGATGGTAATTTGTCAGCTTTGATGACAATTTGATAGTTGTCATTTTTTAACTGTGGCGACACAATTGAATAAGTTGATTATTGTTTTGCAAACAATTTTCCAACAATACTACAATTTGAGAGATAAGTCTTTCCCGGCGTATCTTTGTTATAAATTCTTCGCGGCAAACACGCGCAGAATTTATATCAATACCACAATTGCTCTCTCTTCTGCTTGTTCGATGAAATTATACTGGCACCTAGTTTTCAAGCGTTCCTCACAATTTCCAATAGATTTGGAGAAACTTCGGGTCATCGTTTGGCATCGGTATCAACGACCCAATCTTATTGTACACCTGGCCTTGTATTTTGAATTTAGTTTCAAAATGACGTCCATCAGATGTAAGATCGCAAATTTTTGTTGCCCCAAAAGACGTCATCTGGAAGCAAGAATTGAATTTGCGTGTCTTGCGCAGAAACAATTTCGAATCGTTTGAATCGCCAGCAAGAAGGATTGTAAATGTTTGGGTGGATTGGGTAGTGGTAATAATACATCTTTTCCTGATGCACAACACATGCCGGCTGCTTCATTGCGGAATTTCAACGCCTGATAATACTGGCATATTTTGCTCACTGCACCGATTGCAGTTTTAGAATGTGCAGAGTAATCAATGGCTGGTGCATATCGGAACGCAAGACGAACAAATGATACACGTGTTAAAGCACGTCTGATTTACTGTCTCTCTCGTTCTCTTTCTCTAAATGTAGCTATGTGCTGTTCTCGTGCCGCTCTTGTTCTCGATATATTCTGTCACAGACGTTCGTCACGCTGTTCTTGAGATTCTTGCATACGACGCTCAGCTGTCCTGATTCTTTGAACTTCCTTACTTGCCGCGATTTGTGTTGCTGATTGATGATCTCTCTCGTCGTGCGTCTTGCCTCTCTGCTACACGCATTGTCGAGGTTAGATTCTTTGGCGACATTTCACTGAAAAATATTTGAATTACAACAAAAAGTGCCTTTCTGAAAGCCTTAAAATAAGACACTATAATACAGTGGTGAAACCGGAATTTTTGGGTCCATTGAAAAATACAATAAAATGGAAGTTAAGAACTAATGAGGAAATATAAAATAACATTGAAAAAAATAACAGAAAAAGAAGAATGATATTTTTTTGATACATTTATAGCACGGATGACACCAGGCTTTCAAGAGGTTTAGAAAGATTTGAAACGAAATAATACCAGTGAACCGTATGGAAAGAAAAATTTTTCGATAGCAGACTTTGAATATGGCAGGATTCAAAAGTAGAGAGGAGTGCAATAATGAAGGAGTACTGGGGAGGAAGAAAGAAAAAACAACAGGAGAGGAATTGAAATTGACACGTGGAGTCTAGCTGACCATAACAAAAAGAAGAAAAAAATAAGATAAGTTAGCGAGAAATGCTTACACGATTCGAATTTATCGTAACGTTTTCTTCAATGTTATATTCATGTGTGTAATTACTCTGTCGTTAGGTATAAAGACACACAAACGATGAACAACAATACAGTATAATTATAACACAATACACAGCACAATTAAAATTGAAGAGACACACACATATTTCGTGGAATAGACCGTAGCATAAATAAATCGAAATACAACGCCATCTACTGAATGGTTCGATAAGTTAACTCACCGCCATCTGTTAGGAATAAACTGTAACATAAATAAATTGAAACAGAACGTGATCTACTGGATGATTACCCAACCTAGCTAACCAAGTGTTGTATAGATAAGTTAACACATCGCCATCTGTTAGAAACGTATGGAACTATAATCATAATTACGTGTGGTCGTAATGACCTGGTGACATTGTTTCTACTGGCTGGGCATTCTGCCCCTGTCGTAGCCGCCTTTACCTAGCCCGCTCATCCTGCCTGGTACAGGGGACCTACATTTTAACGTCGAATCCGAACCACAGTACCGTCCTGGCGTATTTCACCTCATACAGCATGCTGCACCGGGGGTTAATGCCGGGTTAAGTGTCTATAAAAATCCTCGCCGAGATAGGGACTCGAACCGGGGACCTTTCCATCTACAGTCAGACGCCCTAACCACATAGCCAGCAGACCGCTTAGCCTTGTTGGCTTACAAATAATTACAAACCATTGTCTTATGACAAACATTTAATGAACATTTATTTCGCAAATAATAAATATTGAGGTCTATAATCCAGTTAAAAACTATCCTATCTTTTAAGTTGGACTAAATCACACACATTAAGCCAAATTTCATCTAAATCGGTTATGTAGTTTCGGAGTTCATCCCGGACGAATATCGAGACACGAGATTTTTATATATATAAAGATTACAACCCACGTCCTCGTCCTCAATTATCTGCTTCATATATTCTAATCTCTACAGTTCTTACCTTCGACTGTTCCCTCCACTAACAAATTAACCAATCCAACATGTCTCAAAATATGACCTACCAGCCTGTCTCTTCTTTCTGTAAGCTTCTTCCACAAACTTCTTTTCTCACCAATCATTTCCAAAACTCGTTCAATTCTTACTTTGTCAGTCCACTTAATTTTCAGCATTCTTCTGTAGCACCACATTTCAAATGCTTCAATTTTCTTTATTTCCGGTATTCCTAAAGTCCATGTTTCGCTACCCTAAAGTGCTGTGCTCCACACAAAGAGTTTTAAAAAGTTCTTTCTAATACAAAGATCAATATTTGAATCTAAAAGATTTCTCTTTTTCATGAAGGTTCTTGTTGCTAGTGTTATTCTGCTTTTAATATCATTCCTGATTCGGCCATCGGTTGTAATTTTGCTTCCCAAATAACAGGACTCACTTACTTCTCCTATTGCATCCGATCCTATTTTTATATTTAATCTACTAGTATTGGTATCATTTCTGCTACATTTCATCACTTTTGTATTGCTTTGATTTATATTCAGTCCAAAGTCTTCCTTAGGTATTTTCATCATGCCATTCAGTAACTTCTCAATATCCTCAGCCCTCTCTGCTAACAAGACAATGTCATCAGCAAATCGTAGCATACTGATTTTTTCTCCCTGAAAACTTATGCCACATGGAAATTTTTCTTTGACTTTCTTCATTGCTTCTTCTACATACAAGTTGAATATTAAAGGGGATAGACTACAACCTTGTCTCACACCCTTTTTAACTGATGCATGTCTCTCGTGGTTCTCTACTTTTATTACAGCCACTTGATTCTTATATAGTTTATAGTGTATTCTTCTCTCTCGATACTTTAGACCTGACTTCTTTAAAACTTTGAACATCTTGTCCCACCTAACATTATCAAAAGCTTTTTCTAAATCAACAAATGCCACAAATGTATCTTAGTTTTTCTTGATCCGCCCTTCAAGTATTAATCTTAAAGACATAATTGTTTCCCTTGTACCGCAGTTTTTCCTAAACCCAAACTGATCTTCACCTACAATCTCTTCTACTTCTCTTTCCATCCTTCTGTATATTATTCTGGTCAGTAATTTTGAAGCATGTGTTGTTAGACTAATGGTGTGATAATTCTCACATTTGTCGGCTTCTGCTTTCTTTGGAAGTGTAAAGATGATATTTTTATTAAAATCAGTTGGAATTTCTCCTGTTTCATAACTTTTTGATATCAGCTTGAATAATCTTTCGATTTCCTCCTCTCCTATGGATTTAAGAAGTTCTGCAGGGATCTCATCAATACCAGCTGCCTTATTTGCTTTCAAGTCATTTAGAGCTTTATTAAATTCTGTCCTCAAAACAGGATCTCCTAAGTCATCAATGTCAACATCGCCTTCCTTTTCCATTACACTATTGTTCAAGTCGTCCCCAACATACAGTTTCTCAGTGTATTCATTCGATCGGTTAGCTCTATCTTCTGAGGTTAAAAGAGGTTTCCCATCGGCAGCTTTAATGTTCATTCCTCTTTTCTTCATTTCTTCAAAATTGTGTTTGATCTCTCTTTAGGCAACATCTATTTTACCTACGACCATTTCCTTTTCTACTTCTTCACACTTGAAGCCATTTTTCTTTTGCTATTTTGCATTTCCTATTTATTTGATTTCTAAATTGCCTGTACTGCTCTCTTCCTGCTTCATCCTGAGCATTTTTGTACCGTCTCCTCTGATCCATCAGCTCCAAAATTTCCTCTGTGATCCAAGGTTTTCGAGCAGCTTGTTCCCTAAAGCCTAATGTTTCTTTACCAGCTTTCATTATTTCGGTCTTTAATGCATTCCATTCGTCCTCGGTTGAGCTCCTTTCAGAGTTACTTCTTAGACCCAAGTCTACCATTTTTGCAAATTTTTCCCTCGTTCTATATTTTTTTCAGTTTATTCACCTCCAGTCTGTTCTGCTCATACTGGTTCTTTATTCGTTTAAATTTCAGCCTGCACTTCATTATTATCAAATTATGGTCAGAGTCTATGTCTGCTCCTGGGTACGCTTTACAGTCTAGAACTTGATTCCTGAATCTCTGTTTGACCATGATATAATCTATCTGATACCTGCCTGTATCCCCAGAACGTATCCAGATGTATATCCTTTCTTCCATGGTTCGTAAACAGTGTGTTTGTCACTACTAGCTTTTATGTTGCACAAAATTCTAGCAACCTGCTTCCTCGCTCATTTCTTTCTCCTAGACCAAAACTTCCTACAGTATTCCCCTGTTTTCCTTCTCCCACTATTGCATTCCAATCACCCATGATTATTAGGTTTTCCTCCCCCTTCACATATTGGATTAATTCTTCAATTATGCGTATATTTTTTCTATTTCTTCGTCATCTTCCTGTGACGTTGGCATATACTCTTGTACTAATGTGGTTGGGACGGGCTTAGTTTCTAACCTCATCAAAATAATTCTGTCACTAAACTGTTCATAATAACTCACCCGTTTCCCTACTTTCTTGTTCATTACAAATCCTACACCAGTGACTCCATTGACAGCTTGTGTGCTAATTATCCTGTATTTCCCCAGACCAGAAATCCTTGTGTGTCCTTCCGTTTAATCTCACTAATCCCAACAACATCTATCTTAAGTTGTTCCATCTCCCTTTTTAAGTTTTCTAACCTACCTGCCCTATTCAGACATTCTAACATTCCACGCTCCGACCCGTAGAATGTTTCTATCCATTCTGATGACTCCTCCCTGAGCAGTCCCCACCCGGAGATCCGATTGGGGGACTATTTTACCTCCGGAATATTTTACCCAGGAAGAAGCCATCATGATATATGTAATTTGGAAGGATTACATGTCCTCGGTACACCCTTTGGGTCTTTAATGCAGTGGTTTCCCGTTGCCTTCTGCATTCACATGCCGGTTGATCATTTCTGATTCATCCGCCTTTAGGGGCCGTTTCCAACCCCAAGGGCAAGAGGGTGCCCTGATCCGCTCCCCGCTCTTCCACCCTCCTTTCGGAGGCCGGTGGCAAGCAGTGGGTGATTCCTTATACCGGGAATCTTTCAGTCGCCAGAGCCTCGTCCGTGCAAACAGGGTGCACCACGTGATGGAGAGGTTGACATTTGGTTGGAAAAGACTAGTATAGTCCTCTCCCAAACCCTTACACCCCAGTGTATACATACACTATTCAAAACCTATTACACCCTCCCCATTCTGACATATGCACTCGAAACTTGTACAGAAGAGATCAGGCTCCGGTGGCAATTTCCCTTCACCCCCATCTTCCATAATTCCTGCAGCCACCTACATTTGCCCTTGACAAATTCTATCTTTAAATTCTTTCAACGTTTTCGGTAAATTATTCATCAGTTCTCTTGGTAACTCATTCCAATCCCTGACACCCTCTCCTAGAAAAGAGAATCTTCCCACAACCTTGTGCCTGAAATCGAGTGCCAGCTTGTGGTCATGGTCATCTTTTTCCTGGAAGCACTGCTTTTCATGCCTACTCCAATATCTTGCCATGCCTCATCGCCAAGATACGCCCTGTACATTCCCATGGCCCTCCTCATCCTCCTGCTGTCTTGCAATGAATACCATTCAGCTCCTTTATCATATCCGTCACTGATTGCATTCTGTGATAATTTCCAGAAACAAATCTAGCCCTTCTTTGCACCCTGTCCAACTCCTGTATTTGATACGTAAAATGATGATCCCATACTACACTACCATATTTGAGCAATGGTCTGACCAAAGTTTTGTAACCCAACTCCCTCACTTCTCTCGTACATCCCCTCATCACTCCCTCCAACAGTGCAGAATTTTGAAACCCTTTTCTACCACCTGTCCAATGTGCCCTGCCCCGTTAAGCTTGTTATCAAAAGTAATGCCAAGATATTTACATTTAAAGTCTTCAGTAGGCAATTCTTTCCCCACCTTATATTCAAAGTTAACCTTTTGTTTTTTATTTGTGTATCTACTAAGCTGACTCTTCTTTGCATTTATCTTCATCCCATGTTTACCAACCCAACTATATATCCTGTCCAGATCACCCTCAACTGTTTAGTCCTCTGATCGTTTTGATTCTCTTATATAGCATTATGTCATCTGCAAACAATCTGATTTCAGATACTAAACAATCAACACAATTATTTATTAGAATAATGAGTAGCAATGGTCCCAATACCCTACCCTTCTTTTTATACTACATTTCCTACCCTAACTTTCTGTTTTCTACCTTTTAAAAATTCTTCTACTCAGAAAATCACTTACTCATCCACTCCAATAGTTTTTACCTTTTTTACTACCATATTATGGCTCACTCTTTCAAATGCCCTTGACAGATCTAGTGCTACACTATCAATTTCGCCTCCCTTGTCCATTTCATCCGAAATATCTTGCATATATCCCACCAACTGAGATTCGCATGAATATCCTTGCCTGAACCCATGTTGCCTACTTGAAAACCACTTACGTTCCTCACATACATTTCTGATGTGGTTGCATACCAATCACTCCATTAATTTACCTACCACTGAAGTCAAACTGATTGGCCTGTTAGTTTCAACTCTATTTCTCACCCCTCCTTTATGTACCGGTACTGCTATTGCACTTTTCCAGTCCTGTGGTAAGCAGCAAGTATCCAGACTAAATTTAAATAATATTTCAGGATAAGGTACAATGTCACATCTGGCTATCTTAAAGATATCTATAGTAATATTATCTACACTAGCCCCTTTATGTTTTTTCAGCTTTCTTATTTCCTTCATGATATCCTCAGGATGAATTTCAATTTTTTTACAAATTCATTTCTAATTGTATTGTTAAGCTCGTTCTCCGAAGTAGACCCTCCTGTTTCTGATTCATTGTTCCTAATGCTTTCACTAAACCAGTTACTTAAAATCTCTGCCTTTTTCAAATCCTCAGTTACTTCTTCTCCATCCTTATTTATAAGCATCTCTACATCCTCCCTTCCCCTCAGTTTCCTGATATAACCATAGAAATTTCTAGATGCATCAATGGTCCTCCATCACTGACAATACTCTTCATAAACCCATCTTAAGCCACTTTCATTGCTTTTATTAAGTCCTTGTTTAGTTTTAAATATTCCCTACTACCCTGCTGTCTCTTAACTCTGTTATGTTCTCTTCTTGCTAACCTCTTTAACCTACTCACTTCCCTATTATAGTACATACGTTCTCTACTTCTCTTTATTTTTGCTTGGAATTAATTTTTCTTCCCCCATTGTTATTATCTTCTTGAACTCTTCCCACCTTGACTCTACTGTACTTGTGCCTTCCTTCCATTTGGTGAATTGTTCTCTGAAATATCTCTTCAAATTTGAAACCTGTGCCTTTTTATAATTGAACCTATTTCCCCTTCAATTTTGGCTGCTGGTTTACAGAATCCTCTAATATCCATCAGAACTGCATCATGATCACTTATTCCTTCAGTTACGTGACACCCCGCCAGGCCAGGTTTTCATCAGAATTAATTAGAAATATATCCAAAATATTTTGTCCCCTAATGTTTTTCTCAACTTGTGTAAATTCTCCTTCCCTTATTAAGATATTTGCAAATCTTTGTTCCCTTGTGCTATTTATCTTATTTCTTCCCAGTTTGCACTTGGTAATTTTAAATCCCCACCAATGATGATCATTCTATTCTCACCTCTGAAATCTGAGTATGAATTTAATTTCTCCCCAAGAGCCTCATCTTCTTCTGTCATTCTTCCACTGTGGTAAACAGCCAACACTCTGATTTTTTTCTTTTTTACTACCCCAGAAATCTACCCCAAGTAACTCATGGTCTTGAGCTATGAGCACCAGTGAACTGTGGTAGTTTTTGTTAACTAGTATAGTAAATGATTAATTGACTTTCGGGTTATGCCGCGTTGTTTATTTCCTTACCTAAGCTTTTGGCTGGTATCCTCCAGCCTTCGTCAGAGATACTGTTTATGATGACATAGCAACGAGCGCCAAGCATCGCAGAGTAAAAGGCCGAAAGCTTAGGTAAGAAATTAAACAACGTGGCATAACCCGAAAGTCAATTAATCATGAACAAAGATGGCCGTGGAAGTCTGAGAAATCATTTAGTATAGTATACTTCAAACCTCTGAAATGAAGTACTTGTGTACCATATGTCAGATAACACAAAAGGACAATGTGTGGAATGAAATCAATCGTGCAGAGGCCTGTTTAAACATCAATGTGACAAAATCCTTGCAGCGTTCTTGCCTGAGGTGGTATGGACATGTCCAAAGGACTGAGGAAGAATGAAGAGCAATGGCCTAAGCCTACTTTAATATGAACATCCAGGGTAAACAACGTGGGGAAGGCCCAAAAAGAAATGGATATACCAAATCAAGAAGGATATAGAAGACTTGGGGCTTGATTGGAAGACTGTTCATGAACAACAACTATTCATGGTCAGGGAGAAGTGGAGAGTGCTCGTGATGGACCAGGGAGACTGGAGCTGGAGAATGATGATGATATATATCTATGAGGTTAATTTTCTTAAAGTATATGTACTCTAACATCTTAGTCACAAACAGCCACAGAGCTCAATTCTCTCGCAACTCCAGTTACTTATAAAAAAATAGGAAGCTCATAATCATATACAAAATTCAAATATTTAGTCTACATTTTTATCTCTATGAAAGATGAGCCCTGTATTGTATCTTCATGGCCTTAGCTGCTAGGTACTACTACTTCCATTTAGTCGAGTATTTTCTAGTGGTTTAGGGTAGACCTGCTCCACTGGACGGTCTTCCTTAAACAATGGATGAGCATTACACAGAAGGTTAGTTGTTTGGTCAAGTTGATTAAGCCAGTCTTGTCTGTTACAGCCTCTCCTTATGTATGGCATCAACTTAGGTGTTTCCTTCTTATCTGTGATATTAAATTTAAAATTTTATACACCTTTTTTATTTTATTGTTGGTTCCCAATGTTCCGAGTTAGATCCTTCTATCCATAACACTTTCGTGAAATATGTCTCGACACAACACGCAAAACATTGGTTCTTGGCAGCTTCTTAATTACTTCCTTGTATTCAGTGTATGTAATTTTACTAAATGCCTCCAGCACTGCCTTATGCTTCTTAAATTTAGTATTACACCACATGGAAGCAAGATTCTTGGCAAATTCTTTTAACTGTATCAGAATATGGCAATACTTATTTCAAACTTTCATACCACCACAACACAGTCAGAGTTTGTATTTAGCTATTTCATTCAGTCAGATTAATACTTCACCCTAATTCCTAAATGAATGATTCTGTACTTATTTTACAAAGTTCCCATTCCAATGTATTACTTATTTTTTTATTTTTAGATATTACTTTGTGATAGTTCCATTTCAGTCTAAATTAATCCAGCAGCATAGTGGTTATATCATACTGGGCACTAAAAAACTTTTTTTTTTGTGTTTGGACATGTTTTTTTTTTTTTTTTGTCTTAGTTCATTGAAATGACAGTGATAAATGTAAATTTGGAAATCAATTAAATGTATAGTTACAGGGAAATAATTGGAAGAGGAGAGGAACACCAGAAAATTGCAAGGAAAGGTATACCTTCAAGAGAAAATGAGGACAGTGGAAGATGAATTGGAAGAACTGGCAACACAAAAAATATGGGAAGAGACTATGTGGTAAATTAAAAGAAGCAGTAGAGTTAAAAGCAGGACTCTAAGAGAATGGTTCTAACAGAAGACATAACAGATGAGAGTATTTTAAAGAAAAAGGAGGTCAAAAGAAGTAGCAGAGGAAAGGAGGAACTGGCTGGAGAAATGAATTGAGATGATAGAACAGTAACAAGAATGTATCTTATGGAATGTTAAAAGGAAGCAGAAGAATTGGAACAAAGATCCAGTATTCTGGATGAGAAAAAGGAATAAATACTGAAAAACCTAAAAAGGATGTGGACGTAGTATTTTGAGCCTTTGCTGAACCCAAGTAGAGGACAACTGAGAAGGCAAGTAGAAAAGTTCTCAACTTGAGAAGAAATTGAAAAGATGCGTGTGCGGAAATGGTAAGAGCAGCAGGAGTCCATGTCAACTCAATTTTAAGGCAAAATTAACATCACCATTCCAGATTTTCATGAAGTTGACAGAGATGTACCGTTCATGCAGATGCAGTCTTGGAATAATGCGAAATTTAATTGAGATGTATCTTCCTGTTTTTAATTACAGCTGTTTAAAGTTCTCAAAAATTCGCTCAAAAAAAAAAAACTGTAAACAAACATTTTTTAATAGCTCTAGAAGCTCTCCTAGTTTAGCTGAGGGAGATATCATTTTTCGTGCCCGTTCCTGAGATATAACACAGTATTTGCTAACAACTTATTTTAGTAAGATTTCTGTGACTTACTGAAGCAGCTAAGGATAAAAAGTCCTGATTATCAACATCTTTTCTTGTTCAATTTTTTTAAAAGAAATTGGTTTTAAATTTTTCAAAGACTACAAATTTAAAAAAAAAAAAAAAAAATTAATCCCACAAATAGATTTCTGTTTATTTATGAAATGCTCTCGGAAAACTAGCCGAGATAAGGAAGTGTTTTCACACAATAGTTAGGCAATCAGAAACAGTGCCTATTCCATCCTTAAGATTGCTCCTCCAGTGTTGATGTAATTTTAAAAAATGAATTTTACATCGTAGAAGGAATATGAACAACAGCTGCATGTCACGGAAATGATTCGCTGGCCACAGGTACTCACTAAATTGAACCACATCTGGAATGATAACGTTCAGGTGGCTTTTGGTGTGGCTCCATCTCTGAGAAAATGTGAGATGTTTCTCTCTCTGTCTCTCTTTCTTTTTTATGGTACGGCCATGCACTGTGCAGCAACAACACTTCAGTTGTGAAAACAGCATTCGATATAAGTCCGGAGGGCTGAAGGCCATCAGGGAGACCCAGGAAGTGCTGGCTGGATACTTTGCGGCAGGATATGTATCTAGTCATCTGATAATGCACAAGATCAGGATAAATGGCAGAAGGCCAGTAAAGCAGGCTCTGCATTGTGGGATTAATGCTAAGAAGAGAAGAGACTAACATCTGCAAAACTTTATCACTCAATACACATTTGACTGCAAGCATACATAATGGGTTGCAGAAAAATTTAAAAACATAAACTACAGAGAAGTATAATGTCCTTTCTTAAAGTTATTGTTGGGCGGAAAATTAGAGTGCATCATAGATTTGGTTGCCAGCTTCTTAGGGATACTTTTGCACTGCAAGAAACAACAGTGATAATAGAGCCTATGGTTGGGTAGACCGTATGGCAAACAAATAAGAGATGGCAAGTTTCTTTGAACAAACATACATCAAAATTACAGCTTTCACTCTTGCATTGTTAACCATGTTGCATCCCCATTTAATTGAGCTTGAAGGAAAAGTTTGACACCAAGAATTTTTCTAATTTGAGTTTTGTCTCCAAAATTTTCAATTTCTGGAGATTTTTATTACTTTTTCTAGGTCTCCCACTCCTTCATGGAGACCAGGATGGATCTCTTCTCACATATAAAATCTTTTTAGCAACTAGCTTAAATGCAGCTTATGATATGCCTTTATAACCTCATCCACAGAAGCTCTGGAACAATGGTGTATTTCCACATTAAACAGCCTTTCTCCTGGGTAACTCAAAAATCCCCCATTTCTCATGAACCCAAAATCTTAACATATCTTCCCCAAAATTTCATATTACGTAGATCTGATTATTAACTAATTACTAGTAGCTTTAGCTACACAAGTTTTAATAATGATCCTTGCTCATTTACTAACATTTATTAAAGTTGGATTTTAGTAAAAA
>CM061921.1:23194184-23288863 GCA_031002005.1 Vandiemenella viatica
TGTGAAAGTTTTCTGGGATTTTTGTATGCTAATGCAGATACAGCCAAATCTTTTGACAAAGTTGCCGATTTTTGATCAATACTGTACTTGTATTTGGATTTGAAACTTTACCCTTAAAGAGCGTTGCCTGAGTGTTGAGGAGAATGTTTGTATGAGAGTGGACGTGTCCTTGAAGGAAGACAGCAGCTGCTTCTCGGAGCAGGTAGCCAGCTGATCATACTGGTAGCCCCAACTTTAATTACTTGTCCCACCGTAGCAGCACGAGAAAAGCGATTCACAGAACACTTTCATTAATGATCGTCTGCCATATTAATAAGGACGTGAGATATATGGGGTTAGTAATTGATCACGTTGAGACCAACGTCCAGAATATAGTATTACAGATCCTGTCTGACTCGGAAATTTCTAACACTGTAAGTACCATAACAAAATGGTCATAGATCGATAATTTTGCTCAGAGAACGAAAACTCTCATTGAGTGAAAAAAACGTTCACACGGCTTGAGGTCTCTTTAAGACATTCGCAACACGTTTTTCGTGTTATGGCACTTACAAAAATAGTCAGAACGGGTTGTGATTAACTCAGAAAGACTACAATACGAAATTCGCATCGTGGCCCCTTCTTCACATTTTGCTACGGGCCCCCCACTATTTAATCCGGCCCTGATGTTAAATAATAACCAGGTGATATCAAGAAATTACAACATTCTTTTTCATAATCGTTTCTTTATCTTTAATAATTATGTGATGTAAAAATTACTGACACGATGGAATTTAGTCAAAAAACTGTCAAGAATGTTGCAGAGTTATTATTATATATTTTTTTTTTTACAAGAACTACTTCTGCCACATTTTAACTTACATTTTACGATCTTCGAGTGACGTTTGAATTTTTTATCAATACAGTATTTTTTACAGTGACTCATTATACATCCTTGCTGACTTCCGAATGATAACATTGATGCTGAGCCAAATGTTAAAGGAGTTGAGACTCTTTTTTTGTTTGTTTCTTGTGTGTGCTTATTAAAGAGATGATCCTGTATTGCTTCTTGAAGTAATGTTTCGTTCTGTTCAACACACATTAAAGAAATGCGATCAGTGCTTATCTTCATTATCTCATTTTTTAAAGACGTGATTAGCCCACAGATGTTCACACTCGAGAATAGAAGTCAGGAATTAAACAAAAATGAACCTGTGTTTGCAACGCTCGCGTTGACGTTACAACCTGTCCGTCGTGTCGTTGTTGCGTTAGATAAAGTTTAGTAGGCTTTTTAATAACTACAATTAGTAGTGGTCAGATATATTGAGAACCAGGACGCGAACTTCGTATTGTGATCTTTTTGAGTTAGTCACAACGCCTTGCGGCTATTTTTATAAGTTCCATAACGTGAATAACGTGTTATGGATGTTTCAAAGACACCGAAACGCGTTATGGACTTTTTATTTTTCCTCTCAATGAGCGTTTTCGTTCTTTGAGCCTAACACATAAACAAAATGTTAATATCATCTGTCATTCTTGAGAAAGTACAAAACGCTATCCATTAAAATTAATTTATAGCGACACTGGAATGACGAGGGTTAATTTAATGTCTGCATGCTGTTCTTTCTCAAAAGTGCGAGATCTTACCCAGCAATGAAGAAGGCGATTAAATCTTTCTTTGATGCAGAAATTTTATGCTGAATATCTGAACAGAGAAGTTACTTCAGGTTCTTTCCTGTTACTGCCTAAGGATTCAGTTTTTGTTCGCCTGTGTCTTTTTCAAATGGTTGGTTTTGAAGTCTAGTTTTAATACTTTGACTAGAAAGCATTTAATAATTGTATCCTTTGTTTTATAATTTATGAGTTAAATTACAATCGCTATTATTTAATACCGTCAAAAGTTTCTTTGAAGTTGAAGTCCCTATTCCCACCCTGCATTCCGTCCAATGAAAAACATGAAAAAATTGCCTGGCACTATAGCTGCCGAAGCATGATGCACAACCGTTAAGATACGGTATTTTTATTTACAAATCTTTAACAAACAACTGCAGAAGAATGGTCAATAACCAATAGGAAAAAAATCGCTGATTAAAAATGCATATATTCTATTTACTGAGTTTGTAAAAAGAATTTTTTTAAATCGTTCTAAGTAAAACTATTGGAAGCGAGAAAGTGAAATTGAAACAGTGTACTGTGTATTAATACTTGAGGGAGCGTCCATAAATACGTGCTAGTTCTTGGGGAGGGGAGGGGTTGGCTGGAAAGCTACGCTGGGCTACGTGGGGGGCGGGGTAGGGGTGGAAGGCTGCCGAGCCAAACCAGTTAGCTTTTCATTCATATTATTTGTGACAGTTAAAATAATGTGTACACCATACAACAGCATCTTTCCGTCATTTAATTTACGATTGTCTTACAAGAGAAAACAGTACAAAATCAATGGGGAAAAAAGCTACGTGCCACTCGGGCGGGGGGGGGGGATGTGGAGGCAAAGCCAAGTAGGGCTACGTAGGGGGGGGGGTGGGGGGTGGAATGGGGGGTTCACAGGAGGCCAAAATGAAGTTACGTGGTTTATGGACGCTCCTTGAACAGTATTTTCTGTTCTGCTCTCTCTGCTTTAAACAGATATGCGATACGAAGTTGAACGTGATTTTCTCATGGATCAGCTGCGTTGCTTTTATTTCTCAGTTGCACTTAATACTTATATTTATATAAGAAAAAAAAGAGTGAAAACCGAACAGCTATCTGCAGGATGTCCTTGTCTGACGAACAACAGCCCATTAATATGCAAAACTGCATTATTCCAATGCATAGAAGTAGCACGCCACAAATAGAAGCTATTTAATGAAGGGTACTGGAATCAACTAGACGGAGTTCAGAATGCTTCATATACGATGAAGAATAAATCAATGTTATTTTATAAAAGCAGTCTATTGAGGTCTATTTGTTTTGTTGGTATTGCACCCACCTGTGCGGACTCTGAATCAGATAGTGTGTTGTAAAGTGGCAACCAATTCCCAAACTCAATGCTATATTGCGCCACGGGAGATAACGGAAAGATTATTAGAAGGTGACTGAGATTGATAATTGAAACGTGTGCATGATACACTCCTGTTGAGCAATAACGCATACACAACGCCACGCAAAGAATTGCGCATTAAATTCCAAATGAAATCGTTATGACGACAATGACACGCTTGTTACAGATGTCCGCCCCCCTGCCCCTCAATTCCCTGTGGATTTGATTTTAGTGAACCTTGCTTGGTGGATGAGCAGTCGGGCATTCGAGATTTTGTGGGTTCGATCAGTGATACGATCATTCAAATTTATGTTTTCCTTAGTCTCCCGGAATAAATCCAGGCTAACGCCGGGATGTCCACATTCCTTCCCGTCCCTTCCCTCCAATTTTCTCCCAGTTTGACTTATATGTCGACAAGCTATCCCTAACAAAAGAGAAAGATCTATTTCAGTTCGTCAGGTTGCACTTTATGAGTTTCTAACAATTCTTCCAGACTGAATTTAAATTCAAAGTGAACCTTAAAGTATTCAGTATCTTTAATGGTTAGTGCTATATTCACGGACAGTGATTTGCTGTTAAAGCTGTTTCTGCTGCTAAGAGTGTTATATACTGAATTATATCGGACCCTCAATGGCGACATACCAAGCGTACATTTTTAAACTAGTTTTTTTGTTTAACTATTTTATGTCGTAACCCCCATTTATTTGCTCATAGAATCAATAATTGTCTTAGTGGAAGATGTAATATAACGCTTATAAAAAAAAGAGTTGAATTTTTAATCCCTTTACATTCAAAACCCTCAAACAACTTATTACGTATTATTTGTCAGCCATTTTCAGTCATGAACTGATGGGTCCTCCTCCCTTCACACAAAACAGATCAGAACCAATCAGAATCAATCCAAACAGGGTGAATCTGATTTGTGATCCCCAAACCTTTACTCCAGCCGAGTCAAAGCATATCAATGCAAATTAGATCCCTGCTCTCTTTCTTTATCTAGTATCTTGCCTCAGTTGCTTTTGAGCTTCCAGCATGGATGCGATAATAATTAACACTATTGTGTTTCGTAGAAGGCAACGGCGTAAAAAGAAAAAGTTTAGGTTGTGGATTCATGAAATACATCGAATTTTCCTCCACATAGTAGCAATAAAATTTATGTTAAAATGATTTTTATCATTTTCGACATAAATCGCACTATTTTCTTCCACTTTCTGCATCCATTGTGTCTAGTTGATAATTCATGACTGCTTGAAGGAAGAAAATTCTGACCAGCTGAATTACGTGCGACATCGAATCAAGGCGGATTGAGGCGGATTAAACCGGTATGAAGGTTGAAAATATAGCTGTGGCCAAGAAATTGGCGGATGAGTACGAGCACGCTGTTGCCGCACTTCCGAGCAATCTGGCGTAGCACTCTCTCTCTAACACTAGAAAATGGCAACGCTGAGCGTCGTGTGTTGCCTAGTACGAGCGTCAACACACAATCTACTATTGCAAGCTAACAAGTGAATTTTACTGTTAAGTGGGCGATTTGGTAGCCACATTTAAAAGGACTGTAAGGAATGCAATCTAAAGATAACTTCCCACGGCGCGGGATTTGCCGGCCAGGCCGGTCTCGCCATGAACAATGGGCCGTGAGAAGGGGCCCACCTGTGCTGACAGGGGTGGTGCGCGTATATCCGTCACCCAGTGGGTAAAGATCAAACGTCCGGGTAGCTGAAACGACTCAAGCAAGGTGGTGGAGAGGTGGCTACGAGGTGGCTGCGAGGTGGCGAGGTGGGTGCTGATCCGTACAGTTCAGCTGCATCACACGGCCTACAAAACCACTCGCCGTGGGAAACTTGCTTCGCAAATGGTGACTACATCGTGTTGGTCTCTATGTCGGACGACGATTACGTAGTATTCCGTTGACACCAACACATCTGCAGCACCTTTTGCGACGGTGCCAAGAGCATCAGAACAGGACCGACAATGAGTTCGCGTGCTCTTTTCAGACGAGAGCGGATTCAGTCTGAGTACTGATTCTGGATGTACCCTCATCTGGCGAGAGGTGAGAACATACGTAGAATGCAACCAGGAACATCGTCAAACGTGATCGCTTTGGTGGTTCAAGTGCTCTGGTGTGGGGAGACAAAATGTTGCATGCGCGTACCAATATCCAAATCTTTTAACACGGTACAATCACCGGTACCCCTTAACCATATGCGTTTTTTCAGACCGAGCGTGGTGGTGTAAAGGATAGCGTTCTGGCCTCACATTCGGGAGGACGGCGGTTTGAATCCCCGTCCGGGCATCCAGATTTGGGTTTTTCATGGTTTCCCAAATCACTCCAGACAAATGCCGGGATGCTTCCTTAAAAAGGCCATGGTCGAATTCCTTCCCATTCCTTGCCCCATCCTTTCCCGTCTCTAAAGACCTCGCTGTTGAGAGACGTAAAGCAGTTAATAATAATAAAAAAAAAGTTTTTTCAGGGACGCATTTGTCGCTATTTCAGTTTCATTGATGAAAATGCACGACCATATGGAAGATGGCAAGTGGAGGATCACTTGGAACGAGAGGAAATTCGGTGAATGGACTGGCCTCCCCCCCCCCCACCCCCCTCCGAACTAAATCGCATAGAACACGTGTGGGATGCTTTGGAAAGATGTATTGCAGCACGCTCACTTGCACCAACGACCGTCCAGCAGTTGTCAACCATACAGGTGTAAGTATGGAACGTCCTACCACAACAACTCCTTACCAGCTTTACCACCGCATGGGAGCACGTTGCAGAGCATGCATCACTGTCTGTAATGTTCACAAACCATTTTCAGAACCATCTCCCTTCTTTTTGAAATTGTACCATAATTAGTCGCAGTTACTTCAACGTAACTTGTGTCTGTATAAAAGCGTCACTTCTGTTCGTATCATTGCGTAATGGTTTCTGTTGTTGTTGCTTTAGGGCGCGTCGTGTTTTCTGTTACCTACAGTGTCATACTGCTGAAATGCTCTCTATGTATGGTTCAAGTTTGATCGAGCTATGTTACTTGGCAGTGACACAGCACATGAAAGTTACCGAGCTTTTTGGGTTTTCCATGGTTACCCCAAATCATTCCAGGCGAATGCTGGGATGCTTCCTACAATAGGCCATCCCGTTCTTTGTCCCCCATCCTTTCCCGCCTCTAATGACATGATGTCGAAGAGGCATAAAACCATAATAAAAAATAAAAATAAAATAAACCACGAAAGTTACTTTCGTCTTTAAGTTTTGTCACCAGTGTAGTTTTCACAACGAAAAAACTTTTTTCCCTTGAATGCGCCAGTGGATGACAGCTACGTGAAGTTGATATGGACTCTAGTTAAACTAAATTCTGATATTTGGAGAAAATTGAAACATATTATAGTTCTCCATTACACTAAATTTCAGCTTATTTAATTTTTTTCTGACGACATTTGGTTACTTTTATTAAACTCCCCCAATCACATATCAGAAAGGAATCATATCGTTACATGTCCCATTATTTAATTTCTTTCATTGATGTGTTACTTTATCAGTGGAAGATGTCACCCACCTCGCTTCCACGTATAGCGTAATTGTTTTTGTTTTCCTCAGTATAGAAGTTTCCTATTTGTGTGGCTACATATAATCCTTTAAGAAGTTGTTCTCTCTGTCTGAGTCACCTTGCTCTGGCCAGACAGCTCGCCGCCAACTCAGAATTTGCGCTCTACCTGACTCATCCGCCAGCAGGCGTGGCCTTGACGCGTTTCATAACACTAGGAGACCGCACTGCTACAGTTATCTGGAGGAAGCGACCATTTTCACAGAAACACATTCACAAGCAAGAGAGAGAGTATAACTACAGAATTAAACTTCACATAATCAAGAAGAGAGCGAAGAAGCTAAAATACCAAAGAAGAGTACGAAGGTGCGAGACAACAATCTTTCCTACACAAGAAAATTTTTCTACATAGCAAGAAGCCTTCAAAGTGTGGAAAAAAATTGATGATTGATAGTTGTCTGGAATTTTAATACAATGTGTGTCTGGTGAACAATAACTGTCAAATATTTCGCAGATTCGCTTGGAAGATGGTTTAAGTCAAATGTTACCAGAGCAAATACAGGAGTTGGAGATAGATTTGCCAACTTATTTGAAATAAAATAAAGTATATCTAACTTTCGAAGAGGAAATAAAAAGTAAATGAATGGGGAAAAAAGTATTTTTTAAATGTAGACATTTATTCAATATATATATATATATTACTTTTAATATGGAGTGGTACCACATTCTAAATATAAATTAACAAAGACATTCCGTTCCATAATTTGTATAGGTATTCTACCAGACGAAGTATTTCCACATTTTCGCTAGATTTATCGTTAGGGTAAAGTATACTGACCATAAAAAAGTTTATTACTTTATTATAAAGTATGGTTGCCAACCCTAGTTGGAGGGCATGTAAAAAAGAGCAGCTAGATTTCTTTGTGGAAATGGTCGCAGGACCCAGTCAGTATTTGATATGATACTCGAGCTGGATTGGAAGTAACTGGAGAACAGGAGGAGGATGAAGAGAGGAGAATGTATAAGGCAAATGTTGATTATGGAGCTTGGAGGAATATTGGTGTAAGAATTAGGAGTAGCGCATGGAAAGGGAAAGATGACCATGACCACAAGCTCGCACTTGATTTCATGCAAAGGTAGTGGGAAATTTTTTTGTGGCGTGGGCTCCATCGCAATTAAATAAATAATAATGGGCGGCAGAGCTTCTGGACGACCGTTTTTCGATCCCCGACGAAGCCAATGATCTTTCCTCGAAGCTGAACGTCTGGAACGGACCCCCATGTCCACACAGTCTGCTATCCAATGAGAACCGTGGGGGAAACTCCGTGGGAAGGTAATGAAAAAGGGCCAGACCGTGTCGCTGACCACTGCACGTCCACTCTAATGCCAAGAAATATGAATGTGGAGCTCTACCTCCGCCAATCCTACGGGAATATGGCTTGAAACCCCTACCCACTGCCTTTACCTAATAATAATAACTAGTGATCGCCCAGGGGTCGAAATTCGACCGTAATTCATTATGTTATATAGTTTCTTTCGTGAAAGGGTAATAATCATTATTTGAATTTGTTTTATGGCGTTTGCATAGATTTATTACACACTGCATACATTGACGTCGTTGGCTGCGATCGTGTACCAATACGTTATTAGTTTCTGTTGTTCGCCTTAATTCCCTGCAATACCTATAAAATTAAAATGATACTTTCCACACGTGATTGTATCCTAAATTTTAGCTTTTGAACTAACCATAGCGAATGATGAAATGTATTTTTGAATGTTTTCAAAATAATTTTTGACTTTCTATTTATCAATGGTTCATTTGAATTTAGTTCATCATACAATGATTTAAAATATTTATTTTGACTTAAGGCCGGTAAAACTGCTCTAACTTTATGACAACATGAATTAAATGCAGTCCTTTCACCTGAGGTGAATTCTGATCGGCATTCCATAAAACCGTTTTGACTGATATAATGGTACACAGATGCATTTTCGTGCATTAATCATATATTTGATATTTCTCTTTCAGTTTTAATACTATTTCAGACTTCTTTATAGTTATTTCCGTATGTAATTTAGATATCCTACATACTAATAGTGCTGCGGCCTGTGACTTGAAAGTGACGGCGTTGGGTTGCAAGCGGCCAGCTGATTTAAACTAACCAACATGCTACGGCCTATAAAAATTCGAAAAACATTAGACATGCCGCACCTAGACTCAAATTCGTTTATAGATGTCACTCGGAATTTGCTAAGGTACTGACAGTTCGTGTTGTTTTGATGGTTTGAATTGAAGCTGTTTTGACTATGATCGCCCGCGTATGACCACACCTTTCGTTGATAAAATAATTCTAATTTTGTTCTGTTAAGTGAATTTCAGTACAACTTTAACCGTAGTGCTTGCTGAAGTGTTATTTCAAGTTCTTAGTGTGGTGTGAAGTGTCACTGTGCAATAAAACTTACCAGGCTTATCGAAAATGGTTTGCTACCAGTTTTCATTATTCAATGAGTTATAGAAATCTTTCAAGCAGATCAAAGACCAATTCCCCGCTAATTTAGAAAGTGAGGTGCGAGAACTGCAGCAAAATAAAACAAAAATGCAGCTCTTCCTAGTTTTTTTACGCGGCAGGTATAGTTTGTTATATTTTATCAATTAATGAACAGTGATGATTGAGATAAGGAGAAAGTTTTTAGTTACACCACAAGAAGAAAGGAATCCGTGACTGTACTTGAGAAAGAGGTTTTTGCCGGTATTTGGTCATTTACAAGAGTGATTCAGAATATCTGTAATTATAGAAAATTACATAACGCAAATATCAGTATTGTTCAGTATATACGCAATAAATTAACGATAGTATATTAACCCTTTCTGCATCCATGATGCCACATGGCCTCGCTAAATTATCCTGGCATTTATAGGAATATCAACGCTGCGATGATGCTGTTTGGCATCGCTACGAGTAGTTCAAGAGGAAAGGAAATGTGGTAAGTTTTCGACATAGTTATATATGCAATTTCTTCAGTAATTATTGTTTCATTCTTATGATGCCAATTGGAGTCTTTGATGCATTAGCTTCTACACAGCATGCAAACATGAATTTGACCTCTATGAAGAAATTGAGTTTGTTTTTATATGAGAATGATTTTATATGAGAACTTTTATAGTTTTAATTCTTGCTTCATATTTTCTTTATAGGTTATGCGTGGACAACGTGATGCCCTACGGGATGATGAAATTCTTCTTCTTCTGCAAGGAGATGAATCTGAAATATCAGACACTGGCCAGAGCACTTAACTTCAAAGTCAAGATGCAAACTTTGCATAAAAGCGTACTCAAGGGTTAAATGCTCCAAATGCAATGTTTCATTATGTTTTAACAAACAAAATAATTGTTTCAAAAATTTTCATTGTAAATAAAGATCAATTTTGTATAATTATTTTGTGTTGAAAATAAACGTAATATTCAAAATAACATGCAATTTTGTTCCTTAACTAATAAATAAATTGTTAAGACACTTTGTAATAAAATTAAATATGAAGTTAGAACATTTATGTGTACTTTTTATTTTGAAACTAATAAAACTTCAAGCGTCTTTCAGTGACAATGATGCCGTTTGGAATCATTAGTTTATTTTTAAACTAAGTACCTTAAATGTACTTTTTCAATGCAAATGGCATATTTATGATCCAACGAGTATATACTGAAGAGGAAAAAAAATTTTGTCAATTTTTTCTAAATGTGAAGCACAAAGGGTTAAGAGAAAAACAGTACAAAACTTCTTCTAGAATTAATAGGAAAATAAGCTACGTGCCACATGGACGGGAAGGGTACGTTGAGAATATGTCACGTCAGACTATGTGAGGGGAAATGGGGGCCGGTCCAAAAGAAGGCCAAAAGGGGGCCACGTGGTTTATGAATGCTCCCTAAATGTGAAGAATAATTTTTCACAGAGGACCCAACACGGGATTGTTGAAGGTAGGGCTCTGCTTCTCACTATCTGACCTTGTCACTGAGAAGAAGGGGGTTGCTCAATCCCACACTCTAGCCACTAAATCTGCCCACCTCTTTCAGCTACTACGGTAGGTCGTTCCAAGCGTACAGTTTTGGGGAAAACATTTTACAGAATTTGAACTCCTGTCATTCAAATCGCGGGCCATAGCTCTATCGTATGACCTACTTTATCTATCGTTCCTTGAACTACCCAACGAAAAACGATCACCTGAATAAAATTCAGTCCATGGGATGTTATTAAAGTTTAAAAGCAGAAAAATTAAATTAAAATTTATAGTACATTTCAGAGACATGGCTTCACGAATTATTAACAAAAAATTAATCTCCGAATTTCGAGAAGTGAACGAATGGGAGTGAGAACTATAATTGAAAAAAGATTTGATAAGGATTTTTTTCTAAGCAATGAATTAATTGGACATATCACAGCTGTTGTGAAACATATTAAAATAAGGTTTGCTAGAGTTTCTTGTTTTGTAAATAACACTTTTTTTTTACTTATGGCTTTACGCCTCTTGGACGTCGAGGTCATTAGAGGCGGGATGGGATTGGGGACAAGGAAGGGAAGGAATTCGGTCATGGTCTTTTGAAGGAAACAACCCGGCATTCGCCTGGAGTGATTTGGGGAAACCTTGGAAAACCCAAATCTGGATGCCCGGACGGTGATTCGAACCGCCGTCCTTCCGAATGCGAGGCCAGAGCGTTAACCACTCACTCACCACGCTTGGTTTTTAAATAACAAATTCTTCGGATGTATTGTTCGTTTACTGAAGTGGACAATGTGGTTGGCTATAGATTTGGTTTAAATTCCGGAAATATGTTAGGATATTAACAAGCTTTTGTTAATTTGATCTGTATGTATGTATGATTGTAATGGAATGTTTCAGTTCAATTTTCAACCACTTCCAGCAGTACGAATTGTTTGAAATTTTGCACATGTATTAATGATCGATGACAATGGAATCATTTCATAGCTATATTCTGTTATTCTCATTACTTTGACAGTAACAACAGAAAAGTGTCCCTTTTGTGCGATGATTGTATATCTTGTCATAAGCTTACTTTTCCACTAATTCGCGGTGAACTTTAAAAGTCCCTTAGTTCGTTACACCTTCCACTCATGTTTGGCGTGATTGTTTTACCTTCAGCTTATGGGCAGAGAGAGTAATTGCCATCAGGAACGCCACCTGAAACTTATTCAGACCGAGTGTCGTGGGTGAGCGGTTAAAGTTCTGGCCTCGCGTTCGGGAGGACTCCGGTTCAAATCCCCGTCCGGGAATCCAGATTTGGGTTTTCTATGGTTTCCCCAAATCACTCCAGGGGATGCTTCCTTCAAAAGGCCATGGTCGAATTCCCTTCCGTTCCTTGCCCCAATCCCTTCCCGCTTCTAATGACATCAATCGAGGTGGCGTAAAGCCATAAGTAAACAAATAGTTCAACTTATTCGTGGTGAACGAAAGGCCCGCCTTTTGTTAAGTTTCCCACTTTTTCATGGTATGGATGGTATGTGTCCTGCCCAGTTGAGTTTGTTATCAAATGTTATGCCAAGGTATTTACATTTCAACACTTCAACAAGCAATTCTTTCCCCACCCTATAGTCATATTCAACCTTTAGTTTTTTTTTATCTATGTACCTAATAAGCAGATTTTTCTTTGCATTTATCATCATCACATATTGACTTACCCAGCCAGATATCCAGTCCAGATCACCCTGTAGCTGTTCGGAGTCTTCCATCGTTTTCATCCTACTATACATATAGTATTATGCCATCTGCAAAAAACATAACTTCTGACAGTAAACCATCAACAGAATCGTTCATTATAATAATGAATAGCAATCATCCCAATACGCTACTCTGCACTACGCACACTTTCACTTTTAGCTCTTTTGATATTGCATTTCTACCCTAACTTTTTAAGAATTCTTCTACTCAGAAAATCATCTTTTCATTCAATCCAATAGTTTGTACCTTATTTAATACCATTTTATAGCTCACTCCGTCAGAAGCCTTTGTAAGATCTAGTGCTGCACTATCAATTTGGCTCCCCTTGTCCATTTCTCCAGAAAAATCTTGCATATACACTAATAACTGAGGTTCGCATGAATATCCTTGCCTAAATCCATGTTATCTATCTGAAAACCACTTACATCCAACAAATACATTTCTGATGTAGTTGCATACCAATTTCTCCATTAATTTACTTACCAACGATTTACTGATTGACCTAAAATTTATGACCATATTTGTCATGCCTCCTTTATGTACCCTTACTATTATCGCACTTTTCCAGTCCTCTGGTGATAAGTATCCAGACTGAGTTTAAACAACATTTGAAGATAAGGTGCAATGCCACATACTGCTATCTTTAAGACATCCGTAGTAATATTCTCTGCACCAGCCCCTTTATACTTTTTCAACTTCCTTGGTTCCTTCATGATATCCTCAGGATGAATTTCAGATTTTTTAGTCTGCTCATTTCTAATTGCGTGTATAAGCTTTTTCTCCGATTTACACCCTCCCATTCCTTAATCATAACCTTAATGGTCTCACTAAGCCAATTACTTGAAATCTCTGCCTTTTTTTTAAATCCTCAGTAACTTCTTCCTATCCTTATCTATAATAGTCTCAACACCCTCCCTTCCTTCAGTTTTCAAACATAGGCATATAAATTTTTAGGTGTATCTGTCTGTGGTATCCTTGACTCGGTAGCATTCTTCATAAGCCCATCTTTAGATACCTTCTTTACTTTTATTAATTCCTTGATTAGTTGTTTCAAGTGTTTTATACTGCCTCATCTCCCTATTATAGTACACAGTATTTTCTGTTTCAGAATAAATATTTCTTCACTATATTTTACTATCTCGTTGAACTCTTCCCACGTCGACTACACTGTGCTTGTGCCATCCTTCCAACTGCTGAATCTTTCCCTGAAATATCTCTTCAGTTTCGAAATCTGTGTCTTTTTATAACTTTACCAGTTTCCCCCTTCAATTTTGTCCACTGGTTTACTTAATCCTCAAATCTCCATTACAACTTCTTGCTTAACATTTATTCCTTCAGCTACTTGATACCTCACAAGGTTATCATACAGCTTTATTAGGAAGATATCGAACATGTTTTGTACCCTTGTGTTCTAGTCTACCACTTGTGCAAAGCCTTTTTCCCTTATTATTATATTTACAAATTTCTTTTTTATTGTAGTATTAATCTTATTTCATACACAGTTAAATGAAAGTCCCCACCAATAATGACAATTCTGAGTACGAATTTAGTTTTTCCCCAAGAACCTCATCTTCATGATTTATTCTTCCACTACGGTAAGTAACCAACACCCAGATTTTTATTTATCATCCCAGAAATCTACCTCAAGTAACTCATCTTCATGATTTACGAACACCGGTGAACTGCAGCAGTCTTTGCTAACCAGTATGAAAAACCTCTCCACCAATTGCTCCCCTATCTCTGCGGTACACTCCATAACCACGGGTAAAAAACTTCATTGTGTTCTACATCTTCTTTTAACTAAGACTCTACCCCTGTAACTACTTGTGGTTCGCGTGTCTCTATTAAGTTAGCAAATTCTATTTCTTTGTTCATTATACTTCTACAGTTCACCGGTAACACTCTTATTACTGGTTTTGTGATATTTTCAGTATTCGGTATTCTTCTCTTTCCCTTCTGCCCCGTCAGTTACAGTCCTAGTCATTAGTTGCTTCTCCTGTTCCAATTTACAGCTGCTTAAACAGTCCAAATTGTTTCGGCGAGTCTCCAACAAAGTTTATCAAATATTTTGTTGTTCCAATGAGTTGTCTCACTGTTATAACTCTCTCAATTCCATCTTGTACTGCATCATTGAGATTATGAATATTTCATTGCAGAAATAAGGACCGAGGCTCTTTTTTACGTCCTTGTGGCTGTAATACCGTAATTTTTCTAGAAACATCTGAAATACCATCGTATCGCTGGCTTCAGAGTTTTGAGAGTGGCGAAAAAGTCAATGACCAGATCAAACTCAGTTTTTGCCTTGATGTTCGCAGTTGAAGACTACAATAAAATATTCACTTGATATGAAGTCTTCAAGAAAGATTCTCAGGCAAACGGAAACTTGTTCAGTTCTGGAAGTATCAGAAGTGTCGACAACTGATATAGAGAGAAAAAAAAAAAAAAAAAAAAAAAAACTATGATTTCCGACAATAGTGTAGTAACCATCAAATCAAGAATTTCATTAGGACAGTCATGAGGAAGCCATTTGTGAGCATCTCTTTGCAGCCATTATTTCAGTTCAGTAACAACTTCAGATCGAGCCTTTAAATAGTCATGAAATATGAATTGTGATCGTTGTTGGCTTCTCTCGCAGAAAAAACTTGTCTCGCCAAGTTCTTCATCGTACTAAATACTTTCAACAACGCTGAACAGTTATCCAACACCTGTTTTAAATGAGCTGTTGATTTTACAGTACCACATTTACATTATCAATGTTTTTTTAGCGTTCAGTGCAGTTGGTATGAAGAGTACTAGTAGTGTGAGAGTTAACCCGCTCATGTCTTTGCTTCCAGTCTGAGAATTCCTTATCAGCCCAGGCTTAGCTTTGATGCGATAGCACGCGAAGTTAATTAGATAATTAACTTCCCCTAGCACGCTTCAGTGCAGATAGTGCAAATCGCTTCGTTGTTTTTAATAAGATGAAGCCATGGATTTTCTTTCGTCCAGTTTTTAAAAATAACCAGCAATGAAGAACTATTCGAAGTAGCCTCTAGGTAAAAAATGAACTTCTACATTAGTATTTTAAAAGGAGATAGTTTAGAGAGAAATGGAGTATAATTTTTGGATTAAATATACTGTTAGGTTAAGTGACAAAAATATGAGCGGCAAAAGGATAGTAAAAAAAAAAATAAAAAAATCAGGGCACTGCTACTTTTGTTTTATATCCGAGAGCATTGTAATATTTTCCACAACTTATACAGGGCTTATTTATATAATTCTCAAATGTAGTGTATTTGAGTCTAATGCTCCTGGATTTACAGTTCCAGCTGTAGCTAATAACATGGGGTAGTGTGGGACAGTCTGCCCATCCTCCATAATGTTCTGTGGACAAAGGGCTAAGACCCGTAAATTACTATGTCTTTTCTGTTCTTGATTTTTTAATGTGTTCACGCCACAGTCATCATCTAAGGTAAGTGGTGGTTAATTTCACTGTTCTATTTTGTAAATTCATTTCGCTACTTAGCACCTATACTATATATGAGAAATCAGCGCTACACGACTATAGTAATTCCTACCTACAGATATACTACACTATGATATTAGTTGTAACTGAGGCTGAAACTTTTGCGTGTATTGGTAAATTGGCCCACAGACGTAATATACACAAATTCACAAACAAGTAATGTAAATAATTCATACACGGCTGTGTGTGTGTGTGTGTGTACGACGCCCAGGCACCACGTGGCTACATACTAGCGATGTAACCAGTGGTGTAAAAATAGGGTGTGCAGGACGTGCAAAATGCCACGGGTCCCCAGCCAGAAGGGGCCCTGTCCCGTGAGGACCTGCTGTCCCCTTCAACAGTCTTCGCCCATTGTCATTGCCCGGGGCTAGAGATAAAAGAAAAAACAAGGAAAAAAATAAAAAAAATGTCTCCCATAAATTGGCTGCCCCCAGTATAGTTACGAAACTGGATGTAACGCAACTCTGCTTCTGTTTCCACAAGTACTGAAGTTCCGCAAGGCTTCGGACTTCTGTTTCAGGCTCTGCATCTTTTGTAACGAAACCAAAAGGAATTGGTGTCAATGGGAACTGTCAATGGTGCTGCTTGAACTAACTTCAATCGAATGAGTGCCGACAATAGGTCGGTGTGGTGACGTGTCGATGGGGTATCTTGTTTTATGATTGTTTCACGTATTGTGTAGTGTACCCACAAGTATGCATATTCTGTAATGTGCATCAGAATGAAACAAAAAACAAGTTCGATCTGTAGATTTTTCATAGAAAAAAACTTAATTTGTGGCAGAGTGTACATTATGTTAAAAGGAATATTTTCGGAAAGGACACGTACTACCATTGCTTTAGAAAGTCATTTGAAATCTATGCGTCCAGAAGAGTTCAAAGAGTCCGAAAAACTTAATGCAGATCTTAAGTTGCAGGAAGAAGAAAAACGAAATTAATTTCAGTCTACTTCAGTAAATTTCTACCCAGTAAGCCATGCCCCTTGAAGTGTAAGTCGACTTTTATGAGCTATTGTGTTTGCTGGAAACTTTTAAGTGCTGCTTAAAAAATCAGAGGACAGCACTTGACATGCAATCATTATTGAACATTAATATATTGACTACAACATATTTTGAAACGACCTTATCAGAGCGAGTCTTTCAAGAATTATGACCGAATTATGAAAAAAAAATCAGTAGTGGCCGTGGTGACTTTGTGACAGCGTGTTTTTCCACAAAGTCATCCTCATGATTAATTTATGTGTGTTATCCTATATTTTATGTCTTACATTAAATAGTTGGAGATGCCAAAGACTTATATTAAGCCGTTATGGAGTCTGAATTACAAAAATTATCCAGAAGAACGCCTGCAACACGCTATTCAGGAAGACGTTAGGGAGCTACAATGCCGTCGTACAGATTTACATGGATTTCGATCCGAACAGATATCTGTCTGCCCGTGTTGTTTGAAGAGGAAGAAGAATCGTTTGTTGAACATTCGATAGCAATGTCTTCATGGTACCTGATGGCATCGTTTGATTTAAGGTGTGTCGTGATAGCCTATGGTTTTTTTCCTGTTATCAGTCTCTCGACTTGTTTGATGCATTACTCCAGCTCTTCCCATCTTGTGGTAACCTCTTCATCTCAACATGCCCCTTACAACTTACATCCACAGCTACCTGCTTCATATTTTGTAATATCTGCTACATATCTTGCCTACGACTGTTCCCTCCACAAAAAAATTAACCATTCCCACATGTCTTAAAATATGACCCACTATCCCGTCTCTTGATTCTGTAAGACTCTTACACAAATTTCTCTCCTTACCCATCATTTCCAAAACTCATTCACTTCATAATTTGTGTGTCCCATTTATTTTCAAAATTCCTGTACAACATTAAATTTCAAATAGTTCAAAGTTTTTTTTCTCTCTGTTACTTGCTTCACTTCTATAAAGTGCTGTGCTCCACACGTATAGCTTTAAAAATTCTTCCTGATTCCTACATTAACCTTTGAAACTAAAAGAGTTCTCTTTTTCATTAAGGGTCGTTTTGATAGTGCTACTCTGCTTCTAACATCATTCCTGCTTCGGCATAAGTTATAATTTTACTTCCCATGTAGCAAAATTAATTTCCTTCTCCTATTCCATTCGATCGTATTTTTAATCTCCTATTAGTGATATTTTTTCTCCTCCACTTCATCACTTTTGTCTTGCTTTAGTTTATATTTAGTAAAAATCTTCCTTCACTATTTTCTTCATGCCATTTAGTAATTTCGTAAGACATTTTCTGCTAACAGAGCCACGTCATCAGCAAATCGTTACATACTGATTTTATCCATTTGAATACTTATTCCACATTGAAATTTTTCTGTTACTTCCTTGATTGCTTCCTCTAGATACAAGTTGAATAATAATGGCGACAGACGTCAACCTTATCTGACACAATTTTTAACTGATGCATGTCTCTCATTTTTTACAGCCAATTGACTCTTATAAAGATTACAAAGCATTCTTCTATCTTGATATTTTATACCTGTTTTTTTTTTAAATTTAGATATCTTGTCCCACCCAATATTATTAAAAGCTAGATCTAAATCAACAAACGTCATAATAGTATCTTTATTTATCGTGATCGGTTCGTCTAGTATTCATCTTAAAACCAGAATTGCTTCTTTTGTATCGTGGCTTTTCCTAAACCCAAATGGACCTACTCTCTCTTCTACAACCATTTCTAATCTTCTGTATATCCTCTTCAGTCCTGAGCTCATAATAAAAATGGAAGTGTACTACTATTGTGTTATTTACTTTGTTAATGCTAGTTAACAATGAATGACCATGAATTTTTTTTTTTTTTGAAACAATAATTGATTTTTTATACATGGTTTAAATTCGTTATAACATTAATTTATAGTTTGATTTTAACTCAGAAATGTCTGTCCAGATTTAATAAGTTATTAAAGCAGTGAAAACACTTGTAAACGGAAAAAAAGATATGATTTTACCTTTATTTTGACATGCTGTACAGATGCAGAATCCCAAGTTAATAATCAGTGCAGCCAACTTGTGACGCTGGGCCGAACAAATTAGCTGTGAGAAGCACGATGTGTGTCGTAGGACAGAAATAGTTCAGCCGCGGACACGCCCGAGAAAAAAATAATAATACCTGGGGGTATCATATATGATACCTCAGTCCTGAAGAGGATATTTTCCTGGTCAGTAATTTTGAAGCATGTAATGTTAGACTTATGGCGCGATAATTCTTGCATTTGTCAGCTTGGGATTTCTTCTGGAGTGTAAATGTGATACTTTTATTAACAAGAGGACAGGTATGTGAGTTAAATTTTTCTGGAAAAGAATTGGTCACCTCCTACATTAACCGAAAAGGCAACATCATTACGCAAATAATCGTAAGGTTTCGAGAGAAGCTGTGACGCGTTGAGAAGAGAGAAGTAGTGAACGACGAGGAAACGGGTACCTCTTCTGTGTTTAGTATCCAAGATTCAGACGCAAGTATGAACCTTGACAAAGAGTTTTTGGAAGAAGATGTGCCAACCCCTCCACCACCACAGAATACGATCGAGGGGAACATGTTGTAGTTAATTTTGACGGAGACCTATTCCCAGAGGATGTAATAGGAAAAAAAAAAAAAAAAAAGAATGACGGTCGGCGTCATGGAAAAGATTGGAAAACATTGTAAATGGCATAAAAACCCGTTGTGATCTTGTATTCAAAACAAGAGATTATATTTCTCATTGCTCGCCGAAACCGATTGTTAAAAGAGGACTTTTTAGGTTTGTGGAATTTGAAATGTGAAAAAACTAATTTAATACATAACTTGTCTAATTTTGTGAAAATTTTCCCTACGACCAAGAATCCGTGTGTTTATCAATAATCTTCTCAATAAAACATGATAATCTCACTGGGGTTGTTTCATTCTTCTTTTTACTATAAATTCTTTTACAAACTGATTCATGAAACAATAAACTTTACTTTAATAACATTTCAACTTCCTTTTATATTAAATTCAATAATTACTTCTGCTATTTTTTACGACCTGTCATAGTCAAACTCTTTCAGTTCTAATCTTCCTCCATTGTTCCAAAGATGTTCCTCATCTCTTCCTATTCCACGTGTCTTGCCAACCTGAACACTTAATAAGAGTTCAGATTAAAAATTACAGTAACATATTTCACGGGATGCAAGCCCTTTGCCTCACAATATACATAATAGGCCATGCCTTACTGACTGCAGAAAAAAATATAGACCCACTGCCATTATGTGTCTCTCTAACTGGCAAATGGTATTAGAATGCACGTGGATGTGGTTTCATCATCTATCTTCGAGCCCTGAGCTATGAGGGGACCTGCAGTCTATTATATAAGTTTATGGTCAGTTGGTATGCTCTATCTCTTTCTTTTTTTCAATTCTTTCCTCTATGCACGATCAACCGCTCTCAAATTCCGTGTGGATATTTTACCCACTCGGAATTTCTCGTGTGGGTACTGCTACCCACCATATCCACATTATTCGCCGGCACATTACTACAAAAGCGTGTTTTCTTAGTTTTCTAAATTATAATTTTATATTTAGGAATACGTTGATATTATACATTAAAGGAGAGCAACTGAAGTAGCGGATAAAACCACTTTATTGCTTCGGAAAGTTTTGTGTGCTGACTACACTGCCATCTGTCTGCTAACATAGAAACCACAACATGTGGTCGGCACGCCTCCAACTTAAGGAATATTATGTGGCGGAAATACTTGCTGCCGGTGGAATTCTGGGACTAGAGAACTAAGCATACATGTAGTATTTGTAATCTTAAAGTATAATGGTATCTCAAAGTACAACAGTCAAGTATTTTGTTTTCACTTTTTCGTGTTTTGTTGTAAAAAAAACTTATTAAACAATATTACACAAAAATCAAATCTAGACGGTAGGAACTGATCGCATAATTTCGCATTTAACATGTATGTTTTATACTATAACATATTACACTATTCTGCATCCTGACAGGTATATCTTACAGAAAAGTTCACTAGTCATAGAAGCATCAGAAAGAGTTCCAAAATTCCGCATTATGGACCACTGCAGGGTTGGTTGATCTTTGGAAGTAAAGGTCAGCATATCTTTTTTTTAAATGACTTTACACCTCGTTGAAGTCGAGGTCAATAGAGGTGGGAAAGGACTGGGAAAAAGGAAAGGGGAGGAATTCGACCACAGCCTTTCGAACGGACCATCCCTGAATTCGCCTGGAGTGATTTTGGAAAACAACGGGAAACCAAAATATTGCGGGTCTCGCAGGGAATCGATCTGTGTCCTCCCAGCTTGGTGTCAGTGGAGTAAGTTGGAAGAAATGGTTACAAAGTTGATAAACATTCGTTGTGAAGGCTATGAACTGCCGATTCCATTACAAGATTCGATTATACATAAATAACTTGGCGGGATAGATACGAAAATCCTACTCATGTTTTTTTGGAACTTGAAGCCGGGAGAGGGTTGAGGTTAAAGAAGGAGAATAAAATCGGTCATGGCCTTTTCAAGGTAACAACCCGGAAGACAGCTGGAGCTATGGAAAAACAAAATCTGGATGGCTGGACTTCCCAAACCTTCGTCAGCGACTGAAATCATCTCCGTCAGCCCTAAAATGAAATTTCTTCCTTTTTCAATTCAGTTGACTGAACAAGCCATAAAGAAAATATATTTTCTCATCTCTGTTTCTGGTGCAATTTTTCAAAAATGATGTTTGACCAGACATTGCTATGGCATCGAGATCTTGTCATAAAGACACTGAAAATATATCTTGTCTTGCAGCATACCACGTTGTCAGCGGAGAACGTGTGTGATCAGATTAGATTCTCTCTTGAAAGATATCCTAATGTGCGAAATTCGTGGGAACTACGTGAAAACTTCCACGTTCGGTTGTAAGATTACCTTTGGACACAGCTGAAAATCTGTATGAGTGTATGCCAAGTCATCTGCTGATCTGTGGTAGAGACGGTAACGTTCTATATTGATAGAACTAGATGTTAATTTACAGCAAGAATGCTGCAGTTTAACTCTTTCACTACTTCACTCAATTTTTTATCTTCTTCCAGGTTATTATTTTTTTATGTAGTGTATTGTTTGTTGATGTATTAAACTTTAAAATAGAAAGAAGAGGAGAATATTAAAAGAGATTTGTTACAGTTCTTTAAAAGGAATCGAAAAATATTGTCTTAAGAAAACTTTAAAATATAAGTATTTTTGTGAATCACCAACAGACAGTTAAAGTTTGGTATATTGATGTACAGTACAGTCTTGCAAAAAGGGTTATCGTCATAATAAGAAAAATGCTTTGAGTCTCCTACATTTAAAGTGAATTTTACTTTGAATACCGAGAAAACTGGTAATCAGTTTACTACTTCACAAAGACAAACACCCAATTACTAGTCGTTGCATTAGTTTAAAATGTATTAAATCAATAATCGAATATAGAATATCATTAGAATGCGGTTCATATCATAGCAGGACCAGTGAAGTGATGATGTACAGCTGACTGTCAACATATTTTATATACATATATATTTCAGAAAGTGTTTGTCTTGATTTTAATCCTAACACAAAAGACCTCTCTTCCTTAAGTGATTTTAGTATTGGAGGTTTCCTCCTGGGGTTTGTCCGGGAACTTTCATCACAGGCAGCGACGAGACAAAGGATCTGAATGCTGCACCATAAGTGTTTTACAAATTTATCTCGCTCAATTTGTTACAGCTTCAAGAGATGTGCTTAAATCAGTGTTAGACGCAGACTTAACCCTTTTGTTTCAAAGGGTTAAAAACGATGCGTGCGCGTGAGTCTCTCATTAGCTGGCCACTTGACAGTTGCGTGCGCCTGACGCACCCTCCCCTACAACCTCTCTATCAACGTCTTTGCTATGTGGCCAGCGATGCATACAAAACAGGCTGCAGCAGGCATACTCTTCTACAATTCATAACGCACGAAAGTCTCTTCACTCAAAACACCTCAGCGTCCTGCTTCGCTAGCCGATCTGTCGACCTAGGGTCTTCAACTCGATTCTGACGTCGGGCACAGAAATTTTTTATTACCTTTTATATCTATCCTTTAAAATTTGTGCAATGTCTAAATTGAAATATATAAAAGCTGCGGTGTATATGACAACACTAACGGAAGACCGTGAACTCGCTTTTTTGGCTTCACGTTTTTACCCATCGTCGACGTCGAGGTCATTAGGGAGGGTCCATAAACTACGTGGCTCCGTCTAGGGGGGTTTTCTGGAAAGATACGCTGAGCTACGTGGGGGTGTTTCCAAGCCAAGCCACGTAGCTTCATATTACTTGTCACAGTTAAAATAAGGTACAGAACACACAACAGCATGTGAATATTTATTTCTGTCATTTAACTATCTCCGTAGGTAACTTACGATAGTCTGACAAGAGAAAACAGTACAAAAAATCTTCTGGGAATCAATAAGGAACAAGCTACGTGCTACGTGCTACTTGGAGGGCGGAGGGGGGGGGGGTAATGGCAAAAGCCACGTCGGACTAAGGGGGAGTGGGGGGGTTCACAGGAGGCCAAAATGGAACTACCTGGTTTATGGACGCTCTCTTAGAGGCGGGTGTGGATTCGAATTCCCATCTGACTATTCAGATTTCGATTTTCCATGGTTTCTCAAAATCTATCCAGGTGGATGTCCAGGATGGTTCCTTCAAATGGTGATGGCGGAATTCCTTCCCGTTCCATGCCCTCAATTTTCCCCCGCTCTAAAGACTTTGACGTCGCCCATCCCCAATAAAAAAAGAGCAAGCAATAAAAATGGATTTCAAATCGTAAACTGTAGGTAACTGTATGGGCTAGACGCGAAAGCATTTTTTTTTATTTTTTAAATAAAGCTTCACGACAGCTAGAAAGTTCAAATTCTCAGAAGTTATTAGTAATATCTTTCGCTCCTAGCTATGTACCTTTTTTCTTATGTTACTGTAGACAATTTGATAAAATTTGTAATATATAATCTGATGTTAATTAAACAACTTGTGAAGAAAACTTATTGTTGATATAAAATTGATTAAGATTTTATGAATTTGAGATTATCTAACTCTTTTAACAAATATTTCAGATACTTATTATATTACAATTCACTATCTATTGCTGCGATTATTTTCATTTTGCTTTACAGATCGTGATTTATAAGCTTCTGTAATTATGCTAAATTTAAAGTTTATTAAACATTCCGTTCCTGAGAAAAAGGTAAATAACATAGAAATTTTCAAGTTTTGAGAAAAATCAAGTTAAAATTTCAGTTAACATTTATAAATGTTTACCTTCACCATAAAAAAAAAAATCACAGTGAGAGGCGGGAAAACAAATGAAAATCCATAAACGTGCTCACAGAGTAAGCAACCTATGTTAAGGAACTTACTCCGGAAGACAGAAAACTTCACCAAATTTATTAACGCTGTGTAGAACAAGAGATATACATGGAATATGGGAGTGGAGTCTGAGTGTAGGGTTAGTGAAAACTATCAATAACACCTCGAATAAATGTGTTATACCCAATAAATTATATATAATTGTAATCAGTAATGTTTGTAGATTATTTTTCACTCAAAAATAAAAATGCAATTTTTTACATTTTCACTAATTGATTGCCTTAAAAAAAATAAAAACGATTTGATCACTGCTATATATATATATGTATATTATTTGACCTAATTTAAGATTTTTTTATCCAAATCTGTGACCTTAAGTTTAAACATAACGTCAGAAAACTACAACTTCTGATGGACTTAAATTTTGTGGTTCTTTCATTATGTCAATGTTGCTCATGAATAACTGTGCAAACCCGTAACTGTAGTTTGACACAAAATAAAATAAATTATTATTTTTTCTGTATAGCCTAATGGTCGGCTCCAGATGAAACGGCAGTCAGAATTTTTTTTAGTATTCTGAGGACAGTGAATTATTTCTAGTGACTATAATGAATTCGCTGGTAGAAAAAGGAATTACAACTAAGCTAAAATTGCACAATCACCATTAACTTAAAAAATAGATAATATAAGCAGTTCATTAGACTAGTGGCTTATTTGTGTAATATATTTTTCTGTCGTTTTGATACGGAAGTTATTTATAAGAGTAGTCAATAAATGGTCCGGACTTCCAGAAAGCATAAACTACAACGATATTGCGTCGTCTTTTTAAGGAAGTATGGGTGGAATTTCCCAATTTATTTATAGCTGGAGACACAATTTTTTTTGTAATAAACATCGTTGATCATTGGAATAGGCGGCGAGTCTTATACGGATTTAACGTATCTTGGGGCGTGTTGCGGGAAGTAGCCAGTACCTTATTCTAGGGCCCGGATTTTTCAAAAAAGCATATGCGCATATGCAAATGCATATTTTGAGGGTTAGTGCATATTTTATGGATATGTGCATATTTTAGCTTTTATTTCATCTCATAACTGAATATCCGATACTTCTGAAGAAACTGTAAAGCCTAATGTACCTGTATGTTGGACATCCTTGGCAACCGCAACAAGTAAGTTAAATTCTTGGAGTAAACAGGATTTTTTTGTACTGGCATTCACATGTAGAGAATTTTCTACCTTATCCAAACTCACACAGTGACATGTTTGGAGGTGCTGCAAATGGAAAATTTGTGTGGCGGCGACCTTCTCTACTGCCCTGAGCGGTAACATTCACGGGAAGGGCGGGTGGGGTCGGCAAAATCAAAGAATAGCTCTATTCTCCCTCAGGCGGCAAATTCTTGTTTGAGGAGACGACAGTCACAAGTATTTACCCCCACTTGGAATATTCGTTATCTACCAGTGTGTTTATTCGTGCGACAACTACCGGGAAGGCCAGCGGTTTTCTTTAATCTTTTCGGGAATATTCCCCTAATTGCGGTACGAGCCAGTTTTCCTGAGAACAGATTCCTGGCTTCCAGACCTGAGGGATTCGTACTTTTAAAGGGACGTGTACATTCCTTTCCAAAAACAGTAGCCTCTCAAAGTTTGTGTTGACAGGAGTGTTCGTGTGCTAAGATTAAGTTTCTTTAATCTGACTCCAAAAATGCCTAAAGAAAAATGCACAAGATCAGTTTTAATTAAGCAGTGGATTTCAGGCAACAGTGACTATTCTAGTGACGGTGAAGTTGTGTACTGTCAAGTATGTGAGAAGAATATAAAATGTGAGAAAAAAATTCAACTTGAACAGCATTCTAAAACAGCTGTACATCTCAGGTCAAAAGAAAAGAATAGGAACACGCAACAGCTACTTTTAACTCAGGTATCACGGTCTGTTAATACATTCTCTGCTGACCTGTGTAAGGCTTTTGTATGCAGCAATATCCCGCTGCATAAATTGAATAATCCAGATCTACGAGCATTTCTTCAAAAGTATTGTGTTAATCAAAGGATACCGGATGAATCCACCCTCAGGAAAAATTATTTGCTCTCTCTACACGATTCTGTCCTGGATTCAATTCGGTCTGACATAGGAGGGAACTGTGTCTGGATATCGGTAGATGAAACAACCGATTCATGTGGCCGATACGTAGCGAACTTTATAGTGGGCAAACTATGTCAAGAAGAACCCGGAAAACCACATTTACTTTCAACCAAAGTGTTAGAGAAAACCAACCACAGTACAATTGCAAGATTTATAAACGATTCCCTGCGACTTCTGTGGCCTACTGAATCGGAGAGTGATTGTTACAAGGTGCGTGTTTTAATCACAGACGCAGCTTCATATATGTTAAAAGCTGGTCAGTCGCTTCGAGTGTTTTTCCCCAATCTGATCCATGTTACATGTTTGGCGCATGGATTACATCGCATTGCAGAAGAGATACGTTCTCTATTTCCTTCAGTTAACAAAGTAATTTCAAGTGGAAAAAAAGTGTTCCTAAAAGCACCAGCGCGTGTACAGTTTTATAAGGATCGTCTGCCTGAGGTTCCTCTTCCACCGGAACCTGTTCTCACTAGATGGGGAACTTGGTTGTCTGCAGTGCTGTTCTACCAGGAGAACTTTCATCAAGTGAAAGATGTGGTTACAAGTATTGGTCATGACGATCGTGCTGCGTGTGTTCGTGAAGCAAAGTGCGCATTTGATTGTGATACTGTATATCGAGATATCAATTTCATCCATGTACACTATTCGTCACTTTCTAATGCTATTAAGGGTCTAGAAACTAGCGGTGCACCCCTTCACGAGTCTATTCAGTTGCTTCACAAAACAATTTCTTCTTTAAATGCCGTCCCTGGTGAAATTGGAGAAAAAGTTAAATCTAAACTCAGCAGGGTGTTAGACTCAAACCCAGGTCTGCAAAAGATTCAATCAATTAATACGTATTTAAGTGGAACCACACAATCTTTGCCAGATGAATGTTCCGAACAGTCAGCACCATCGTACAAGTATTGCCCAATAACGTCCGTTGACGTGGAACGATCATTTTCGGCTTATAAACTAATTTTGTCTGACAACAGAAAATCTTTGACCCCTGAAAACATTGAAAAACTGTTGGTAACATATTGTGATTCATCATTTTGTAAGGAATGAAACGTGTATATCAGTGAGTTGACATAAAATAAATCATTTGATAACTGTATATTCTTTAATAGTTAGTCCATGTTCGTTAATTGTTAGTGTATATTCGTTAATTGTTAGTGTAGATTCGTTAATTGTTAGTGCATATTCTTTAATTGTTAGTGCATATTTTAGGACTTTTTTGTGCATATTTGCATGCATATATTAGATGTTTTACGTGCATATATATCCGGGCCCTACTTATTACACATCGTGTTGAGTATTTTTACTGATGACTTGGTAATGTACGGAGTCGTAAAAAAGTTTAGGTGGCATAGGAATACCGTATCTCAATCAGAAAAGATAATCTCTTCATATGACTTAACAGCAAAAATGTTAAGCACTGTGAATAGATAAGGAATGGAATCCAGTCATCAAACATTGCGTCATTGGGGGCACTCGGCTGATAAACCCAGCTATGTATGCTGGTCTGGCATCACGTTTCCGAGCGATTGCAGATTAAATGAGTATATAGGTCTTACAATGTAGAAAGCGTACATTAAGCTGGTTTTTATTGGTCATGTTTTCTTTAACTTCAGTCACATTTGTGACATTCTCATTGGAATAAACTAAATAATGTCAACGAATAGGATACCGGTCTATTATAAAATATTTAATATTTAATTACACCTGACTGGATAGGAAGGTTTGTTTGTTTGATGTTTTTTTTTTTTTTTTGCTTATGGCTTTACGTCTTGTCTACATCGAGATCGTTAAAACGTGAGAAAGGACTGGGGGCTAGGAACGGGAAGGAATTAGGCAATGGCCTTTTGAACGGACCATCTCTGAATTGACTGCAGTAATTTCGGAAAACTATGGAATACCGATATCTGGATGCCCAGACCGAGATCGTTAAAACGTGAGAAAGGACTGGGGGCAAGGAACGGGAAGGAATTAGACAATGGCCTCTTGAACGGACCATCTCTGAATTGACTGCAGTAATTTCGGAAAACTATGGAATACCGATATCTGGATGCCCAGACCGAGTGGGTAGGAGAAAGTAAATTTAGATAATATCGGCCAAATTAATTACACATTGAGGCGCTGTTCCATATACCAAAGAGGGCAGCAAAATCAGACAAATAAGATGTATTTTCGAGGAGCAGATATGTTGAGATTATCATCATACGATCAAAGAGATCTGGACAGAAAAATCGTGCGGAAACTTCTGCCATACAATTAACCGCCAATTGGCGAATGCAAATGATAATATAGAAATATATTGGTAGTTTTGCAACAAAACGGACCCTGTCACAACAACAGATACAATAGAACTTGTCAAGCATTTTTCATGACGTTGCTAAATAAGATTGGCCTCGCATTCGGGAGGACGCGGGTTCGAATCCCAGTTCGGGCATCCAGATTTGGGTTTTTCATGGTTTCCCAAAATCACTCCAGGCGAATGCCGGGATGCTTCCTTCATAAAATCATGGCCGAATTCCATCCCGTTCCTTGTCCCCAGTTCCATTCCGCCTCTAATGACCTTAGCCGTCGACGAGGCGTAAAGCAGTAAAAAAAAAAAAAAAAAAAAAGAAGCTAAATAAGAAAGCTCATGGTACTTCTTAATAAATAGGAACTTGACATATTACAGCTGCCGTTAATCAGTTCGTCTTGGTCGTTAGGGAGCGTTCATAAGCCACGTAGTTCCATTTGGCCTCCTGTGAACCTCCCTCCCCCCACGTAGCCCGACGTGGCTTTTGTTTCTACGCCCCCCCCCCCCCCCACCCGCGTAGCACAAAGCTTTTTCCCCTATTGATTCCAGAAGACATTTTGAACTGTTTTTCTCTTGTCAGACTATCGTTAATTACATACGGATTTAATTAAATTACGGAAATAAATATTTACATGTTGTTGTGTGTTCTGAACGTCATTTTAACGGTGACAAATAATATGAATGAAAAGCTAAGTGGCCTGGCTCGGAAACCCCCCTCTCCCCACTATCCCCCTCGTAAGAGCGTTTCTTTCCAGCCAACTCCTTAACTCCCTAGACCCAGCCACGTAGTTTATGGACGCTCCCTTAGCTATGAAATTTACAACTCATATTCCCGTTTAACATTAATTCATCACTTTCAAATTTCTAATAGAAATTTTAACTTTTAAAAAGAAATAAAATAAAAAACAATCTATGACAGTACAGGGCAATGTGAAGAATGTTAAGTTAGAAACACACGAACCCAAATCAAACCCGGTAAAGATCCCACAAACAAACACTAAATAGCCACAACAGATACGGAAAACTGATAGTCTAGCACCAGAACATTAAGTTCATACGACATTATATTATTTTTAAAGGCCAAACACCTTTCTAATCAGAGACGTAAAAAATATTCGTCACGGCTCGAAAATATCCAAGATCGTTTGAATCATCAAAATCTAAATTTTGTAATATTGGCAATGCTATTGTATGCATATGAAGTAAGAATGAATCCAGATAGCTAAAATGTTAGTTAACTACTTATTTTTAAATTGAGACTCCAACCACTTTAAAACATCATTTACTGTTGGCTTTTACTAGGGCGATGGTTTGTAGATGACATTAGTCTCAAAAAGTCATTGCCTTCTGTGAGAATCATGATGGCAATACGTTGGCTATTTTGAGCAAACAATTTATAAGCAACTTAAGAAAACATTAAACCTATTAACGTATACATGTTACGGGGTTTATACAACAGCAAATGGTTGAATGAGATTCCGGAAAACTCGGAGAGAATAATTATGTCTCATTTCCTTTCAACTAATGAGCTATTGCTAAAAATATCTCATGATTTTGACAATATGATTGTTTTGGTAAGCGTGTTGAAGCACAACAATGCTGGAGGGATTAAATGACGTCGAAGAGGTAAAAAGAGGAAGTAAAAAAAAAAAGTTGGCAGTGATTGTAGACGACAGACAGAAGTGAATACTTAAAACTGAATTTATACGCTTGACACGTCATACTTACAGACACAGATATACTAAATAATAATAATTCCGTGTAGTTGTAATGAACTGTTAGCAGGTTTTCTGGTGACTGCGCATTCCATCCGTGTCAAAGCTGCCTTTACCTAACCTGGCAGTCCTGCAAGGTACAAAGGACCTACTGTTTAACGTAGAATCCGAACCGTGGAAGCGTTCTGGCGCAATTCACATTACACAGCAGGCTGTGCCGGAGGGGAAGGTTGTGTTAAATTTATATGAAATTTCTCGCCGAGACAGGTTTTTGTAAATCAAACGTAAAAAGGATTTTTCTATTTTTAAAAGAAAGTATGTGTATGCAAAGTTCCATCAAAATCGGATAAATACTGTGTATTCCAAAAAGCGTTCAACGCGTATATCAAACGCGCAGCACGTCATAGCATGTCGATGACATGAATTCATATTTTTACCTACAGCCTACAGCCTGCCTATAGAAGTTTTCACTTCAAAAATAAGCGAATGATACATCATGTTTGACAGTTTGTTGCATGCGTCTATCACCTCCGTCGGAGAAACTTATTCATTCTGTATGACCGGCATATTTCTG
Source organism: Vandiemenella viatica (assembly GCA_031002005.1). Classification (NCBI taxonomy): domain Eukaryota; kingdom Metazoa; phylum Arthropoda; class Insecta; order Orthoptera; family Morabidae; genus Vandiemenella; species Vandiemenella viatica. The sequence goes on from CM061921.1 coordinate 23,225,019, forward strand.
TAAGTGTAATGTGTATGTGACGGATATTAGTGATGATACCAGCATTCGCCTAGGTGATCGGGGAAAAACCGGTCAGCCTGGGATTTTTTGCTAGGCCCAAGATCACAGGGTACATTTTATACAACAAAACAACTAAAGAGATAATAAAATGATCAACACTTCAAGTCATAGGAACAAAATAGAAAGTAAAAACTTATATTACATTTGGCTCAATATTTGGAAAGTATAAACAACAAAACCTTAAAATCTGAAATGCAATACTTGTGCTCGATGTGATAAATGAAAACATCCCGTACAAGAGATGGTTAAATGAAATATGTACGTACGTCTATCTTCAAACGACAAGTACACAAAATGTGGCAATGGAGACAGGGGCAAGACGTAGAATGTGCGCGTCGGAAGGTATAATGAGGTAGTCTTAAAATACTAAAGGTAAATTAGAATCGAATTAGTCCTAAGGAAATAGGAGTAAAGTAAGCTATTTAATCGAACATTTCTCATATCTGTACAATCATTGGACTGATCTGATTTGAACTAATTTTTATGGAAAGAAATTAATGGGTGGTAGATGCTAAAGGCAACCGGTTTCGTATTTGAATTTTTAAATAAAAGAAACCAATGTATTATATAAACAAAATTCGGTGTGTGTATATCAAATTTGAGCCAAAGTTCACATTTAAGGAGATTTACGTTGAATATACCACGACAAAATCTAGCCAAGAACCAAGTACTTTACTGCTGAGATAAATTGTAGGCTGAGTTAATATTCCGACTAGAGCTTGATGCAGACAGATGTTACAGAAATCTGCGTAACACAGGGGACGTAAATGTGAGAAAACACAATTTGGTTGATAGACAAGCGTGCAGAAGCACGCATCCAAGTGTCAACGCCACCAGTGTTGTGGAGGGTGCCATACATCACGCCGATGCCATAGGGCGTGGCTCTTCTCTGACACTCGCAGTTTGAGAAGTAATAAGCAACTCAGATCTGCTGTTTCCATTATCATCAGCAATGGTTACAATCTTCTATTGTTCAATTTACCTTCGAAAAACAGATGCATTTGTGATCTTAAAGTGCAACAGCCAAGTATTTATTTTCAATTTTTCGCGTTTTGTGAAAAGATGTATTAAGCAAGATTACACAAAAATTAAATCTAGACGGAAGGAACCTATCGCATAATTTCGCATCAAGCCTGTATGTTTTATACCACAACATATGCTGTTCTGTATTGTGAGAAGTGTGGTTTCCCATGCCTTTCCAAAATCACTCCAGGCGAATGCAGGGATGCTCCTTTCAGGAGGCTGTGGCCGAATTCCTTCCCTTTCCGTGTTCCCAATCCTTTCCCGCCTCTATTGACCTCTAGTTAGAAGTGGTGTAATGTCATAAAAATGACCAACCAACTATGCAATGATCGATGACGCGGAGTTTTGAAACTAATTCTGATGCTACTTTAACTTGTAAACTTTTCTCTAAGGAATTCGCAGTATTCTATTGTTGACTTTCTCTTCGAAAAACATATGCGGAACGAAGTAACCTTCAGACCCTGCGAAGATTAACAATTCTAAATACCATGAGAAATGTGTGAGGGCGAATCAGATACAAGCTAACTCCAGTTAATTGTTTTTGGCCTTTTTATGAATTAAGAAATATCGCGCTAAGGACGCCAGTTGGAAATCTGCCAAGGACTTACTACGGCCCATTGACCTGGAAAATGTATACCGTATAATTCATTTTTACGATTTCCCTTATGTCTTTACAGTGAAGACAAATGTTGTAGATCTGTCAGTTTTATGAGTATGAACAATATAAACCGCTCAGGTCTTTGTTTCGGTGAATATTTCTCTATCAAGTTAGTTTAAACATTAGGAAATTAGGCGTTGATAAAAATTAGCCGAGTAGCTATTCCCTTGTTGTGTGTTATGATGTACGCTGCCAAATAAACTGATTATTATTATTACTTCACAATTCACTAGAAAGTGGGTGGCAGAGGGTATTTTTTTTTTTTTAATCTGCTTTATGTCTCTCAACAGCGAGGTCTTTAGAGACGGGAAAGGATGGGGGCAAGGAATGGGAAGGAATTCGGCCATGGCCTTTTTAAGGAAGCATCCCGGCATTTGCCTGGAGTGATTTGGGAAACCTTGGAAAACCCAAATCTGGATGCCCGGACGGGGATTCGAACCGCCGTCCTCCCGAATGCGAGGCCAGAACGCTATCCGTTACACCACCACGCTAGGTCAGAGGGTATGTAGAATTTATTCCAATTTCTACACGCATATTAGTAGGAAGGAATATACGGGTTATGACGGGAAGAGCATATAACAACAGTTAGTGAATTGCTTTCGATTTTCAATATAGAAAATTTCCTAAATATTTAGCAATAAATATCACACCTTTCTTTGGAATATTAAATAGACTACACGTTTCAAAACGCCGTATATTACACTTAACCGTAGCCAGTAAAATCTCATATAAATACATTAGCATTACATTTGTACAGGTAGTAGGAAAAGGTTTCAAAATCCTTCACGCGTTGGAGAGAGTGATGAGAGGATGTACCAGAAAGTAAGGGAATTGGGTTACAAAACTTTGGTCAAACCATTGCGTGAGTATGGTAGCGTATGTGTTCGACCCACATTTTGGGTATCAGATACAAGAGTTGGAGGGGGTGTAATGAAGGGCTGCTAGATTTGTCTGAGGAAATTATAGCAGAACACTATCAGTAACTGATCTGATAAATGAGCTGAAATGGAATTCACAGGAAGGCAGGAGGAGGATGAAGGGAGTCATGGGGGTGTACAAGGCGTATATTGATGATGAAGCGTGGTAAGATATTGGTAGAAGAATTAGGAGATGTTCATGGAAGGGAAAAGTTGACCATGACCACAAGCTGACACTCGATTTCTGGCGTAAGGTTGTTGGAAGATTTTGTTTCTTAGGCAAGGGGTCAGGGATTGGAATAAATTACCAATTAATAATAATTTACCAAAAAAGCTGAAAGAATTTAAACTTGAAATTTGTAGATGGCAAAAGTAAGTGGATACATGAAAGGGAGAAATGGATGTGTAGAGAAATTACCACCGAAACGTGCGCTCCATTCAAATTAAATTAAATTTTTTTGAAAGAATCTTTCAAACATAGCTTCCATTAGATAATTGTTTATCTCATTGTGCAGTATAGTCGTTGCTCGCTATATAAATTATTAATTAAGTGTCCAACACATAAAACAACCTATAAATGGTCCATATTTCTGGACCAGTTTCTCATTCTGGTGGGTGGTTTTTGATTTGAGAGTCAGCCCTTATACGTAATTCCCAGGAATTTTAGCATCGACTGTTTCAGAAGTTATATAATTGTTTATACCATTAAAAATATTCTCTGTTTCACCATTAAAAGGTAAATAATATTGCGTTTTGCGTAATTTTTAATGTATTCTTATTCACTTTTTTTTTTAAATAATTTTGGTCGAGTTAGAATTATGGGTGGTCAAAAATGCTGAACACCATACTTTCATAGCAGTGTAAGTTGAATGAGATTTGTATTGTTATTATTTGTGTGTATTATTAATGCATTGTACTCAACCATTGGAAATGAAAAATGGATATGTTTTACGAAATCATCAGACAGTAAAACTTTCATTACTGGTATGTTGGGAGTTTTAAAGACACTACAGCGTTAATTTCACGTGCAGAACTGCGAGGCACTAACGGCTTCAGCTGACCAAGATACAAGTGCGATGACTCCTCTGAGGAGCTGAGTCAACCGATAACAGGTTCAGACACGAAAAGAAATTCTTATACGATTCCCTGCAGTGTACTGTAAAAAATGGTGCGTTGTTTAACTATCTGTATCATATTCCAATAAAATTTTGTGTGTGCTAGCGTTGACAAGAGCGCAGATCTCTAGCCAAAAAAGACTCTCGCCACTTAATGACAATGCAAATACAAAAGGAAGTAATTACATAGTTGCTTAGAACATATACTAAATACCAGCTACACTCGCATCTCAAACATCACGTAAAAAATGACCGATCGTGTTGGATGAGTAGTAACACTCTGGCCTCGCATTCGGGAGGACTCGGGTTCGAATCCCTGTACGGACATCCAGTTTTGGGTTTTCCATGGTTTCCCCACATCTCTCCAGGCAAATGCTGCGATGAATGACCTCGACATCAATGAGGCGTAAAGCCATAAAAAAAATAAACAATTAAAAGTTGGAGAAGAATACTGTTTCATTATTACACAGTAACAAAATCATGGGATAGTGGGATAGGAAGATGCAAATACGTAAGAAATGTATAAATGTGGCGTGTAGTGTCGGGACTTTTTATTCTCGTTTTCTGACTTGATTGTGGCCACACAACATGTATTAAGAGAATTTGAGCGAGGAATGGTTGTTAGCGCTGGATCCCTGAGTCATTACCTCCAAAGAACAACGCAGTGTCCGACCACGTCTACTTAATCACCGAGACCAGCGACGTCTTCGTCAAGGTGTCAGTGTTGAAAGAGAGGCAACACTGAGTCAGAGAACAATAACAGTGTGGGACGTACGAGAGACATGTCCGTGCAGTCAGTACAGCGAAATTTGGGATATGGCAGTAGAAGACACGAATGCCTCTGCTTACAAAACGCCATAAAGCTGCAGCATTTTTCCTGTACTCGCTAAGATGTCGTTGGAAGCTAGATGACTGGAAAAACGTTACGTTTTCGGATGAGTCACCATTCCAGTTAGTAAGAACTGGTGGAAAGTGTGGCTTAGAGCCACGAGGCCATTGACCCAGTGGTTCGGGAAAGCCTCCTTACTGGTATGTGGTGTGTTTACATGGCATGCACTGGATCTCTGGTCAAACTGAAACCAGCATTGACTGCAAATGATTATATTCATCTTCCTGGAGATCATTTGAGCCATTTATGGCCTTCATGTTCCCAAATAACAACTGAATTTTCCTGGACGACAATGTGCCAGTCATGGGGCCAAAATCGTTCACGATTTGTTTGAGGAGCACCATGGACAGTTCCAGAAAATGATTTCGGCAACCTATTTCGCCGGAAATGAATATAATCGAATGTATCTGGGACACTATCGAAATGTCAATTCGCACACAACAGGGGCGGATCCAGGGGGGGGCTAGGGGGGGGCTAGGGTGGGGGCTAGGGGGCTCAAGCCCCCCCCAAATGTATCTTGGTCCACCCCCCGAAATTGTAGTTTTGAGACCTTTTTTTTTTTTTTTTAGCTCTACGGATTTGAGGCACTAGGAGGCTATAAATACTACCTTTTTCCCCCGACTCAAGCCCCCCCCCCCCAAGCCAAAATCCACTGAAGGCAAGCCCTCTGAACCAAAATTCACTCAAGCCCCCCCCCCCCAAAACAAAATCCTGGATCCGCCCCTGGCACACAACATTCTGCACCGGCAACACATTCGTAATTATGGACGGCTGTAGAAGAGATATGGATGAACATTTCTTCAGTGGACTTCCAACGACTTGTTTGATCAATGCAACGTCGGATAGTTTCGACACTTTAGTGTATTTTGCATTAATTAATTTCTAGCTTTGACGTCTAATATGCGGGGACAGTTGTTACAACCAGACAGAAATTTAACACTGCAAGAGAGAATTGCAAAGATAACTATTGCCACCAATTTTCACTTAGCTTGACAGATGTTCCAAGCCTCATAAAAGTAATTACCATTATTGTTTACCCAGCGGATAGGCTAATTATAATTTTTTTATTCAAGAATTTGTTTTGACAAATGACAAACAACTGCATATCACAATCAAGAGGCTGTTTCCCCTTGGATGATGAAATTTTTAAAAACTAGTGGAGGTGGGTTATGTAAGTGATCCAGATTCTGGTATTAGACATGTTTTAGGAAATGGAGACAAATACGATATACTGTATATATTTAAATGCTGTCATCTTAACCCAATTAGAAATTTACGAATCTATTTTTGATTTTTAATTCACATTATCCAATGGTTAAAATGAACAAACAAAATTCGGCCTCAAATTATAAAACTACTTCACTGTGGAGGGTAACTTACCAATGTCAATTCAGATGGGTGGTATCATGGTGACTACAATATAAAACTCACTATAAACAGGAAAGTGGAAATGTTTAAATAATATATGTTACCGAGAAGAGCAGATTTCCAGTATCACTCCTGCAACTAAATCATGTCTGCACTGATATAGAACCAACATCGTAGATCAAAGTAAGTGATGGGGTCTGGGGTTCGACAAGGTACTGGCTGATTCCAGTCCCGTGATGGAAGCAGTTTTCAGCATTCGGAACTTGGTCAGTGCGGTAGGAAAGGTGGTGGGGTACGATACCTAATCTTCTGATTGTGTACCAAAGTCTTGCTTTAAATCCCAAACTTCTCTACATTGCGTATGAAGTGATAGTATGCAACACTGTTTATGATGATTCGTACGTCGGATCGGAAATTTAATCCTGGTGTCTTTTGAAAAAGAAGGCCTGAATGGACGAGCATTGGTTTTTAGCCTCTCTCTTCTTTCATCTCGCATCGACAACAGAAACAACACACCTACACCATCACAATCATCATATGCACACCTTAACTCTGGTGCTGTTAACGTGAAACCACATACGTTTCCTGGGACGTTGCTATGGAGGGCTAAGATCCTCTGCATTGATAATTGCGTTCTAATAACCAATGTGTGTATTTTTAGCTGTCTGCAAAAAAGCTGTATACAAAAGTGTTTTATGCTATTTTGCTTGTGTAACAATTAGCTTCTTCAGATGGCTAGCCTGGAACATCCCCAGTATTCTCGTAGATGATCAGAGAAAACCCAACGAAAATCGTAATCAGGATGACCAATACGTCGGGAACGAGGTTTGAACACAAGCCTGTTTTTTGTTTGTTTTACTTCTCGTCGACGTAGAGTTCATTAGAGGCGGGAAAGGATTGAGGGTTAGGAACGGGTATGAATTCAGCCATGACCTTTCGAAGGAAGCATCCCGGTATTCGTCTGGAGTGATTTCCTGAAATCATGGAAAACCCAAATCTGGATGTTCGGACGGTGATTCGCACTTGCTTCATCCCAAAGGCGAGGGCAGAGATTTATCGCTAACACCCCGCTTTCGGTAGGAGCCTATTGTATTTGACTTCATCCAGTGGTATGTAGGTAAATGAACACTCTGTGACAAACTGACGATTTGATTAGATCTAACTGACGGAATAGTAGAACACCGAACTCGTTATTAGTAAATGAAATTTTACTGACGTTCCCAATGTGTCATATGGTTCTAAACACACACCACCCAACCGACAATACAAGTAAATTATATGGGTTGATTTGAGATTGAAAAAATAATCTTAAAATTAAATAGATTTAAAATGGTTCAGCAGGATAAAAACATTAGAGATGGTTTGTAAGTCGTGTAACGCTTGGTTCTCTATTGGGATCACACGGAATAACACATCTTTAAACACAATATTTGTTGCTCGTGTAAGAACATTTTCCAAGTACTACATTGGGATACAAATATTTTTCACTGGTATTCAGTATACTGAGATATTTGCAATCTTTCATATTATTTTAAAACGATAAAATTACCAAATGGTGAAACATTAAAGTTTCAAGTCGATCGATTGAAACTCGACGCAACAATGCTTTAATGGGTTAAACTGAGGAATTTGTTTCTACAACTCTATTAAGGAGGTATTTAGTTTAGTTCTGCACACTTTCCCAATGCTCCAGACATTGTTGTATGTTATCTGATTCAGTATTAGTGACAGGTATTTTTTTTTTTTTACCAAAGCAAAGCAGTACAACTTTCACAATTAGAAATTGTCTAACTAAAAATATTTCTTTTTTAAAAATTTGTAAGTAATAAATTTCATATTGTAGTGGGTGCCTTGGTGGGCAAACTACGTTACAATTATCTTTCATACCTTTATGATTAATAATTGTGGATTTTAATTTAACTTTTTATGAAGGAGTGAAAAGTTATTAATTTTGCAAGAATCTCGACGTTAGTTGGAATTTAGGAAAAATTGTTACAATATGACATTTATTTTCTTATCACTGGCGATTACAAGTCTGAGCGAATTTACCGTTAACATTAACACAAATTGGCAAAATCATAAAAGCAACGCTCAGAGTTACAATTAGCCGTCATGAGCAAGCAAAAAATTGTATATTTACTTTTAAATATATCTCAGAATCAAAATGCAAGAAATAATGACAATTGGAAACAATGAAAAATACAAGTTATGACGACCTCAGACAAAGGTATCATAATACTGTGACTTTACAGTTAAAAAGAAAATCATGGGCGCCACGAATGAACAATATATCATTCGAAAATAACTAGTTCTGGCAAATTATGCCGCTAGCTCAGGGGTTTTTACAATTACAAAGTGAGAACATGGATCTATCCTCTCAAAGTCGTTTAAGAGTTCTGTTTCACGGAATGCACAATCAGATGGCTTGGTCGTAATAAGTTACCATTGTAGTCCTGCGTCTGATGTCTGCGGTGACTGTAGCGGACCCACGATATGTGAGATTATCTCACAAGTCGGCTACAGGCATCTCAGTCATCGCATTACCGGCTGTGTTGCTGTGATAAGCTTGCTCCAGCAAGGCAAGCTGGCAGCCAGAAATCGTACAACGGCAGTTGGCGAGAGAAGCCAACTTTCCAAGTCGACCTCAGACTAGACTCGCATAGCTTGGACTCGAAGATCGAAGTGAAGCTCGTCGCTCTTCCCTCTCGCGAGGAAACTTCTCGCTCCGCCCCTTTGTAGTCTCGAAGCTCACATATAACATAAATTCCCAGGATTTTAAGTTATACGCTCATTTGGATTGGATCTTCAGGTCGGCACCTAATGTCACGTGATATCCCTGATATGTGATTTGGCCAGAGTATCTAACAGAGGTCGGACATATTCGGCTAAGTTCGCCGGGGTGAGAGAACAGTCGGGTTTCGGACGGCAGGCTTTTCCCGCCAGGCGAGTGACGTTGTTGACCGCCCATCCCCAGGGAGCAGAGTGTGTGGTCCGGCAAACCCCAAATCCGCGACTTCTTGTCGCCAAGGTTCGGGAACACCAGATTAGCTTCAAGCCTACATAGCTCAATAATTCTTTAATATTCGCTTTACCAAGATACACTGTATGTTCACCATTTCATTACAGTCCTCACTTGGAATCTTGCGTACTTTATAAAATTACAACAAAAATCTATTTAGGTGGTCGCCCAAGATTTATGTAAATTACTCTATCATTATGACATATATAATAAAAATGCACCTTGTAACGTGGCGACAGCGCGTCATGTTACAATATGTATTATTCATAAACCATTCTACAAACAAAAATGAAGAATTTACACCGGTTTTCAGTAGGAAGTGACTTAATATCATTATTTCGCCACAAAACAACTGAGACCTGGAATGATATGAGACAATCCAGTGAAGAACACAAGGGAAGAGACTACAGGCGGATACAGCCGCATATACCGACAACACAATGGTTTCAGAAAAAAACATGCCACAAAAAAACATGCCACAAAAAAGATGTGACTATAATATCGAGATTAAAATTCAATCACCGCAGATTCGGAAGCCACTTGTACAAAATAATTTAGCAAACTCCCCACTTTGTCAGTACGACGGGAGTCCGAGGCCGATCAAATCACCTATTCTTCGGATGCAAGAAATACAAAGAAGAAACAGACACTTCCAGGAAAGACCTAATACATTGGGACCTAAGTTATCCAGTTAATGTAAGCCACCTCCTTGCTTTAGAAAATATCTCAATATACCAGAGGATGGTGCACTTCATAACAACAAACAATGTAGAAATATAATCTGGTAGAACCCGCTCTACTCCTCAATATTGCAAACAGTTTTCGTTTACAAAGCACCAGATTGTTACTGTTTTATTGCTAAAATTTTAATGGAATCGCTTTATAGCAGTTTTAACTTTTACATGTATAGAACCATTGGATTATCAAAATTTTACTGTGAAATCTATGACTTGATGCTTTTGTAATTTTTTAACTTTTAATGTGCAGTTTAACTCATCTTATAATTTTTTTTGTTCTTAATGTTTATCTTCTCAATGCTATATAAATTACTATTTCTGCTATTTATAATTCGATAACTATGATGTTATCCTACAACATGAACACTGAATTGTATGTGTGTCTGTCTGTGTGAAGGGTGTATGTAAATGTGGGTGCATGTATGTGTGATATATATATAAAGATACAGCACTAAGTATAATGTATCTTGACTGTATTGCCAACAGGCCAAGTGTCAATAAAATATTTTTAAAAAACTGGTTTTCAAACATGTTCAGGTGCTGATCTTAACGTGAAAAATATCTTATGCGGTAGATGGTAGTGTTACAGTATTTTTAAATATAAAATTGGTTTTCTGAATATACTTCTTGTTGTCATGTAATGTATTTTTAAATTATTAATCTTATCTTCATTAAATTAAAAATCTTACATCAGGAAAAATTTCAGGCATTTCACGTGAATTCTTTCAGGCATGGTATTATCTAGATTGTTAATATACGGTGTCTACAACAATACACGTTTACAGCTATCAACAATAAGCAGCAAGTAGTAACAAGAATCCAATATTGGTTAAGGATTTGTAGAAGAATGCAATAACGAAAACAAAGAAATATATAGTAGAAGTTCATGCTCCAAAGGGGATGATCCGTTTTTTTTTTATTTTAATTTTTTTAAATTTTTTTGTACAGTGGCGAATAGAATCACTTGCACTACAGCTTACACCATAGAATTTGGTAAAGCATTATCGTAACAGCTGTGAATAAAATTTCCGCCATCAGCTGCAATTGTGGATTTACACCTGTCTTCTATCATGCTGTTTACAGTATTACTTGAAACATTGTAAACATTTTTATCTACTAGTGTGGAATATTTTACTTGAAGCTTAGACAAAGCAATTATCTTCCCGACGCAGCTTTATGTTAGCTGATAAGACAAATGTTTCGAAAGACGTAGTCGACAAGCGGTCTGTATCGCGGAACAGGTAAACATGTGGGCTGTAATCAATAAAATTTTATTGTCGAATTGATAACGAGCAGGAGGAAATAAATTCGTATTAAGATACTACTTGTTGTTCAGCGAACAGAGATATTGAGTGCCAGATCGACTACAGGGGATCAAATCCTGTTTACTTGTAGATTTTTTTACAAGTCTTTGTTCTTTTAGGATTTCATACCTTCCGATTGAATAGCGCAACCCTTACGAATAAATCCATTTGCCCGTCTGTCTATCTGTGACCGATTAAAAATTTCTGAACCCTCTAAACTAGACATTTGCAACTGCGCACAATTTTAATTGTTACTCCAAAACACGAATATAAAGAAAAATCTGGAAACATCATTGTGGTTGAAAATAATTATAGTAATTTAGTGGGAAATTCAATGCAAGGAATACTAAATTATCTTCATGACTACCAAATGAAAGTTGAATATTCACCTGCTTTGAAAACATTTGGATTTGATTTTAATTTTTTTAATTTCACAATTTGTACGATTTTTTGGGTGAAAATCATGAAAAAATCTATTTTTCTCCTTTTAATGCCATTTCTTATATTATACAAAGATACGCATTTTCACGAACGTTGCAAAAAATTATAGTGCTTCTTCTGGTATTTATGGTTTTCGCAAAAAAAAACAAAAAAAAAAAAAACTTTTGGAAATTTGATACTCCAATAGATAATTTCCCTACGAAAGCATGTATAGATCACTCGGTAAGAAATATTGTGAATCGAATAATATAATTTACGTTATACCATATTTTTAAAAGGTTTCTACAAATTACTTTTCAGTGAATTCAGTTTTACACACAATCTGGGTACAGGTCCTTCAGGGCATTAATGACTGATTTTATTTTAAAATTGACACTTAACCAAAACGCAACACATCTAGCTGTAACAGTTTAATGGAAACAGTGTTATTATGCCTTTTCCTTTTTAGTTACTAAACTCTAGAAGACTAATACAATTATTATTTTTAATGGCTTTCGGCTTCTTAGGCCACACAGCCAACTCAAGAGTCATTAAGAATATTCCATTCTATTTCTCCAGTATATATTGTTTCCAACTAATTATAAACACCACAGGACGTTCACTACATTAACACACACAACAGTTAAACACATATGCCCTCAGCCAGTCTCGAACTGGCGACGCTCTGCATGTGGAGTCAGTACCACTGACCCTACGCTGCCAAGACTGACAATTTCTATTTAAAAAAGTATGTTATTTCATGGTACATTTGCGTTGAAATTGAAGCTTCTTTTGCTCGAGTGACACATAGAATTAATCATTTTTCTATTTAAGAAGAACGTTTATGATATAAAGATTTTTTATTTAGGGCTTAACGGCTGGTCAACATCGAGGTCATTAGAGCTGGCTGACTGTTGGCGATTAAGATCTGGAACAAACCAGGCCATAGACTTTTGACAGAAACATCCTGGCATTTATCTGGACTATAGAGTGATCGCAAGATGCTACGGAAAATGAAATCTGAATGGGTGGACCAGAAATCAATCCTACGTCCTACGAAAGTTCTCAGTATCAAATCTCACCCAACACGCTTGGTATAAAATATGTTATTAAACTAAGTAGAACGTTTATTTAACTATAGGTATAAAAATTATATATTATATTTGAGGTATTAATATTGTTATTCCCACAATCCGCCTTTTACTAGAAAGAGTTGAAGTAGTCTTATATCATTCATCGAAATGACAACTATATTTATGTAATGACTTAACTGATGTCGAACTAATGAGAGAAGCCACAATTAACCAAGCTTTAATCCGCTTCACCTTTTCATCCTCAATTATGAGGACAATGTTTTACGTCAGCTCATAGTAACTTCACAGTTAAGACTCTCGTCACGTTTTCATAATTACGTTTACGAATTATCCTTATGTGTCATTGCCTTGCTTGATAATTTCGTTTCACTCATTTGACGGCTACCATATTCATGTCTATCTCCATCAATCGAGTTTAACGACACATTACCAGACACTTATAGCCAATAACAAGCAGTTGGCGCCTGGGAAGCGCAATATAATTACTTCTTGCTGACTCACCTGCTAAAGAATATGAAGTTTCACCTCCCCTGAAAGTACGGACCTCACTTCAGTCTTTCCGGTGGGGTTTATCACCGTAATTCAACATCAAAATACGAGGTATTTGATGGAAACATACTAGTGTCAGGAGTATTAAAATATCTGAGACACAGTGAAAAGAGTGGTGTGGTGCAAAATGTTTATGATTTCTATTACCTATTCTAGAGGTTGAGTGGTTAACCTTCACACCACGCATTCCAAACAACGAGGGTATTATACTAGTCCCACCATCCTGATTTCGGACCGAGTGTGGTGGGTGAGCGGTAACGTTCTGATCTCGCATTCGGGAGGAAGTTGGTTCGAATCCCCGTCCGGCCATTGAGATTGGTTTTTTTTTATGGTTTATGTAAATCCCTCCAGGCAAATCTCAGGATGGTTCCTTCAAAAGGCCATTCCTATTCATTGCCCCTACTCCTTTCCCGCCTCCAATAATCTCAACGTCAACGCGTAAAACGAGATAGTTCGCTGAATTCCTTTTTGGTTACTTGTCCCGAATCCCTTCACGGATTTAATTACCTCGATGTCAACGAGTCATTACGTTATCAAAGAAAGAAACTATTATACAGTAAGAAAAGTAACTAATAATGCTTACGAAAAATGTGTAATAAACTTTTATGTGCTACTGCTCAAATGTGTAAATTTTCAAAGTTTCAAAATAATCGAGGCCATAATCACAGGATAAAAGGAGAGGTAAAGTAAAAAGTTCTGTTTGCAGCAAAGTTAAAACTAGTAAATCCTACAAAATTTCTAATTTACTTGGTTTTTTTTGTACGTCTAAACGGTAAACCAGCAAGTGACAGCTGCTATGATTATACTCTGATCCATATTCGGGTAGAATCTGTAGTCCTTTTATGACTACACAGATTTCGGATAGTTCATTGATTACCAGAAATCGGGTGAATTTTTTATTGATACATATTTGCTTTCAGCCACTAAACCACTTAACAATTAATAACACAAAGAACCGTTGGTCGTGTGGCAGGCAGCAATTCATTTTCTCCTTCTTTTTACAACACCATTTCGGAAGCTCGTTCAGTGAACGCATTAGCAGTAAAATTTAACAGCTATATGAATTTGGTTATAACGGCGATTTCATTTCCGTAGTACGCGCATCACCGTTCTTCGAATTTGAGAACTCTCTTTTCGTAATTCCTATGACGGTAATAGTTGCCTCATGAGTGAACGGTATGGTAGCTAAGTGAATAGGATATTTGCTCTCAAAATTATGCGTCTTGGATTCAAGTGTCGGTGGAACGAGGTAATTTTAGAATTCTGCTTGTTCACATGAGATACTTCAGTACTTTCCGTGATTCGGATTTCGTGTTAAACTGTAAGTCCTGCCACAACAGGGGCAAAACGCGTAGCAAATCGTAATTCTGTTAACAGCTCGTAAGACTACACGAATTTATTTTTGCCTCGAAATCTTCTGTCAGCCTAATGAAATGGTCCTCAATACAATTGTAATTTCATGCAATGTTTCCATTCAATATTTTTTTTTTTTTTTGCTTATGGTTTTACGCCTTGTCGACGTCGAGGTCATCAGAGGTGCGAAGGGACTGGGAGGTGGAAAACAAGGAACGGGATGGAATTTTACCATGGGCTTTTGAAGGAACCATTCACCTGAAGTGATTTCGGGAAACCATGGAAATCAGCAAACTGGATGGATGTGTGGTGATTCGAACCCCCGTCCTCCCGAATGCGAGGACAGAGCGTTACCACCCACCCACCACGGTGATACCGACCTTTAAGAATCTCTGCATGAACCGTCATAAAAAAGCCAACGTGTAATTTGAAGTAGCTTTTAACTAATCATAACAAGGCTGTAGTCAATGAGGAAAACACTAAAGTTAGTGTATTTATTAGTGTACCAAAAGTAGTTTGGCCGTTACGGAAATCTATTAACCGATTATGCAAATTTTTGATGCAGGTTCGTTTAATAAATCTGCGGAAATATTGCTACGTTTTCCACATGTGTTAATGAGCAGTAAACAAAATATCAATGTATTTTTCACAAACATTATTTACAACGACATGAATGTAGAAAAGCAACCTACCATTCCACCAGCATTGAATAAATTGAAGTGTAATAACCATAGTTTTATATTCCAGCAGGCCAATAGAAAATCAGCTGATTACAGTTTTCCAGGAATGTCTTGTCTACATTTCAGCGACACATACTATATTTAACATTTCTAAAACCTTTTTGCACTTAATTCCATTTTTATAGTAAAATTTAATGCTCCATGATTTATGCAAATGAAAAATCGCCGACTGTATCAAAACACGTGTTATTCACAGCCGACAAGAGACTAAATATCCAAAATAGCTCAAAATGTATAGATAATTTTAAGACATATTTTCCAACACAACCACGAAAAAATCGTGCCAAACAGACATATGTAATCAGCGAAATTTCAAAATTTCCCGTTACTTTTTAAACACATCTCGTATGCAAAGCGTATGATGCTCGGTAACTGCCCCGTTTAATTTTTCAAATAGTGTATCACTGAATTATGGAATAACATACAAGCAGCCTTTGAAGCATTTCTTCTGAACATCACATCAATAAGCCTAGATTCCATCTTGTTTAAGCAACTGTATCTGCTTTACGTGGAGGATTCACAAGATACTTGAGTCATCCATAGTTACGTACTTAATATGAGATGCTAGGTAACATTTAATATATTGACATAATTATTTCTTGTTGTTGTTATTTTTTTTTACATACTCTAGTTTACGGAACATTTTTTATATTAATTGCATGTAGCTATGTAGTTGAGTGGTTACGTTGGGGTAGAACTTTGGGAGGACCCAGGATTGATTCCCGACCAGACCATGCAGATATCGATTTTCCATGGTGTTGACAAAGTACCTCACGTGAATGCCGGGGTGGTTTCATAATATAGGTAATAGCCAAACCGAGCGTGGTGTGTGAGCGTATAACGCTCTTGCTTCTTATTCGGGAGGACATGAGTTTGAATCTGCGTCTGGTCAACCAGATTTGTGTTTCCCCAAATCACTCCATGCGAATGTCTGGTCTGGATGCTTCCTTTAAAAGGCCATGGCCAAATTCCTTCCCGTTCGTTATCTACATCTCCATCTATACTCTGCAAATCACAAATACTGTGGGTGGCAGAGGGTGCTAAGCACCAATCCTAATTCTGTGCATGCCAATCCCGAACAGAACGAGGAAAGAAGGAATACATAAATGAATCAGTACGGCATCTTATTTCTCTAATCTTATCCCTCCTGTCATTGCGACCTAAATAGGTTGGCGGAAGAAGTATTTCGTTGCACTCGTAAATTAAAGATTTTCGCATATTCTTCAACAAATTCAAACTAAAACGACGTCGTCTGTCCGCCAAACAATCCCAACCCAACCCACGTATAAGCTCTGTGACACTTACGTAAGGACTGTAACTAGCAGTCACGAATCGAGCGGCTCTCCTCTGTACTTTCTCTAATGTGACAATCAATCCCTTGCGATACGGATCCCAAATTCCACAACAGTATCCCCGTCCTTTCCTAATGACCTCAACGGCGACGACTAGTAAGGCCATAAGCAAAAAAAAAAAAAAAAAAAAAAAAAAAAAAAAAAAAAAAAGGTAATAGCCAATCTCCTTCCAATTCTTTGTTGACAGTACAAAATTGGTAACGATTGATCCCATTGTGTACCTGTTCTCAGTCTTCATAAAAATGAGGAGCTGCAGATTGAAACCAGTAATTAAATAGTATTCATCAAGTCGTAAAGGTTCCCTATGGCTAATAATATTTACCACGCTGAAAACAAAAGTGTGAGATGCCACATACTACCATATAGTTAGAGGATTGGATTATTTTTAGGGTGTTCATTACATTGGAAGCTGATGCGTAAACAGTAACACATCTCAGGTATGAATAATAAATAACTCGGCTCCTAAGTACTGCTTATTTTCGCTGGACAGGTCAATATACTGTACGTCCCCAATATACTCTCTTCAGTTCTATGGCTGTAATTTCGTAAACACTTGCAGTGGTATTTTTTATTAATTAGCATATCGTAGCTTACGTTACTGGAACATCAAATATTCTTTGACAATCCCATAAGACGTGGTTAAAAAATTCAACATGGCGTAGAATCAAAATCTGCGACCACTATCTGATTTTTTTTTAAAAAAAAGCAATTTTTCGATATGTGGTATCCGAAGACGAAATTTTAGTGACGCTGGTATTTGGAGGATTTGATTAGACAGTTACTTCTTCTACAAGCGATCATAAAGTACGTGTGACTCACAAATCCATTTTTTCTAGAATTTCTGCGCATATTTTTGGAGTAGTTCTACATAAAATTACAAGTCCCTTGTTGTTTTGGAACAGGTGGTCACTGAGAAATTACGATTTGGAAGAAAGAAACTTGCGATTTGAAAACGTGTTGATTCATTAGTGGTGGGTAATTCGCGTGGACTGTTTTGGGGAGATCGTGCAAAACCCAAATCTGAATGCAGGGACGGGGATTTTAATCCGCGTTCTCCCGAATGCGAGGCCAGGGCGTTACCATTCACCCACCACGATCGGTACGTAGTTTTCCTCTACCGCATAGTTATAATAATAATATTTTGAAAATATGATTTCAACGCAATTTTGTCAGTGTTTGGCAGAGGAAAACCACTTTGAAAATTTTTTGCTTCACAGAATTGCTTCTTAATGCTTGGCAGCGCATTTCCGCTTGACTCAAGACCCCATCTTGTCACGTGGCTTCTCCCTCACATGTTTCTTTTCTTTACAGCCAAAAATAAGTAACAAACAGCATTAGCATTGTACCGAGTGATTTGTGTAGGTGTAACCGGCGTTTGTTAAATTCCAACAACAAGGACACTGGCTGTCGTAAATAGGTACTTTATACACCAGAGTACACTGCTCTATGCGAATTCCGAAGATTCTTGACGTTTCAGCTTTAGACACACACATTTTACAACAAAATATCTCTGCAATCGCCGTTAAAAAGGTGACACGACATTCTTACTGCTCACGTTATTAAAAAATGTGTTAAAATGGGAATATTAACTGAAAAGTTCACATTCTTAATGTCTAGCGTTTCAGCAAAGAAGTCAAATAACTAATGTCTGAAAAGTTTACGGCCTCTACCTCATGTGTCACACTGTAAGGAATGTATTAAAATTCACTAAAATGTTAGTGGGCAATATACTTAACAAACAAATGAGAGTACGTGAAGTTATTCGAAGAATTTATTTGTTTTTACAGAATGAATAATGGGCATCGCCATATTTTACGTGATGTAGTACAGTACCACAATGTCCAAGGTGTATAGCTTAGTCCTGCATGTACCCGAGAAGTGCTATCACACACATGTCTTCCACACCACAAGTAAATCCTGTATCAGGAATTGGTGGACCAAGCGGTAATGTATAACTTGTTCCTATTGCTGCTGTTAATTTGGATGGAGTTTGTCACACGGGGACAATTTCTCCACACGTTTATGTTTTATGTGATTTTTTTTAACTTTTTAGGTATTTTATATACATTGTTCTGCGCCTCCCTTGATAATTTATTCCAGTCCCTAATTTCCTTAGCCAGAAG
This sequence comes from Vandiemenella viatica, assembly GCA_031002005.1. Taxonomy (NCBI): domain Eukaryota; kingdom Metazoa; phylum Arthropoda; class Insecta; order Orthoptera; family Morabidae; genus Vandiemenella; species Vandiemenella viatica. The sequence goes on from CM061921.1 coordinate 23,243,740, forward strand.
CTTAAATTTTCGCAATTCCTCTTTTCAGAGTTTTCTTTTAATTTTTGGTCATTGACCTCTCTTTCTTTACCGATACTACTCATAATTCATCAGGCAACATCCATCCAAACCTCATCACCAGTGTGGACTTATTCCTCAAACGCATCCACCACAACCCAGTTTTCTTGTATCAGTTACCGAGTGTATTCTTCTGATTCCACAATATCTTCCACTGTACTCCTTCAAGTTCACATATCTGATAACGTGATGATAGTTTCTCACCATATTGAGACAAAGGCATGACAAAGAATTCATTGTACAATTTCTTCAATTCACTGCAATAATTACCATCTGAAATGGATGAACTCGCTGACATCTCTCCCACGTGCCCTTCCCAGCAGAGCTTAATATCAGACCATAATTCAATGTATGCCTTCGTCATTATGTATTCATATAATTTTTTATTTTTCTGTGTACTTAATAGATTGTCTGTATTTGACATTTATTTTTTCATTCCATGTTGATCTGTCCAGATAGATATCTAGTTCATATCCATCTGTAGTTGCTTATACTCTTCAGCTGATATTCTCTAAAAGAATATTTTTTAACGCTTTGAAGAAAACGGAAGTTTCAGTTTCCTAATAGGAACAATAGGGAATGTGGAACGCATGAAAACTTTGGTACTGCTTTAACTACTTGATTTTGTAGATCCATCTCTCGGTTTTTTCTCGTATATTGTTTACTAACGAGGATTATCTCACAGTGGACCAGGTTGTTACTTCTCGCAACATGAATCCCCTTAGACTGAAGAAAACCACAAATTTCTCATTTACGGTATCATCTACGATCCAGTACAATCGCAGGGCTAGTTGTTGACATACATACTAAACTTTTTTTTTTTCCTTGTTGATGGATGAACAGATTACCGACATCGTTAAGAACAGCTTATTAGGTACACAGATAAAAAGCTAAAGGATGATTGTGATTATGAAGTTGGAAAGGAATTGCTAGTTGAAGACTCGAAATGTAAATACCTTGGCATAAGATTTCATAATAAACTTAACTGGGCAGGACGCATTGGATATGTGGTAGGAAAAGGCTTCAAAATCCTACACCTGTTTGAAAGTGTGAAGAGAGGATGTACTAGAGAAGTAAGGGAATTGGGTTACAATGATTAGATCTCTGCTTGAATATGGTGGTGTAGTATGGGACCCATATTTTGGTGAGGGTGAAGAGAAGGGCTGCTAGATTTGTCTTTGGAAATTACTGCAGAATTCAATCGGTAGCTAATATGACAAAGGAGCTTGAGTGGGATTCATTGGAAGATAGAAGAGTGTAGAGAGTCATGGGAGTGTACAATGCGAATGTTGGTTATGAGGAATGGAAGATATTAGTGGGAGAATTAAGATAGGTGAGTGGAAGGGTAAAGATGACAATGACCACAAGCTAGCACTTGATTTCAGGCATTAGGGTGTGGGAAATATTTCATTTGTAAGGAAGGGTGTAAAGGATTGGAATCATTTACCAAGAGAAATGATAAATAAAGTAGTTGGGCAGAGGAAAGGAGAAAGATGGGTGTGTAGGGAGATTGCCACCGGAGCGTGCGGTCCCTTGCAAATACATCAAAATAAATTAAAATTGTGAGAAATGAATAAAAGAGGCTATTTGAAACTGTACAGCCATATGATTCGTGGATGATAGAATCCGGCTACATTTTAGCTAAGCAGTCAAATATGTTTCGGTATCCCAGCTATGTAAGATCGTCACAGACTTTATCATTTGCTTAAATGTTCCCAAACTATTACAATTAGATTTATGGGACATTAATTAAACTGGTTATTCTATACCAATCATATTTTTTAACTTTAGGAATTTAGTGCTTTATGCCTCGTCAACATGGAAGTCGTTAGAGACAGGAAAGGAATTACGGGAAGGAATTCTGTCATGGCCTTTTAAAGGAACCATCCGGCAATCGCCTGTACTGATTTCGAGACCATTAAATAATAATTCCGTGTGGTCGTAATGAGCTGGTGACAGGTTTTCTATAGGCTGCACATTGCGCCGCTGTCGTTGCTGCCTTGACATAACCCAGTAATCCTACCAGGTACAGGGGACCTACAGTTTAATGTGGAATCCGAACCACGGAAGCGTTCCGGCGTACTTCACGTTACACAGTAAGCTGTGTCAGAGGGGAAGGTCGGGTTATGGGCATATGAAAATCCCCGCCGAGACAGGGATTCCAACCGAGGACCTTTCGTCCCCAGTCAGACATCTTAACCACTGAGCCATTCTCGGTGTCATTGAAAACCGAAATACGAATGGCCGCACGGGGATTTGAACCCGCGTCTTGCTGACTGACAGGATCTAACGTTACATGGTCGTTTTAACTGCACTGTTATGGAACACCCTAACACGTTTGGTACTGCGTTGAGTATTTTTCTCATACGTTTTCATTGCTGAAACTAGAATTTTACACTTCTCAAACGATGGATATAGTTTTATTTAGTAATCGCCAACACCAAAAACTCGTTGAACAAATTAACGGAAGTTACTCTTTGCATAATTAATGTGGCCAAGAAAAGATAATAAATGGGAAATGTTGGCAAAAAAAATAAAAATAATAGCGTTGCATTTGCTAATATGTTGAGTAGTGGAAGGATCCTTGACTCTAGTCGTTTCACATAAAAGGACGTCAACGCCGACAAAGCCTCCATTTCCGCGTGGCTCTCTTTGCTAAGGTCATTGAGCGGAAGCTGAAGTACCATAAGACACTGGACTGATCTGGCCGACCTGATGCCGCTCAATGAATAATTAATGGAACAAAGGCAGTTCTTTCCTCCGGCAGGGAGAATGCGTCCGGCCCCAGTGAATGATCGTGGTCATTGCGATCGCTGTGGTGTACTTCCGATGTCACTTGAGGGGCCGACCTCCCATCAAATAATAAAGTGTGCTTGGGCAGCTGTGATTATGGCTTCCTGCGCCTTCATTAGCAATAAAACTGAGATAGTGGCTAGCGTCATTATATCAGCCCAATGGCCAGCTATCCTGCAAACCAAGTTACGAGGAAATGCTTGCCAGTACATTACGATTCCCCTAGGAAATATGCACTCATTTCTTGGATTCTATTAGCTAGATGGCTTATTCTAGTTTATGTTCTATTCAGTTGTCGTTGTAATGAGTTCAGCAACTTAAATACACATTTGTTCAAAATGAAAGAAGGTTAGAGTCAAAATGTGAATGCAAAAGACTCATGCATCATGAGATTTCTATAATTTCACACTTTTGAAAAGAGTTTACTCCATTGCAGGTGGATAAAACATTATAATCGATCAAGAAATATCACCTATAGAATAAGACTAAAAATCTTACAAAGAACATCCCTATAGTTAATCTGATGCTTTGGCCTTTCAAGCAAACAAATAACCAAATGTCGACACGGAGTTTCCGAAAATAAAGTATGAATTACATAAGATTGCATTTTTCTAAAAAGCCGACCTCGGTAGCGTAGGGGCTAGAGTGTGCAGAAGGTCGCCGGTTCGAGTCCGGCCATGGGCATGGGTGGTATATTGTGTATATGTGACTGTCGTGTCCGTCCTGTAGTTTTCATGAGTCCATACTTAGTGTCTACATTGTACTGGAGAAATTGAAACACTAGAAGAGTCGATAATCACGTTGAGCTGGCTGTATGGCTTATGTAGCCGAGTGCCATAAAAAAGTATCTTAAAAATAAATGAAAATTTGCATCATGATTGTCTGTTGAATTATATTTGACATCAAACAACTCTGGAGAATGTTTTGATAACAATCAATCATAGTGAATTATTTGGCATAAACTACTAACTTCGTTGCGAATTATATCATACTAGCTTATACCCGCGACTTCGTACTCGTGGATTAAGAATTTCTTTTCCAGTATTGAATATAGAAAGTTGTTGGTAACGAAGGATTGATCCCAAACAACACAACACCGAGTCGGCATAATATGACAGGAAAGCCATCACTATATCGTCGAACCTGTCTCTTGAAGAGAATCAGTTTCCAACATATTTAAAAACAGAACAAGAAACGACGGTGAGGGGATGTGGGGGGGATGTGGGGGGGGGATGTGGGGGGGATGTGGGGGGGGGGAGGGGATGTTTACTAAGGGCAGCTTTATTTCAGCTTGGGCTTTTCTTCTTTCTTTAGTATGAGCATCCGATTCTTGGTTTCTAATAACTTTAGCTGCTCGTGCTCTGCTAAAGTTACAACTTAGGCCAGTTTACGCCCGCAAGGCATGTCAAAAAAGAAGGCAAAATAAACTGGTGCCAGAAAAAATTTAAGCAGACACAAAGTAATTGGACAGATAAAATCGACATCTATACTAAATAATAAGTTTTTTATCTAAACGAAATTTATTAACAAATTATACACTAACATAATGCGCGAGAAGCACAGCATGAGCAACTGATGTAACATTACAGACTAACACACACATCCGTCTCTCTGTCATTATTCGATAACTTCTCAAAATTTTTGACTACAACTGTAAAGCATACCGAAAAAAAGTCCTATGCCCTCCCTACAAATTTTCTTGTCAGATTCCGTCAATATCGGTATAGGCATTTGTTCATCAAAACCTAACATAAAATAATTGTTTAAAAAACATAAAAACCGCCTTCAAAAAATGGTACTAAAAATTTTAAAATAACTTTATACAATGCTTAGAAGAAAGTAAATCTAAATGGACAATATTTTACATTACTGTTATTGAATTTTTTACATTAATTAGTTATTTTTGGAGTCGGTGCCAGCTGTCAGATCGCGCAGATCGAATTACTGAACTTTATTTGGTGTTCGAGGCGAACCGAGAGTACGAACAAAAATTCCAAATATTTTACAGCATGTCGTGAGGAAGATAGTTTTATTGCGGGAGACAGCTTAGGGAAACAAATTAATGGCATGTTATCTGTGGCTCGGCCTCATTAGTCATCCAGGCATATCTCTGGCGCTATAGTGTCAGTTGATAGGCTGCATCATGCAGTAAATACTTTATAGTTAGTATAATATCGGTGTATCATCTAAATGTTTCAGTTTTGTTGGAAAATGTTTCTAGAATTAATTGTAGGTAAGTAGTAACATGATTTTTTATGTATAATTGTTATTTATTATTATTTTTATCTTTTTATTTTTCTTGTTTTGGCTGGCACCGACTCCAAAATAACTAATTAATGTAAAAATTTCAAGAACAGTAATGTAAAATATTCTCCATTTATATTTACTTTCTTCTAAGCATTGTATAAAGTTATTTTAAAATTTTTAGTACCATTGTTTGAAGGCAGTTTTTATGTTTTTTTAAACAATTATTTTATTTTTAAAATTTTAGTGGTATTATTGTTAATTTGTATTTAAATATGCCGCAGCAGTTCTCATTTTGTGAACTTCCTGGTAGCTCAGTGGTTAAAGCGAAAGCTTTTAAAAAAATCTGTCTTTACAAGAACTTTCAGAATGGGGAGAATTGGATGCTGTGTTAAGGAATGTTAGTTTACATTTTGATCCAGGCTGTGTTTCGTTCTAATCATAGCATCTGCTAAAGCTGCTGCTCGATAATCGAAAACATATAGCATCTGGACATTAACACATACTACATACACAAATCTGTCTCTGGAATATATCTGTTCGTTCCAGCATCACACAGGAAATATAGATATTTATTTGGTTTTCACAGCGTAAAAGCTTGGGGTCCAAGTTGAAATCTGAAGTACATGTTGAGACATTAGAACACATACATTTTAGAAATATTCTGCAATGACTTAAAAATAGCTTAATTGATTTTGACGGTACTTAAAACTGTGGATTTTGTAAAGAACATTGAAAATTATAAATGATGGGGGTAAAGGAGAAGAGGGATTGGGCTTTTGTATACCAAATGTAGACTGTCTTTTCTGATTGATTTAAAGTATACATTTGTAAATTTCTATTGATATCACATAAAAGTTTTAGGTGTGTGTAAAAAAATAATTAGGGGGTGTGGAGGTGAAGAGTAGCTTGATTTTTGTTTAAGGTAGTGTGGACAGCATTTTTCTCTTTGTTTTAAAGTATACATGTGCAAAGATCCATCGAAACCAGATAAAAAACTGTAGCTTTGTGTAAAGAACATTTATAGAAATTAAATGGTGTAAGGGAGTGAGCGGTTGGGTTTTGTAAACAGAATGTTTCTCTTTGTTCTTAAGTATACATTTGCAGTGTTCCATCGAAATCTGATAATAACGGTAGGTTCTATAAAGAACATTGGAAATTAGGAGGGGGGGGGGGTAGAAGGGAAGAGGGGTTGGGCTTCTTCAACCTAATTTAAACACAATTGTTATGTATTTTTTAAAGTATACGTGTGCAAATTTTTTTCAGAATCAGATAGAAACTGTGCTTTGTGTAGATTAAAGGGGTGGAAAGGGGGAGAGAGGTTTGGCTTCTCTAAACCAAATGCAGACAGTATTTTTCTGTTTGTTTTGAAGTAATCAGGTAGAAATGGTAGCTTTATATAGTGAACATTAACAGTAATTAAAGGGGTAGAAAGGGGAATAGGGTTTCTGTTTTTGTCAAAGTAATGTGAGTAGTATGTTTCTTTTTCTATTTGCTTTAAAGTATACATTTGCTAAGTTCAACCGAAATCGGATTAAAATATGGGTTTGTACAAACATGAAGGGATGTAAACGGGGAGCTAGGGTAGTTTATTTCATTTTTGGTCAGAAATCTTCTCCATAAAAAAATACATATATGTGCCAACTTTCATAAAGATCGGTCAACTGGTGTCAACTATAGCTTATCAAAATGAAAATTGACAAAATTGAAGGGGCGGAAATGGGGGAAGGGGTTCAGTTTTTGCAAAGAGTAAAAGTTTGCTAAGTTTTATCTAAACTGGATAAAAACTGTGGGTTTGTATAAAAATTAAACGGTTTAATGGGGATTGGGGGGTGGTTTTTATATTTTTTGGTCAGAAACCTTCCTCGTGAAAAAATACATATAAGCGCCAACTTTCATGATAATAGGTCAAATGGTGGCGACTATAGCTTTTTATATATATAAGAAAAACATTGACAAAAATTAAGGGGTTGGTAGGAAAGAGAGGGGTTGAGCTTTGGCAGACCAAATGTTGACAAGATTTTTCTGTTTGTTTGAAAGTATACACTGACAAAGTTCAATCAAAATCAGATATGAAATATAGGTTTCTATAAAATTAAGGGGTGTAAAGGGGGACATGGGGTGGCTTTTTTTTTACTTTTTGGTAAGAAATCTTCTCCATGAAATATTACATGTATATGACAACTTTAATGGAGATCAGTTAAATGATGTCGACTATAGTTTTGTATAAAGAACATTGGCAAAAATTAAGGGGTGGATAGGGTGAGAGGGGCTCAGTTTTTTCAAACCAAATGTTGACAGCATTTTTCTCTTTATTTTTAACTATACATGTCAAAAGTTCCATTGAAATCGGATAAAAATGTGGGTTTGTATGATATTTAAGGGGTGTAAAGGGAGGAGAGGGTGTTGTTTTATTTTTTTGGGTCAGAACCTTTTACATGTACATGCCAACTTTAATGGAGATCAGTTAAATGGTTTCGACTTTAGCTTTGTATAAAGAACATTGGCAACAATTAAGGGGTGGATAGGGGAGAGGGGTTCGGTTTTCTTAAACCAAAAGTTGACAGTATTTTTCTGTTTGTTTTTTAATATACATTTCCAAAGTTCCATCAAAATCGGATAAAAAGTGTGGGTTTGAATATAAGTTAAGGGGTGTAAAGTGGTAGAAGGGGTGGTTTCTCAATGAAATTCATATGGGACCACTTTGGAGGTATACCCTATCCACTATAAAAATTTCATTTAAATCGGTTCAAAATTGGCGAAGATATCGCTGAACATAGATCCAAAAAAAAAAAAAAAAAAATTCAGAATAATTGAGAACCTCCTCCTTTTTTGAAGTCGGTTAAAAAGACAGAGACTTACTTCCGCATTTTTAGTATTATTACTATAGATCACACACACACACACACACTGACTGTGAATCACCCCTGAGGGTTCAATATAACGTAAAGAAGTGTACACCTACAGCATTGCAAGACTACCTGCGATTTGCCTCGCATTTCACCCCTAAAATTGTGATATGTACAATTTAACATTCAATCCGAATAACCGACGGTCCAGGCGTGACTCTTACGATCAAAAATAATGTTTGAAAATCTTTGCGTCCACCGGAGACCACTATACAAACATTAGTTAGCAAGCGCTTTAACCACTGAGCTACCCGACCGTTATATCGAAAGATAGTACAGAGACTTAGACATCCAACGCGTCTGTCTATCGCCGTTCAGTAATTTTTTCGAAATTATAAGACAACATGTATTATTTATACATATAATTTTTCAACCAAATGTAGACAATTTTTTTAAAACTGCTTTTCGTCTTTCAACAGCGAGGTTTTTAGAGACGGGAAGGGATGGGGGCAAGGAATGGGAAGGAATTCGGCCATGGCCTTTTTAAGGAAGCATCCCGGCATTTGCCTGGAGTGATTTGGGAAACCATGGAAAACCCAAATCTGGATGCCCGGACGGGGATTCGAACCGCCGTCCTCCTGAATGCGAGGCCAGAACGCTATCCGTTACACCACCACCCTCGGTATGTAGACAGTATTTTTCTCTTTGTTTCAAAGGATAAGAGTGCAAAGTTTCATCGAGATCGGATGAAAACTGTGGATTTGTATGAAGAACAAACAAACATACATTCATTCATTTTTATATATATAGATTATCTGACCACTCAAAGGAATATATATATATGCAGCATACATGTTGTTATGGAATAATGAGAAATAATTGTTTCGCCAGCATTCATATTAAAAAAATAAATGCTTAGAGCTGGTACAAACTGCATTCTCCGCAACCAAAATAATCAAACTTAATAACATCATGGTAACGCCACTTCACCCAACTTCATTGAATTATGACGAGTGTTTAAGTAAGTGTTGTCATTTGTTCTCTGATTTACTTCAAATTTTCTATTTATTCACTGCACTTATTCATAGAATGGTAGAATTCTGTAAGGGAATATCACAAAATCTTCGCGCATTATACTGTCCCAATAAAAACACATAAGAGCAAACTGTTATCTTAATAATGTGGCATACAGAAATAGAGCAAGTACCCCTTTTTAAAATGTCTCACAGATTCTTAAAAATTACTAATCCAAGGGGCTAGATATCTTTTTTTGAATCAGGCCATACGTAATATTGATATATGTTTAATTACTAAGGACGACCTAACTTAAGTGAAAGTAGGGAGCATTTTCGAATTCATCCAAATGTGTTTTTGTGTTATTCTATTCATGTAACGTGTAGAGCTGAAGAGGGAATTCGGTAACATGTCAGCATTCTTCCAGATGATTGCGGGAAACTGCTCAGGTCTAGTATCCGGGAGGACACAAGTTCGATTCCCGGTCCGACTATCGGTTATCCGAAATCACTTCAGCCGTATACCAGGATGGTTCCCTCTAAAGGCTGAGGCCGAGTTTCTTCTTGCTCCTTGTCACCAGTCACTAATAATATCAACGTTGACGATTTCCAGTCCTAGTGTCAGCAAGCCGGAGCCGAGGGGTAGACAACGTTTTATTATCTCGTGTTCTGCATGACGGCCCAACTGCTGGCTAATACAACGCAGTGTTGCGGGCTTTCACGGAACTGTCTCTGCATTTCTTGAAGAAATCCTAATTTCACATTATGCAACTGGTGTAATTTAACTATTCCGCCTCATATTGACCAAAAACATGAGGCTCAAGCAAGTGCGCAGATAGGATTAGCTACAAGGTGGGGCAAAAGCAAGGAAAAAATTAAACTTACGTATCTCTTTTTTTTCGGGTTTGCGCTGCATTTTTTGTTGTTATTTTTTTGTTGTTGTTGATATAGCCAACATTTCGGCACCAACCTGGAGCCTTCGTCAGGGCTTCTCTCTATCTAGCCGCCTGGTCTATTTTGATAAACTTGAACACTTGTTTCACTGTTTATTATTTTTCACCGACAAAGATGATTTTGTTTCTCCGCCAAAGAATATTTACTATTCCAAAGAGGTTTGTTCCATTACAATCGAGCGGTGCGTATAAGATTCCCTGCAATTGTGTTCAGGTGTACTTCGGGGAGACATGCCGAGCAGTCTCCGTTAGGGTGAAAGAACATCTTCGTCATGAGAGACTAGAACAAAACATGAAATCGGCAGTGGCGAAACATTATATCAAAAAAGACCAGGCAGCTATATGGAGAGAAGACCTGACGAAGGCTCCAGGTTAGTGCCGAAACGTTGGTGGAAAAAAAAACGGAGCACAAACCCCGAAAAAAGGGACAACTAAGTGCAATTTTTTCAATAATGACGCTTGCGAAAAGTGTGAAATTTTATAAAAACAAGGAAACTTCATTAAAAAAATGGTTGAAAATGTTTTACTTGAAAATAAAAAATTATACACCCATTAAACTTATTAAAGCACTAGATTACGAGGGTTTGGGCTAATTTATTTTTCAGTATTAAAAGTGGGAATTTTTATTTTCATATATGGGCTTAAGTTATATTACTTTGTTGTCGGAGTTAAAAAGCAGGTCCATAAGAAAGAAATACTAACACACTGGGTTCATTTTCCTATTGATTCTTGATATAAGTTATCACAAAATTTAAGAATAAATATACCGAGCTCGGTGGGTTGAGCGGTTAACGCTTTGACCTCGCATTCCGGAGGACGCGGGTTCGAATCCCCGTCCGGGCATCCAGATTGGGGTTTTTCATGGTTTTCCCAAATCACTCCAGGCGAATCCCGGGATGATTCCTTCAAAAGGACATGGTCGTATTCCTTCGCGTTCCTGGTCCCCAGTCCTATCCCCCCTCTAATGACCTCGACGTCGACGAGGCGTAAAGGCATAAATAACTAAAAAAATAAGATAAACCTCTTCATTCTTTCTGTTCTTCTAGATTCACTTCTCTTAAATAAATGCTTTGCTTGATGACGTTCACTCTTTTCTTTGGAGCGATAAGGAATGTATTCTACACTCCCTTTATAGTCTAACCTAGCTCAGTATATCTTTTGAGACTTGAAATTAGACAGAAATCGAATATAATTTAGAACAGGTTTAAGAGCTAGAATAAGTGACTTTTTCTGTAAAATTATAATATCGTATATAGAAAGACCTGTTTGAATAATGCTGCAGCAAGGATTTCTACGTCGTCGTTCCATTCAGGGGTAGCAAAGTATGATGGGAACCGATGCTAAACGGAAAGTCCATTGATATTTTGATAATTCTTGAAATATCATCTAATAGCTCATTTCAGAAATTCTTTAGTGTACGGAGTAAAATAAGATACAACAAGCAAAAAACAGTTAACTGTTATTAATATTTTCCAGAATATGTTATTAGAAGGTAATAGAATAGCTAATAGGAAGAAATGAACAGTTTGTTCAATAGAGCGAAACTATGCTCAATCTGACAGTCTAGCTCATGGTGGAAAAGTACATTTACTGTGTTCGGAGTGTTGTGAAGTATAAGTAAAAAGTAGTCAAACAGATCGGTAACTACTGTGTTTCGAAGTAATGAATCAACATATTTTGGGTATATGTAAAGCTCCAGCCAACGAAGATGTTGCAACAGTGAGAGAATAAAGTAGAAAATCCTATGAACACTTGTTACCAACCAACAATGACAACGATAGCAAAATTGACTCCCATAATAGTACAAGTATACCTGCTAACTGTTCAAGAATATGAAGAAAATTCATATGACGATTATCTTCATGAAGTGTGAAGAAAGTAATTACTGCTTTGTAGAAAGCTGTATTACGATTGAGAGAATAAATAAATGTTTGTGAAAATTTTGGTATAGGAAAATGAAATAAACCAACCGACTGGATTTTTAGAATTCTGTGCTATTAGTTCTAGCTGCAGCAACTAGCCTGTAAAAATCATAGAAAAAGAATTGTTGTTGGAAATGCTACAATACATATCTGTACCCGTAATACTAACTACTGGTTAAACAACGATTCAGAAAGTAAAATATGAACAGCAAGTCATACTTATGAATGGTGACCGACCTGGTCGAATCTTAACGACTATAAAGCGAAGATTAAAATTCAAGAACTGAATAAAGCAACACATGACAAAACAGGAAATAGACGAACAAAAAGACCCAGTGACGGTAATTAGACTGAAGAGTGGTAGAACAATTAAAACTTAAACGTAAACCAGGGTTGTAATTAATTAAAGGGGAAATCAAGATCACAGAGGAAACATCAAAAATTATGAATCATTGACGATGAGAAATGAAGACAACTATACCGTTGTTTCTGAAATTAATTTAACAAGAAAACCAATGAAATCAAAAAGAATATCTACAAGTATATTAAAAAATGCTTGAAAGTAGGCTAGTTGCGGCGTATAGAAATAAATTTGGTAAAAGGTAAAATATTTCACTTTCCTCGAACGTGCTAGTGAGAAATGACTTTCTTTTTTATAAGGAAAAGCAGGCAAATCAGGCCCACCCACAAAACGACTTCTGATGGCGAGCTTAAAAAAAATATTGACTTTTATTGTGCAATAAAGTTGGTTTAGTTTTAAGTACAGAATGTAGGATTAATTTAGAATGTTTTAAACTATGCAAGCTAGCAGGAGTATTTGAGAACACCGGAATCGTTAAAATTGCTAAGTGTAATAGGAAATAAGATATTGTTTCATGTTATTTCCAGATTTTATGAAACGAGAAAGATCTCTACAGATTTTAACAAACCTTCATATTAAAAGTAAAGAAAAATCGCGAGTTAACCAGTCGCAGAATCATTTCTGAAGTATTGACTAGAATCATATATTTGAGAATGGGAAGCAGGGTGGTGGAAACACTAGAAGACAAATTAGATTCAAGGAATGTTATAAAGGACGCATTAAGAAAAATAAGTACAGCTTTATGTGGATTTTGATTCTTACCGACGTTAAGTATGAAATGGATTTCAATTTTTAAAGACGTTAAGTCGAAATGCAGTGATACATGCATTATTTATAGCCTATGTGTAAATCACGTGGTTACATTAAAACTTTAATGTCAGATGAAACGAGGGCAAAATTGGCTGTGGTCCATTTCGCCAATGTTAATGAAATCGTAAATAGATTAAGAAACTGAGATAATGAAAAACAAGTTTGATCTACGTAAAAAAATTAGTGATAAAAAAGTCATAATGCCACAACCGGATGGAGTATTATAGCTAAGAACTAAACATCTAAAGAAGTTACTAGCAAATTATTGGTAGAGGAAGCTGAACCGTGAGATAAGCGAGATAATAAAATATTGCAAATTCAGAGACAAAAGTTGGATGGATGCTCTAGATGCAGTAAGAGATTTTGCCGCCGATAAAGTTATAAATGATCATGCGTATCAAGAATGATATCAAAATCATAAAAGCAGCAACAAAAAGAGCCTCCCTCAACAATTTTTTTGGAACTACGTCCATACCTCTCGGATCGTGTGAGGACATGAAAGAATAAAAATAGAAACTTTTGATACTTCATTATTTAGAACGATATCAAAGATGAAGTGGACAGTTAAATTGCGAAATTAAAATGTTCTGCAAATTATGTGTGAAGAAAGTAGTTTTTATAACAATCCTTAATAAAAAAAAAGGATAGAGAACGGTTGTTATGTTTAGTGAAATTCAAAACTGGCCATTTAGTTAACAAATGACACTTTGAAAACGAACGGGAGTGGAAGATTACTGAGATTAAAATTTGAAATATACGAAGCAGATAACAGAGCAGGTGTGTGGATAGATCACCATAAAACAAAATGTAATCATAATATCAGATCGAGTATGCCTCCAAATACTATAGTTTTTTTATATTCATGAGAAATTGATGTACGTTAGTGGTTACACCAAAAGAATTTTAAAACCAAATTTTATTAGACGTTTTGCACAGAAGCCCACTGTGTTAAAGGGAGACCTTAGATGTTGCTGTTTGTCTGTGGACCGCGTTAATTTTATTAATTTGTTGGTCAAATGTGTTATTACGGAAACTGCCAAAAAATCATTGTCTGGTCGTCCCACTGGAGCTCCAAGTGTTCCACTTTAACTCATTCATCAAAAGTATGGAATATTTACACTACAATTATAAATGCGAATGTACTTCCATCTCTCTTTTGCTGATGTTTCACGACCAAACTGCTTAACAGATCTTGATGAAATTTGACATGGAAATACTATATATCATTAGGACAGACATAAGATTCATTTTTAGGGATAAATAGTATACTTTGTCATGAATTAAAAAAAAAAACCGAATGTTGACAGATAGATTTCTTTTTTTTTTAACTGCTTTACGTCTCTTTTTAACATCGAGGTCTTTAGAGACGGGAAAGGATGGGGGGCAAGGATGGGGGCAAGGAATGGGAAGGAATTCGGCCATGGCCTTTTGAAGGAAGCATCCCGGCATTTGCCTGGAGTGATTTGGGGAAACCATGGAAAACCCAAATCTGGATGCCCGGACGGGGATTCGAACCGCCGTCCTCCCGAATGCGAGGCGAGAACGCTAACCGCTAAACGCTAATCACTCCAGGCGAACACCAGGATGTTTCCTTCGAAAGGCCATGGCTGAAATACTTCCTGTTCGTTGTCCCCAGTCCCATCCCGCCTTTAATGACTACTTCGAACAGGGGTAAAGCAATAAGATAAAAAAAGTAATGTACATAACGGTATTGACGTAAGATTTCCCCAGAGAGTGGCATATTTCAAACCACAAGCAAAATATCTCCTCGACAAACTGTGATGAGTAGTCTCTCACAGTTCTCTCCCTCCCCCCTCCCGACCACTTAGTTAGTTGCCATTTTTAAGTATGTTGTAAATTGGTTCTCTTCTTGAGACAGGTTGAATGGTAGTATGGTATGGTGATAGCTTCCCGCGTCGTTATTACTCCGACACCGTGCTTTTTGGACATCTTTCATGCAACTTGCATCTCTCTAATCCAATTCTAGCAATAAAATTCTAACTCCTCGCGTACAAAATTGCGGGCAACATCTACTATGAAATTATTCTCATCGTAACTTGTAAAGGAATAATTTGTGACAACAATGATATGATTAGAGATACAGTTTCTGTCTATGATTATGTAATTATCATACTGACGAGTGTACGCTTAATTAATTCTTATCCTATGAACTTTCGGAAATGTTTCTCAGAGCGTTGGATAAAATTTTATCCGCGAAAATTTCGTAAGTACCTGTTACTTAAATTACCAAATGTTGACACTAACAAAAACTTTTCAAAATTAATTGTTGTCCTGTTGACAACTGCAGAGTACGTACAGTGTTACGTGAGCAACTTCCTTTAAAGCGTTCGCTTGGGGTACCTCATTTGCTTAGGAATGCATCTTGGATCCGTCCTCAGCAAATGCGTCATAAAATAAGCGTTCCGAGATGAAATAGACTTCTCTGCGTTGTTCATATATTACGACTCTCACCCATCGTCCATGAACTCTAATGGTGAGGTAGTTACCGCGCTCTCTTAGCGCATAAAAACAGCAATTAAAACCGAACACGGGAGTCCATAATCCATCAAACTAGCGGCTCACTTACCTAGCGAGTTACTTGGCTCAGAATTAACTTGGGGTAAGGTTGGGGTGCTTAGTGGGAAGGGACTCGATTTTTACGCGAATCATTTTTGCCGAGGGTCAACTGTCAGGGCCACGCATAGTCTTTGATGTACTTGTGCAACAAGCCAGAGGCCGCACTTGATTGCTTCTCCGGCTACAGATTGGCTGCCACAGGCGTGACGAGTTGACATAGCCTGCGGCTGGGGTGCGGTTATTGGCCGCGCTAACACTAAGAAGAGCGCAACGCCTCACAAATTCCAAGTGCCTCACGCAGTTGACGCCGACAATGACCGTCTGCGAGAAAACTTCTTTCGCTGCACGGCAATATCCTCTGAGACTAACTACCGTGAACAAGAGGGGGATTCTGAAAAGTTCTCGGCTGTTTTATAGCTTAGTACGTTAGTGATACGAAAAACGATGTTGCACGAAAATCAGTCACTACAAACAAAAAATAATTTCTGTGGCCTGTTTGCCGGGTGACACTGTAGCTATCACGCGATTTCATTATGCTTTCAGCGTCAAACCCAATCCGGTAATACCACCGACTAAAAGGGACCTACGGTTTAAAGTGAAATATGTACCACTGTACGTATTTCACGTTGAGGACCATTAAAGAACCTTCCAGTATCATGTGTAAAGACCTAGTTCACTAAGCTATTCTCGCGAGAACCTTAACGCACAGAAAAACTTGGTTCTTATGCACATTCCGATTTATTACAATGAACATATTTACGCTGCTTACACTTAGCATTAAAATACACATGACCTAGATCAAATAAAATAATCGTAAGGTATTGTTGGCCGGGAGATCCCGAAGGATTGTTACGGCACCAAATGGCGTACTTCACATTAAACAGCTAGCAGTACCATATGTGAAGGTTTTGGTAAGGGCCTTTGAAAATCCCAGCCGATTGCGGCATTCGAATCGGGAACCTTAATAGCTCCAGTAACACGCCTTAATTATTGCTAATATTTTATCAAGTATTAAAGCACATATCTCAATGTATAGACATATGGAATAAACTATAAACAAGTTCCCAAGATTACTTAGTTTGCACTCAGGTATCGTCCACATGCTGTTGGGCCTAGTGGTTGGTTGTAATCTCTATCTTAGGCACAAGATAGTTTAGTGATGCAAATCAATGATTCTTTTTGGGAAAATCGTTGCTTAAATATACACATCAAGCACTCAGAAGACGTGGTCGGATATCAATGTTACTTCGTACTCACACACATTATCGGCGGGTACGTAAATGATTCGAGTTGCAATTCACCGTGGTTGGTAGGAGTGCATTAGTATTGTCCGTGTTTAGTCTTCGTAACGTGTATAATTGACATGGACATCGTCAGATTGTGAGTGATCACTATGAAGGATGTGACACAGCGTTATCAGAACCTGACAGAATTTGAAAAAAGTTTCATTAGATGTCTCCATTTGAGCAGCTAGTCAAATCGTGAAGTATTCACATTTGTGGGGCATTTTGATGTGACAGTGGCCCGATGTTGGACTGCATGGGAATGTGAGGGCAGGCCTATCAGTCGTCAAGGTTCCGGTCGACCACGTCTGACCACCAAATGAGAGAATCGTCGTATTGTGCACCAAGCACATCGTAACCTCATCACATCTGCGCCTGCCATCCGAGAACATTTTAATGGCCACCCTGCAACATTCTATGTCATCCCACACCACTGGTCGGACCATAGCAGCAGTCGGACTAGGAAATTACTTTCCCTTGCGTAGACTGCTGTTAACACCACAAAACAAACGGCTGCGTTTGGAGTGGGCCCTGACCGGGACATGGAGGAAGGAAATATATGGAGGAGAAGTGACGTTAAATTGGTGAAGCAGGCTCGCTCATGCGCAGTGGCGGCAGCGGCGATATTGCGCTTCCAAACAATTGCGATGTTCCCAGTATTTCCCGAAAACTAAGCAAGATATCGAAAAATTTTATTCTTTATTTTCGATTTGTCTCGTCGTGTTACATAAGAATCGATCATTAAATTTGACTTTTGCGAAATTTTTCTTCTCCATTTCAACTCAAGACACTTTTGATACAGTATATCTCTAGAACTAGGTGAAATATCGAAAAAATTTATTCTTTATTTTTCATTTGTCTCGTCTTTTTAAATAAGAATCCATGATCACATTTGACTTTAAACAATTTTTTCTTCTGAATTTCAACTAAAACCATTTCACATTTGGGACAGAATATCTCGAAAACTAAGCAGAATATCAAAAAAAATTATTCTTCATTTTTTATTTGTCATATCGAGTTACATAATAATCCATCACTAGATATCGGCGTCACCTTTATCCTAGAGTCCCCTTGAGGTTTTTGTACATATTCCCCGTGTCTGTATGGAAGCGGCCATGCCCCCTCCACTCCGGCCATGCCCCCCCCCCCCCACTCCTCCTCCGCCCTGCTTCACTTCAATGCGTGGTGAAGGTCTCTTGCGTCGTCTCCATATATTTCCTTCCTCCATGGACCGGGAGGCATGGATTGTTGATGAACGGCGTCGCATTGTTTCCAGCGATGATTTGCGGCTCCGAACTACATCGGCTGACCATCGTTTGAAAGTATGGTGGCGACTTGGGCGAGGTTCCTTTGGAGAGACACAGCGGTGTTACTCTTGCCGGCATGGTGTGGGGAGCCATCTGGTACGACTTCTGGCCATGGCTGGTGGCATCTGAGGGAACTCTGACAGTACAACGGTACGTCACAGACATATTGCGTCCTCATGTATTACCTCTCATCCGACATCATCGTGGTACCATTTTTCAACTGGACGATGCTCGCACACACACAACACGTGTCTCTAAGAACTGTTTGTGTGATGTTGAGATACTCGCGTGGCCAGCAAGATCCCCAGAACTCTCCCCGATAAAACACGTGTGTGACCAGAATGGATGCCTACCCCGTCCCGATGCCGATGCCGATGTCCATGATATCAAGGACCAGCTGTGGGCCAGCTTTATGGCACCATTCCTTATCGAATCAATGCACGAATCCTGTCTAGAGGGGATGCAACGTCATACTGATAGGTGGATTCATACTGCAAAGATTTTTTGGTAAATCATTAAAAAAATATCTCATACTCTCTCGACTCACATAGGTTCATGTCATTTCCTCCTCCTCTTCTGGGTGTTTCAATTTTTTTCAGGCGGTGTTTTATGCTGAGTTTACACCAAGATGATCCTAAGACGCAGCTGCATTTTTTTCCTGATCAGTCATGAAACAATACATTTATAGGTGCATATGTTAACGCCTTTTATGATTCATTAGGAATCTACAGTCCTATGTATATAAGTACTACTGCAGTAAAGACATTTTAAAGAAGCTAATGGATATCGGCAGAACAGCATGACAAGAATATCTCAGCTACATTAATATTGAACGCTTCGCTATCTACTGTGGAAAGTGACAACATTTATTTAATACACAGATTTCTATGAGTCTTCGGAAACTGAATCAATACAGCAAAGATACGACTTTTGGTAGTGAACGGGAAATAAATCGACAGTGGAAGAAGCATCCCGGAATAACAGTGATTAGTAGTAAACAAGGAAAACCGGAAAATAAAAGGTATGGCCGGGGGGGCTCTCCTTAAAAACAGATTTACAGAACTGCATTAGTAGCTTAATAATAATGACAATTTCGTAATACAAAACAGTATGAATGTGTCTGTCTTCTTCGTGATACTGTTACAGAATTTGTTTGTGCAATCCACGGAAAGTGGTGGCAGTATTTTAAAAACCGAGAATTGGAGGAAGTAGAGTTTATGTGATATTATATGAGCATTAAAACTATAGTGTTTAAGTACTGTTTGTTCGTATCCATTAACGCAGAAGCGAGTATAGCAAGAATGGCACAGGTGAAGCTTCAGATTCCTTTCACTGACCTCGGACTTGGAAAGGAGGTAGTTTTGTAAGCTCCCACGTTCCAGTCATTTCCTCCTCCCTTACCAAACTGAAAGAAGGAAAAACCAGGCAGTGATTTCTTGATTTTCCGATTGAGTCCGAGTGGAAGTTTCGTACAGTATTTTTTCTGACAAGAAATCTTTGACTTCATCGTGATTACTATGTCTAGTGAGTGTGTGTTCGTGATGACGGGTTCAAATCCCCATCCGGTCATCCAGATGTTCCATGGTTTCTCGAAATCACTCCTGGCGAATGCCGAGATTATTCCTTCAAAAGGCCATGGCTGAATTCCTCTCTGATCCTTCCCCTTATTCTTATCCCAATAACCGAAACGTCACCAAGCAGTAAAACCCAAAACAAAACAAACAAAAATTGGGTTCGAATCTTTTTAATCGACATGGCAGTCACTCGTTCTACAGATCAATTTGTTAATCGCGTTTTTAACTGCAAACGATTAGTTACTTCTTATTTTTATGATCGTTACTTATCTACGTATTCTTACGTTCACATTGTTTTAATTGGGTTATTTCTATTGTGTTTTCTTATGAGTTTTACCATTCTTTTTTAAAGAAGAAAGAAATGATTTTCATAACTGGTCAGAAATGTAGCAAGAAACGTGAGAATGATTCTTAAATATTTAAATATTTTTTTTCTGGTTTTAAACATCTGGAACTGATTCAGTTACTCAATGCGGAAAACATATTATTTAAATCACACTTATTATATTTCATATTATTTTAATTAAAAAAAATTTAGGATCTGAATAATTTTATTCAAAACTAACGCATGTAAACTAGATCTCACAGCACCTGGTACATAAGAATCTACTGTCCATTTCTTCGCTATCTGGTAGACAATAATTGAAATTAGTTTACGGAAAAAATCTGTGATTGCATATTCAAAAAAATAGTTATTTCAATCTTAATTCTATACTACTCCCCTTTAGGCCACCATAACATCCCACACATTGTATAAACGTCTTTGTTTTCTTATTTTTGCAATACATCACAGTGACCCATATACTGGGTGTCAGTTACTTCATGCTGTCATTGAGTTTTCCAATTTCAGTGAGTATATATCTATTTTTTAATCCACGACGTACCCTCGTATCTTCAACGCCTTTAAAATTTCGCTCTAGCATCTGTTTTGTAATCTAGAATTAAACAACGGTTTATAACGCGTTATAGTAAGAAAACTGTATTGATAAATAATGAAAACGTCGCTCAAAGAATAAAAGATGTAACTCAAAATGCCACGATAATAGTTTTTTAATAGGAAAAAAGCTTTTTAATATACTTGATACTTTATTACCAACGTTCTTTCTTTTAATAATTTGACAGCCAACTTTTATCAGATAATGATTATAGATAAAGAAACGTTAAAGAAAATTAATATATTATTTACTTAACCTGATTTTTAGTTAACATCGAGAAGATGTAGTTGCTTCGTGTTAGTCGTATCGTGGTTGCATCATCTTATGTTCAGATTGCCTTACCGCCTTTGGTAATAACCACAATGCGCAGTTGCCAAGTATCATGAGGGACACGACACGAATTTCATGTTGGCCTTTATCAGTTAGGGAAGACTCGTTCTGGGTATTTTAGTAAGTTCCATAACGCGAGTAATGCGTTATGGTTGTTTTAAACGGATTACAATTCAGTTACGGACGAATTTTGCTCAACGAGCATTTTCGGTCTCTAAGACTAACATACACACATAAGACAGACAAGCAAAAAGTTCAATTAAGATACAAATAACAAACGAGAGCGTCTCACAGAAAATGATCACAGACCGACAGATACACACACATAACTAAAATCTTACGGTTAATAGCTACAGCCACGACACACCCACCCTGCAAAAAGCTACCGCATACAGAAACAATAAACAATGTTAAACAGGCACTAAATGATAACATAAAATGACAAAGCAAACTTTATTTACAATAATAATCACAAGATAATACTAATAGATGTGGAAACATAACGAACACAAATACAATAAATAAGAAAACCACAAAATTACCTATCGTTCTATATACATACACACAAATGTAAACATGTACTGTACATACATTGAGACATGTTACTAGAACATGTTTTGTCACACCTTCAGAACTGGCACAAACCGTTGATATTAGAACAGACAACATCGCATCTGACATAAGAATACAATTAATTGCTGGTTGCAGTACGTAATAGTCGTATTCACAATTACTAGAACGCCCTCGTCTCTTATTCGGGAAGTCCCAGGTTCAAATTCCCTTCCAGGTGTCCACAGTTCTATTTTCCATGTAATCACCAAATCAGTACAGGAATATGCAAAGGTATTGCTTTCCATTCCTTGACCCCAATCCTCTAATGACCCCGACGAGGCAAAAAAAAAAAAAAAAAAAAAAAAAAAACCTAGAACTGTGGTGCAGTCTTATATATTATTTACAATAAAACAGACAATCGAGATTGGCCCATAGTCCGGAACTCTTTACAACACACTTTGATGGATCCACAGTAAAACCCATAAAGTTAGGGTTGTATTTGATAACGTAAAAAAAGGTTTTAGAGGGAACGGGGAGATTGTGGTTTGGAACTGTCTTCTAATCTGTTCTACATAAAGACCGAAAAAACTTATTGAGCGATATATACATTCACAAAAATTGTGGTCTCTTTAATACGCCATTCCTGTTGTTGCATTATTAAAAAAATTTAATCATATTTGACCTCTGCCCGTTGTGGTTAGCAAAATACATAACACAACATGAACAGTATCTGATGCAACCATGAGGCGACGGACAACGTTCAATAACATATTCTGGATGTTAACTAATTATCAGGTCATATTAAGAAAATTAAATAATATTTTTAACGTCGTTTCTTCCATTATTCTTTTCACCATTCGTTTCAATCATTATCTCATATAAGATTGGTAGTAAAATTGTTTAAAGGAAAAAGCTGTTAAAAAATTATAGTTAATGTTGCAGAATTATTTATTTTTACAAGAACTATTACCATGCCTTTTTGAGTTGATTTTATGTTCTTACTAGCTGACCCGGTCACGCGTTGCTGTGACTTAGTAATTATAGTACGTTGGATTAATGTTATTCTAAACTTCCTAAAGTAGTCAAATTAATATTCACTAATAAAGACAAAAACATTGTAGTCGATTTGGAAATTCAAATGTAATTGGTAAATAGTTACGGAGAGTTGAAATTAAGGACAAACGATAGTAAAAAATTTTAATTTACATTTTATTACAAATTACTTAATTGAAATTATATAAAATTGATATTTATAAAATAAATAAATAAATTATTTTTAAATTCAGTTTTATAAATGATGCCTATGAAGTTGATTTTAAACATTTTTAACAATTATTTTCTTTATTTAAAATTATTAAAATTTATAATTTTAATTTATCTATGCGCTAATTGGTGCACCATATTTTTAGTTAGCCTGTCTTTCGCTAATACATATAGATTTAATGGTTTCCCTGCACATGAGTAGGCGACATACAGTTGCCCATGGGAGAAACACGTATTTTCCAAATCCAAGCCGCAAACGGACATTGTTTGGCGTTGAGACTTATTTATTGTCATAGCGAGAGCCAAACGAATCGGAAATTGAAGCCTTTTAAATGGTATTCGATTTTCTGACTGTATCATTGGAATACGTGGCAACAGCACGATTTCTCCTTTAAACATTCCAGTCAAAATAGTTGCTTCAAGAACCTTTCCGGTGATCCTTTTGATCACCAAACGTGTACCGTTGCATAATCTAGGTGGATTCAAATTACGAAGAAGAATAATCGGTGAACCAAACTTTAACCGGATATTGTGTGGCAGCATTCTTGTTATATGCAAAGAGTTTAAAAACTCATTTGGAAAATTTACGGCTTCATTTTCATCTACAATAGTATCTACTGATTTAAAAGACATCAGATAACCTGGCAACAACTGTTGTATCTGGAAGTTAATTTCGTTGACATTAACATTTTTTGCTGCCAAAATAGCACGATTACTGAGCCAATTATGATCTATGTAATTATTTGATATATCCAGGAACACACGCTGAGTTTGAGTTTGAGTGAACAACAGTGCAGAATTTGTCTGGCAATTTGATGTATTGTGTATTTCGATGCAGTTCTATTTCACCTTTTCCAATATCCAGCAATTGCTTAGAAAATACATGTGCCGATGGATCATTTTGCAACTGTACTCGCATGTTCATGTTCAAAATGTTTCGACAATCCGTCATAAAAACGATTGTTTTAAACACGCGTTAATCTGATCGGCAAAAGTAGAGCGAGGAATCACTGGTAATGTCTCTCGAAAGCCACCAGACAGTAGTAGGACAGTACCACCGAAAAGTTTATCGTTACCTTTCAAATCTTGCACAGTTCCATGAAATGCATCGAGTGAATGTTTATGAGCCACAGTACACTTATCTCAAATTATAATTGAACTCTTTTGCAACACTGCAGCCATTCCACTTTTCTTTTTGATGTTTACACATTGCGTTTGGTTTGTTATGAATGTCTAGTGGCAGCTTCAATGCTTAAAGTGCGGTTCGCCCACCATCTAACAAAGTGGCAGCAATGCCTGTCAATGCAATTGCCAATGCAATTTTCTGTTACGAAGGTGAAAAAAAAACAACAAAAAAACAAAAAAAAAAACCGCCTTGTTCAGCATAAACAGTCGGCATAATCCGATTATAAATATTTTTTTTGTTCTGCTGTCAGTAATGGCTCATTATTCGCAATAATTGTCGGTCGATCAGGTGATGGCATAACATAATGATTAAGTGCAAATCTGAAATTAAAATACATAAATCTTCGATTAACACTAATGCTTCGTTATTCATTATACATCTCTGGTGTGAAATCACGATTTGGACATTGGTTTTTTTGTTTAACTCGGTGTAGTATATCTTCTGCCATACTGTTTTTATATTTTTCCCACAAACTCGAAGATTGTGTTGGATAACATGTTGTCAAAATAACTGCAAACACTTTAATGAATACTATTCGGCGTGGCTGTCAACGCTGCATCAGCAAGTGTCAGGTCCTAATTGTCGTCTACCAGCAGCTGCAACTCGCGACATGCATATTGACATGTATTGAACACTCGACATGTATTGAACACTCGACATGTATTGAACACTCGACCATTAATTGTTCGTAAAAATTCGAAAGAAGCTGGTCCTGGAACATTCACCAATAACAAATGCTGAAAGAAACATTCACGTTGTTTTGGATGCACTGTGTAAAGTCGTGCTGATGTCTTGGGTTTGAATATGCCTGCGATCGAAGGATGTGGTTCTCCTTGTTTACGTGCCTACCATTTTTTACCTAATTTGTTCCATGAAAAATAGCTTGGCACATCGGTATATAATAATGTTTTTGCGAATTGGCCGAACGCATCAGATTTTTGACACAATGTGAAAAATTCAGTTTGTGGTTTGTCGTTTTTGGTGGCTCAAGTACTCTTTGGAAAATATTTTCTTCGGTGAAATATACACGTTGACCGTTTTCAAGATGCATTGCAAGATGCTGGATGGAAGGGTCTCTTTCATGGATGCGAAAACTAAAAATATGCCAGATAGCTTCGTTGCTGCTGATGTATCTACCAATTTGGTATCATGTTATTTCGTCATTTTTATTTACATTTTGAACTTCAAATACGGCCAAATCACTGCCTTTATTAACATATTTGCAAACGTACTTAATGGATTTTACAGAACTGCAAAACTCGACATTAATATGAGCCTTATACGTTTTTTAAAGCAATGGTGAGTGTGGTACCACCCACTGATTGTCAATTTCAACTTGGTTTCTGTAATTTGATATTCGCATTGTAAATGTTTGGCCACCATTCTCGGCGTTTCTGCGGCTATACAACGGATAACCGTCGATATCCGTAATAGTATCATTCGAATATTTCTTTGGAAAACGCTTCTTACATTTTCCACCTTCCATGTATGGCGATGTCATGTTAAAAGCACCGCACGGTCCGTGGATCATGTGAGTAGTAACACTATCAAACAATTCTTGATCAATTAATGGGTCCGGAATTTCGGCTGAAATTATTTGATCAATTTCTTCTGGACGGATTTTAACTTCAAGCCAAATCAAAATGTGAGAATGAGGCAAACCTCGCTTTTGCCACTCAATCAAATACAGATAGCAACGTGTGCTACCGAAAACCGAACGTTTTACGATTAAATCAATCAATGATTTTAAGTTTTGTTTGAACACACGTGCCGTGACATCATGACGATGCATTGATTGATGGCCTGGTAATAGCAAAGTTTGTATTTCCTCACAATTTGGATTACATGTAAATGTAATAAACAAATCTGGACGACCATAATGACGTACGAAGTCATCGCATCTTGTATATATTCCTGCATGTTCCGTGGACTGCCGATGTAGCTTGAAGGTAAAATAAATGCATTACCGTTATCATTGGCGTTTAAATTTTTATAAATATTGCCGATAACAGTATCTCATAATAGGATGTATTCCTCCGATCGTAATTTAGCCTGGTTGTATCGAATAAATCGCAAATGCTTGTTTTCAACCTTGGCGTACATATCGACGACGTCTTGATGGTACAGTTGACGATATCGAAGGATATAGTTATCCTAATTACGTCTAATCATCAATCGGGGGGCGTAGTACTTCATTGAAGTAACTTTTTTATTTGTTTTATTACCTGAAAAAATAATAAATTAAATAGTAAAAAAAAAAAAAAGAATAAGAAACCAATATAATGGGCCCGCTATAATCGGGCCCCTGGTCGGAATACCGCGGGTCTACTGTACTAATTAAATCGTTGAATATTAAATTTACCAGCAACTGGATCACGCTGTTTGATGTTGATATGATATTCATTCTGCCCTTGCCAGAATATCAGTGGATACTGGAGTGCGTCATACGAACGGTGTAGATCCGAAATTATACTAACAGTTCTATCTTGACGTGTGACTTTAATAAACTGAGTCACCAACCATAAAAACTGCAACTTCATCTACGGTTGGCGCGTTGAACCTGCCAGCGTGTTCTCCTGATGGTAATTTGTTAGCTTTGATGACAATTTGATAGTTGTAATTTTTTAATCGTGGCGACACAATTGAATAAGTTGATTATTATTTTCCAAAAAATTTTCCAACAATACCACAATTGCTCTCTCTTCTGTTTGTTCGATGAAATTATACTGGCACCTAGTTTTCAAGCGTTGCTCTCAATTTCCAATAGATTTGGAGAAACTTCGTGTCATCGTTTGGCATCGGTATCAACGACCCAATCATATGGTACACCTGGCCTTGTATTTTGAATTTAGTTTCAAAATGACGTCCATCAGATGTAAGATCGCAAATTTTTGTTGCCCCAAAAGACGTCATCTGGAAGCAAGAATTGATTTAGCGTGTCTTGTGCAGAAACAATTTCGAATCGTTTGGTTCGCCAGCAAGAAGGATTGTAAATGTTCTGGCGGATTGGGTAGCGGTAATAACATAACTTTTCCTGATGCACAACACATGCCGGCTGCTTCATTGCGGAATTTCAACGCCTGATAATATTGGCATATTTTGTTCATTGCACTGATTGCAATTTTAGAATGTGCAGAGTAATCAATGGCTGGTGCATATTGGAACGCAAGACGAACAAATGATACACGTGTTAAAGCACGGCTGATTTACTGTCTCTCTCATTCTCTTTCTCTAAATGTAGCTATGTGCTGTTCTCGTGCCGCTCTTGTTCTCGATATATTCTGTCACAGACATTCATCACGCTGTTCTTGAGATTCTTGCATACGACACTCAGCTGTCCTGATTCTTTGAACTTCCTTACTTGCCGCGATTTGTTCTGCTGATTGATGAGCTCTCTCGTCGTGCGTCTTGCCTCTCTGCTACACGCATTGTCGAGGTTAGATTCTTTGGCGACATTTCATTGAAAAATATTTGAATTACAACAAAAAGTGCCTTTCTGAATGCCTTAAAATAAGACACTATAATACAGTGGTGAAACCGGAATTTTTGGGTCCATTGAAAAATACAGTAAAATGGAAGTTAAGAACTAATGAGGAAATATATAATAACATTGAAAAAATAACAGAAAAAGAAGAATGATATTTTATTCGATACATTTACAGCATGGATGACACCAGGCTTTCAAGAGGTTTAGAAAGATTTGAAACGAAATAATACCAGTGAACTGTATGGAAAGAAATTTTTTTCGATAGCAGACATTGAATATGGCAGGATTCAAAGGTAGAGAGGAGTGCAATAATGAAGGAGTACTGGGGAGGAAGAAAGAAAAAACAACAGGAGAAGAATTGAAATTGACACGTGGTGTCTAGCTGACCATAACAAAAAGAAGAAGAAAAATGATAAGCTAGCGAGAAATACTTACACGATTCGAATTTATCGTAACGTTTTCTTCAATGTTATATTCATGTGTGTAATTACTTTTTCGTTAGGTATAAAGACACACAAACGATGAACAACAATACAGTATAATTATAACACAATACACAGCACAATTAAAATTGAAGAAGCTCACACATATGGCGTGGAATTATTAAATCGAAATACAACGCCATCTACTGGATGGTTCAATAAATTAACACACCGCCATCTGTTAGGAATAAACTGTAGCATAAATAAATTGAAACAGAACGTGATCTACTGGATGATTACCCAACCTAGCTAACCAAGTGTTGTATAGATAAGTTAACTCATCGCCATCTGTTAAAAAACTTATGGAACTATAATAATAACTTCGTGTGGTCGTAATGACCTGGTGACATGGTTTCTACTGGCTGGGCATTTTGCCCCTGTCGTAGCTGCCTTTACCTAGCCCGCCCATCCTGCCTGGTACAGGGGACCTACATTTTAACGTCGAATCCGAGCCACAGTACCGTCCTGGCGTATTTCACCTCACACAGCATGCTGCGCCAGAGGTTAATGCCGGGTTAAGTGTCTATAAAAATTCCCGCCGAGACAGGGACCCGAACCAGGGACCTTTCCATCTCCAGTCAGACGCCCTAACCACTTAGCCAGCAGACCTATTAGCAGTGGTGGCTTACAAATAATTACAAACCATTGTCCTATGACAAACATTTAATGAACATTTATTTCGCAAATAATAAATATTGAGGTCTGTAATCCAGATAAAAACTATCCTATCTTTTAAGTTGGACTAAATTACACACAGGAAGCCAAATTTCATCTTAATCGGTTATGTAGTTTCGGAGTTCATCCCGGACGAACATCTTGACACGAGATTTTTATATATATAAAGATAGCGACAATGTAATTTTTAATCATACAGTACCTTTTATAGTGACACATTGTAAATCCTTTCCGGCTTTTGAATAATGTTCTTTTAGTGACATTTACACATTATAATGATGTGTTCAATTTAAAAAAAAAGAAGTAAAACTTTACTACTGGGGTATGAATTTTTTGGTTACTAATATTAATTTTCTTTGATGGAAAATACTTTCATTTTCACATTGAAATAAATATAATTTCCTGGCTTCACAATTTAACATTTATTTTACTCGTGATATGAAAATTACAAATCAAAATAAAATACCAAATCTTTCTATCTCTAAAACAACAAAATACATGAAGTTGAAAACAAACAATTTAAAAAAAAAAAAAAAAAAAAAAAAAATGGCGCCACTCAGCCAAGCTTAGATAGATAATAAAAAAAGAGGGTAGAGCTACTGAGAAAAGTTATTATCTGCTCAGTGTTACCTGTCAGGGCGTGTTCAGTTCGACTGAAATGAGGCAATGCAATTCAAATTACTCGAGGTATATTACCGACTAGTGCGACAATCCACGTCATTAATGGTCCACAATGGCACCTCGCACTGGTTGCTGCACTACTAACGTGCAACGTAGAAATGTAGAAACAACCAAAACATATCAAGCCGTCAGCGACTTTGTGTTGACACGGCGACACACTGTATGTGTCGGCACCACAGACAAGAAGCAAAAACCGCAAGCTCTTAGGAGTTGTGGACAACAAAACCCCTACGGCCAAAAGTACTATATCAGTACCTATATCACTTGCATGTCCGACCACGTCAAAGGATCCAACTTGCGGCTTTCGCCGCCCTGGCCGGACTGCCTCGTCGTATTCCCTTCACGACCCGCTGAAACCAGCAAACCGAGATAGAAAAAATGTCATTGGCTTCGGTAATTTGGAGCCTGCTCCTTATTTGTGCAATTTAAACTCCCGCCTGGCTTCTTTCCTCTAATAGTTTCTTATACGCGCCAAAGTTGGCTTGTCTCGCCCTCCAAACATTCCAAAGTCACTGCCCTGCTAAGATCAACGGCATACCTCCCGCTGTTAACTTATAGCATGGGCGACACGGACTGGGGGGTCCGGTCTATTGTGTGCAGCTTCTTCCCTTGACCACTGTCAAAGTTATTTACAGAAGGATTCGCATAAATAGGCGAGGAATCTGCCAGCGCACCAGCCGAATATTTCCACTTTCGCGTAGCATTTACTTCTTTTTAAACAAAATGCAACGAGTCGATAATTTTGCTCGTTACAATATCAATACAATATCTTTTAAAGTGATACATTATAAACCCTTGCCTACTTTCAAATTATAAAATAGAATCCAACAGAAGAGTTAAAGGAGTTGCGCGTACGCTATCAATGTTAAAAAAAAACTGTATGAAATTGTAAATACATTTTATAAAAAGTTGACAATTTAAATTTAATGAAAAGTTGTGTTATAAAGTCATAAAAAAATCAACAAACAAAAACAGTATTTTAGGAAATGCTGAAAAATAGAATTTAGTAACAAATTGATTTATTTCTGAAAATGACACCTCACCTGCTCACAAATGTTCAGAATGTAATGAATATATTTACGTTATCTGTGGAGGAAGCAACGAAAATGAGGGATTTTGTGTACATGTTGATTGTAAGCTCTAGCTTATAAAGAACATCATCAATGCAGAGAGAGGATGTGCCTGATCGAGATAAGAGGAACAAGGACATAAAATTGTTTCGCAATCTCACTAAAACTTTTCTGTTATTGAAATTGGTTCTAATGTTGTGATTAGGATACCCCAAGAATATAAATGACGTGGAAATTCTAGAAATGGTTTAACAGTTATTATGAGCATTAATCCATCAGATCACTAACAGTTAAGAAACGAGGAACTGAGCATAGTGTGTGAGGACTCAACGCCGCTTTTTCGCATTCAGGATGACGCCGGTTTGAATTCCCGCCCGGGCATTCAGATTTGGGTTTTTCACGGTGTCCCCAAATCACTGCAGATGGATGCCTGGACGATTCTTTGAAAAATGCCGTGTTTGAATTCATTCTCGTTCCTTTCCGCGGTTCTTTTCGACTCTTATGACCTCGACGAGGAATAAAACCATAAGAAATAAATATGAATAATATCAGTTTTGTGAATTGACTTCATGCTCTCATTGCGTTTGCCAATTTCAGAGATATTTAATTTTTTTTTTTTAAATCCAGGACGTAACCTGCGATCTTCAACTCCTTTAACACTTCGCCTGGCATCTGTTTTGTAATCTGCAATTCAGCAAAGGTTTATAATGCGTTATTGTAAGAGAAATTGTATTGATAAATAATGCAAACGTCACTCAAAAAATAAAAAATGTAACTCAAATTGCAACGGTAATAGTTCTTTAGTAGAAAAAATAGCTTTGTAACGTTTTTTGATACTTTGTTACCAACTTTCTTTCATTTAATAATTTTACAGCCAACTTTTATCAGATGATGATTAAAGATAAAGAAACGATAATGAATATAAATATATTGTTTTCTTAACCTAATTTTTAGTTAACATCGAGAATATGTAGTTTCTTCGTGTCCGTCGTATCGTGGTTGCATCATCATTTGTTAATAATCACAATACGCAGTTGCCAAGTATCATGAGGGACACGATACGTATTTCGTGTTGGCCTTAATCAGTTAAGGAAGACTCGTTCTGGGTATTTTAGTAAGTTCCATAACGAGAGTAATGCGTTATGGCTGTTTTAGAGGGATTAAAATTCCGTTACGGACGAATTTTGGCTCAAGCAGCATTTTCGATTGTTAAGACTAACATACACACATAAGACAGACAAGCAAAAAGTTCAAATAAGATACAAATAACACACGAGAGCATCTCAGAGAAAATGATCACAGACCAGCAGATACACACAAATAACTAAAAAATGACAGTTAATGGCTACAGCTACAACACCCTTCATCACCCGTGGACACCGGCAGGATTTCTTTAAGGAAGGTGCATCTGTTTTTTTTTTTTTTTTTTTTTAATACACTATATATAACACTTGTTACTTATTAACTAAGGATAATGAATTTTTCGCAAATCTATTGAACACATTTTTATAACAACCTAGGTGCCGTAAGTTATTGTTCAAACAGTGAATTTAATAATAAAATTTTGTTTCCTAATCTTTTTCTGTGTATTTTCTTTTGTAGCAGGGGGTGCAACTGCACTCCCTTGCACCCCCCTCCCGGCGCCAATGTCCTCACCGTATTTGACTGAAAACAGAATGCTGGCTCATTCTTAAACGAAAATACCTAGCCTATTGGAACTTGAAACATAATCAATAACCCCCATCATTTATCTGTTTTTAATTTACCTGTATTATTATTGAACATCTTAATAATAAGAATCCCGAATAACCATATTAATGCTTGTTACTCGATTTGGAAAGTTGTTAGTTTTCCTCTGATTGTAGTTCATTTAGTAAATGTTGCTTATGTTTAAGTAACAATCTTTGACAATGGCCAGAACAGCTGTGCAGGCAGCGTATGTTGATTTCGAACCTCCATTGTAGAATGGCAGGGCGCGGAGCATTATGTGTGATGCGCCGCAGCTTCCAAGGATCTCTGTACACTTGCTAAAATTGCTTGTTAACTTATGAAAACATGTTTCAGTTTAACTTGAATGTTATGAAAGTTGTGATAAGGAACGGTACTAATTAAATTTATTAATATTCCCACCAGAGAAATGAGTTTATCATGATAATACTATGTCAAAAAAAAAACTTTAATTTGTTTATCGCAGATAACGGCTTGCATGTGTTAAGAGAAGAATATTGGGCAGTTCTTGCGTAAAAACCACGACGTCATGCACTAACGGAGTTGTTAGCTCATGACTGTCTGACCAGCAAGCATAATTGGTAGCTCATATTTCGGCGACTTATAACAGGTTAACTCACAAATTTGAATCCCGATCTTCCAACTACAAGCCTGTCAACCTACCAACTAATCTACGAAACACATCAGAGCAGAATAGAATCGATTCTCTATTCCGCGTAGTAAATTTATGGCTTTATATGAAATTTATTTTAAAAACGTGTAACTGCAATGCAAACTATTGTAATTTTCCGTGTGTCGGTAATACTAGATCAAGCGTGGTGGGTGACTGGAAACGGACTGAACTTACATTTAGAAGCACGCGGGTTCGAATCACCATTCGGCCTTCCACGTTTCGGTTTTCAGCGGATTACACAGATCACTACCAAAGAGTGACAGGATTGTTTCTTCAAAGGCCATGGCTGGTTTCGTTCCATTTACTTGCTCCAATCCATTCCCGCCTCTAATGAACTCGACGTCGTTGAGGCGTAAAGCCATAAGTAAAATACAAGTAATGCTCCCTTAGGATGTGTCAGTGAGATCATTTTGTCGGCAGTGAAGTAAAAGGTGGCCGTTTAGTAGGTACCATACAGCTAAAACACACTTTAGCACATTTGGTAGTAAATAACTTGCGTGTACTATATTGTGAGCTGGGAACGCTGAATCGACTCATCTTAGTCAAGACCAACCCGTCGTTGATCCAGATTTTGTTTGCCGCATAGACTTCATAAGACACCACTGTGAGGCTTACAACATACTGTGATGGATCCACACTAAACCTCAAAAAGATTGGATTGTATTTGACAACGAAAAGAAAAGGATTTAGAGGGAACGCGGAGATTGTGCTACGGAACTGTCTTCTAATCTGTTCTACATGAAGACCGAAAGCACTAATTGAGCGAAGAAAACTTCCCATAGTTGTGGTCTCTTTAAAACGGCATTCCCGTTATGGCACTTATAAAAATAGCCAGAATGCGTTGAGCCTTCCTAAAGGCGTCGTGGGTCTAATCATATTTGGCAATAGAGCGTTTGTGGTTGTTAACATAAAACATAACACAATCTGAACGGTATCTGATGCAACCACAATGCGACATACAATACCATCTTCTGGGTGTTAACTAATTATTGGGACATGTTAATAAAATAAAACATTTTTTCATCATGTCTTCCATTATTCCTTTCACCATTCGTTTTCAAACATTATCTCTTTTAAGTTGGGACTAAATTGTTAAAACGAAAACGTTGTTAAACAAATTATTGTTAATGTTGCAGAGTTATTTATTTTAATAAGAATTATTATCCTGACTTTTTGAGTTGCATTTATGTTCTTATAGAGACATTTTCACTTTATATCAATACCGTAAGTTTTAAAGTGACACATTATAAACCCATGCTGACTTTCAGAATAGAAAATAAATTCTATGAGAAGTGTTAAAGGAGTTGAGGGTACGTCCTAAATGTTAGTAAGATACTGTATGAAAAAGTAGAGACTTTTGAGAATAATTTGAAAATTTAAATTTAATGATAAGTTGTGTAATTTGTGATAATAAACTCATAAAACAATCAACAAACAAAAATATTATTTTAGGAAATTCAGAAAAATTAAATTTTGTAAAAATTGTTTGATTTGTGAAAATGACACCTCAGTAGCTCACAAGTGTGTAGAATGTAATTGATAAGTTTATATTATCTGTGGAGAATGCAACGAGAATGGTTGATTTGGTGTACATGTTAATTGTAGG
Organism: Vandiemenella viatica; assembly: GCA_031002005.1. NCBI lineage: Eukaryota > Metazoa > Arthropoda > Insecta > Orthoptera > Morabidae > Vandiemenella > Vandiemenella viatica. Next base: position 23,278,151 of record CM061921.1, read on the forward strand.
CTTTGTTTTGGAAAGAACATCATCAATGCTGAGAGACTACCTCGTAAGTGCCTGATTGGAGCAAGAGGAACAAGGTCTTAAAATTATTTCGCAATCTAAGTAAAAATATAGTCTTGGTGAAATTGGTTCTAATATTCGGTTCAAGATAACCGAAGTTTATAGATGACATGCAACAGAAATTTTTCAGCATTTATTATGAGCATTAATCCATCAGATAACTAACAGTTAGGCAACGAGGAACTGAGCGTGGTGTGTGAACAATTAACGGCTTTTGGATTTTTGATGGTTTCCCCAAATCACTCCAGCTGAATACCGGGATTCGTCTTTGAAAAAGACCATGGCCGAATTCCTTGCAGTTCCATTTCACGGTCTTTTTCCGCCTGTAATAACCTTGGCGAGGAGTAAAGCCATAAGCAAAAAAAAAAATATTAATATTAATACTTTTTTTTTTTTCTTTTTTTAATTCAGCATGTCCTTTGTATCTTCAACTCCATTAACACTTCGCTTGGCATCTGTTTTGCAATCTGGAATTCAGCAAAAGTTTATAACACATTATTATAACAGAAACTGAATTGATATATAATGCAAACGTTGTTCAAACAATAAAAAATGTTAACTCAAATTGTCACAGAAATAGTACTTTTAAAGAAAAATTGCTTTGTAATATTCTCCATACTTCTTTATTAACTTTATTATTATTATTATTATTTTTTTTTTTTTTTTTTTTTTTTTTTTTTTTTTTTTTTTTTTTTTTTTTTTTTTTTTTTACGGCCAACTTTTATCATTTGATGATTAAAGGTAAGGAAAGTTTGATGAAAATAGATGTATTACTTTCTAACCCTGATAATTAGTTAACATCGAGAAGACGTAGTAGCTCCCTGTGCGTTGCAAAATGGTTGCATCATCTTAAGTTTAGATTGCCTCACCGCTTTTGTTAATAATCACAATGCGCTGTTGCCAAGAATCATGAGTGACACGATGGGAATTTCGTGTTGTGCCTTTATAAGTTGGGGAACACGCGTTCTGACTATTTTCGTAAGTACCATAACGCGAGTTTTTGCTCAACGTGCGTTTTCGTTTTTTTAGAACAACAAACACATAAGACAGACAAGCAAATAGTTCAAATAAGGTACAAATATCACACAGGACCATCTCAGAGAAAATGATCACAGATCAGCAGATACACGCACGTAACAAAAATCTCACGGTTAATAGTTATAGCCACAACACCCATACCCTGCAAGAAAACTACCACATACAGATAGCAATAAACAATGTTAAAGAGGTACTAAATGAATAAATCTGAGAAATCAAACTGTATTTAAAATAATAATCACACGATAATCATTACCTTGTCTTACTGCTTTTGTTAATAACCATAATTCGCAGTTGCCAAGTATCATGTGGGAAACGACGCGAATTTCAAGTTGGCCTTTATCAATTAGGGAAGACGCGTTCTGGGTATTTTAGTAAGTTCCATAACACGAGTAATGCGTCATGGCTGTTTTTATGGGATTACAATACCGTTAAGGACGATTTTTTGCTCAACGAGCAATTTCGGACTTTAAGACTAACATACACACATAAGACAGACAACAAAATGTTCAAATAATATACAAATAACACACGATAGCATCTCAGAGAAAATGATCACAGACCAACAGATACACACACATGACAATAATCTCGTGGTTAATAGCAATAGACACAACACTCTCACCCTGCAAAAGCTACCACATACAGATAGCAATGAACAATGTTACACAGGTAATAAATGGCTACATAAATCTGACAAAATAAACATTATTTAAAATTAAAATTACATGCTAATCCTATCAGATATGGAAACACAACGAACACAAATACAATAGAATACCTAACTCACAAAATTACCTTTCGTTCTATATACATGCACACAAATGCAAACATATACTGTACATACATTGAGACAGGTTACTAATTCAAAACTGGCACTGTCACCAAACCGTTGATATTAGAAAAGACATAATGGCATCTCACACAAGAATACAATAAATTGCTAGTTGCAGTAATTAATAGTCGTACTCACAAGTACTAGATCGCCCTTCTCTCTTATTCGAATTCCCATTAGGGCGTCGAGATTTCCTTTTCCATGGTATCACCAAATCAGTACAGACATATGTAAGGGTATTCCTTTCCCTTCCTTCTCCCAATCCTATCGCGGCTTTAATGACCCCGACGGTGTTAAAAACCATGAGAAAAAAAATTACATAAAAAAGTAAAAAGAATTTAAAAAAAAGTTAAAATCAACTACTAGAACTGTGGTGCAATCATTATTTACTTTTTACAATAAAATAGACAATCGAGATTGACGCATAGCCCGGAACTCTTTACAGCGCACTGTGATGGATCCACGGTAAACCCCATAAAGTTAGGGTTCTATTTGAAACATAAAAAAAGGTTTTAGAGGGAACCCGGAAATTGTGGTTTGGAATTGTCAACTAATCTTTTCTACATAAAGACCGAAGAATCTAATTGCGATATATACGTTCACAAAAGTTGTGGTCTCTTTAAATCGTTGTACCTGTTATTGCCCTAATAAAAAATAGCCAGACTGTGCTGAGGCTTGCTCAAGGCGTCGTGGCTCTAATCACTGCCCGTAGTGGATGTTAAAAAAATACATAACACAACCAGAACTCTACCTGATGCAACCATGAGGAGACGGCCAACGTACAAAACATCTTTTGGTTGTTAACTAATTATCACGTCATATTAAGAAAATAAAACCTTTTTTTTAACATAGTTTCTTCCATTATTCCTTTTACCATTCGTTTCAATCATTATCTCGTATAAGATTGGTAGTAAAATCGTAAACGAAAAAGTTGTTAAAAAATTATAGTTAATGTTGCAGAGTTATTTATATTTACAAGAACTATTACCATGACTTCTAAAGTTGCATTTATGTTCTTATAGCGACATTATCACTTTTTATCACAGTAGTACCTTTTATAGTAGCACATTATAAATGCTGTCCCCCATTCAGATTATGTTCTTTTAGTGACATTTACACATTATACAATACAGTACCTTTTAAAGTATGACACATTATAAACCCTTGCTGACTTTCAGATTATAAAATAGATTCCAACAGAAGTGTTAACGAGTTTGAGGGTGCCCCCCGAAAGTTAATAAAATTACTCTGTGAAATTGTAAATATATTTTAGAAAAAGTTGAAAATTTAAATTTAATGAAAAGTTGTGTCATTTGTAATAATAAAGTCATACAAAAATCAACAAACAAAAATATTCCTTTAGGAAATGCTGAACAATTGAATTTAGTAAAAAAATTGTTTTATTTTTAAAAATGACACCTCAGTAACTCACAACTGTTCAGAATGTAATGAATATATTTGCGTTATCTGTGGAGAAAACAACGAGAATGAGGGATTTTGTACACATATTAATTGTAAGCTCTGGTTTGGATAGAACAGCAGCAATGGAGAGAGGGGATGTGCATGGTCGAGCTAAGAGGAAACAGGACATAAAATTACATCGCAATCTAACTGAATATTACCTGTTGTTGAAATAGGATTTAATGTTCTGATTAGGATTCCCCAAGTTTATAGATAACGTGCAAATTCCAGAAATATTTTAGCAATTATTATGAGAATTAATCCATCAGATCACTAAAAGTTAAGAAACGAGTAACTGAGCGTGGTGTGTGAGCACATAACGCCCCTTATCGCATTCAGAATGACGCCGGATCGAGTTCCTGATTTGGGAATTTCATGCTGTCCCCAAATCACTCCGGATGAATTCCTGGATGCTTCTTTGAAAAACGCCTTGTTTGAATTCATTCTCGTTGCTATCCGCGGGCCTTTTCGACTCTTATGACCACGACAAGGAGTAAAACCATAAGAATTTTTTTTTTTAAATCCACGACGTACCATCAGATTTTCAACTCCTTTAACACTTCGCCTGGCATCTGTTTTGTAATCTGGAATTCAGCAAAGGTTTATAATGCGTTATTGTAAGAGAAACTGTATTGATAAATAACGTAAACGTCGCTCAAACAATAACAAAAATAACTTAAAATTTCACAGTAATAGTTTTTTTAATAGAAAAAATCTTTGTAATATTCTTGACACTTTGTTACCAACTTTCCTTCTTTTAAAATTTTACATCTAACTTTTATCAGCAAATGATTAAAGATAAAGAAACTTTAATGAAAATAAATATATTATTTTCTTAACCTGATTTTTAGTTAACATCGAGAGGATGTAGTTGCTTCGTGTTGGTCGTATCGTGGTTGCATCATCTAATGTTCAGATTGCCTTACCGCTTTTGTTAATAATCACAATGCGCAGTTGCCAAGTATCAAGAGGGACACTACACGAATTTCATGTTGGCCTTTATCAGTTAGGGAAGACTCGTTCTGGGTATTTTAGTAAGTTCCATAACGTGAGGAATGCGTTATAGTTGTTTTAAACGGATTACAATTCGGTTCAACGAGCATCTTCGGTCTCTAAGACTAACATACACACATAAGACAGACAAGGAAAAAGTTCAATTAAGATACAAATAATGTCGCGTTGCAACCGGGGCAGGTGTGAATTCGAAGGTTACTTGTCAATGAACACAGCACTTAAACTGAGAACAGGTTTATTGAGAACTCAAACATACACGCAGCACTGACTGACTCTTGGGCAGAATGCTCTTCTATTTATACACAGATAGAACGTACTAGAGATTACAAGAGTAGTTAACAAATGAAATGTGTAGAAGTTACAAGTGACCTTAGGAAACATGTAGAATCTTCTGGAAATAATAAACAGAATTAAATAATTTTTGTCAGTGGGCGGGATTGAACCGGCGACCTTCGGTACCGCAATTCGTGACGCTACCCACTGCGCCATGCTGGCAGACGGTACACTGGCGTTCATGCGGCATTGCTCCCTCTCCTGAGGAAAACAGCGTCCCGCTGTTAGATTTCTTTTGGGGCACGCTGAAGTGTCCTGGATCTTGATCTTGTCGTGGGTCCTCTGTATGGCAGTTCTGGAGGGCCCCTCCTGTTTGTACTATTATCTTCCTGTCCGACTTCCTCAGTATCCAAACCGTCCTCAGAGTCCTTGAACAAGAAGCTGGTTGTGCCTAGCTGCTCGTCAGGATTGTAGTAAGGCTTCATGCGGAGGACGTGAACAATGTCCCTTCGCTTTCGTCGTTTCGAAGACGGCTCATAATCCTCGACTTCGTATGTGACGTCTGACCGGCGGCGTATGACACGATACGGACCAAAGTACCGCTTCAGTAACTTTTCTGATAGCCCAACCTTCCGGACAGGGGTAAAAATCCATACGAGATCTCCTGGGTTGTACGCAACAGGTCGGTGCTTGCCGTCATACCGCTGACGGTCCTTCTCCTGGGTGGCCAGTGTTCGTATGCGAGCCAGCTGTCTTGCTTCTTCGACCCTGGTAATGAGCTGTTTTATATAGTCATCCTGAGTGTCGTCCGGCTGGAATGGGAACAGCGTATCCATTGTGGTCTCAGCTTCACGGCCATGGAGCAGAAAAAACGGAGTGAAGCCTGTCGTATCTTGCCTTGCTGTATTATAAGCAAATGTGACCACTGGCAGTATTGTATCCCAATCCTTCTGCTCAACATCCACATACATCGACAGCATATCGGCTAATGTCTTGTTGAAGCGTTCTGTGAGACCGTTTGTCTGAGGGTGGTATGCAGTTGTCATCCTGTGGACAACGTCGCATCTTGACATGACCTCTGATACTAGTCTTGACTGGAATACCTTTCCACGATCGGATATCATCACACGTGGTGCTCCATGCTTCAAAATAATGTCTTCTACTAGAAATTTTGCAACCTCTGGAGCTTCTGCAGTCGGCACAGGTTTGGTGACAGCGTAGCGCGTGAGGTAGTCGGTGCAGACTATTATCCATCGGTTACCGGCTGTCGACTTCGGGAACCTCCCTAAAAGGTCGATCCCAATTCGGTGGAATGGAACTGCTGCAGGTGGAATTGGTACTAGATGACCTGGAGGTAATTGCGGCACATGTTTCCGTCGCTGGCACTCTTTACAGTGACTCACATAATGCTTGACAGATCGGTAGAGACCCTTCCAGTAATACCTGCGTCGGATTCGGTCCAGGGTCTTCACAAATCCCAGATGACCGGATATTGGAGCGTCGTGGAAATACTTGAGAATAGCTGGCTGGAGATGAGCTGGAACGACCAGAAGCCACTTGGGGCCTAGTGGATCGTAGTTGTTCTTATACAATGTCCCATCTATCAATTGAAACTCTCCTTTGGCCGGTTCTCCTTTCTCCAAGGCGTCTATGGTTCTTAATAACTCTGAATCTTCCCTCTGTTCAGCTGCAAACGTCACCTAATTCAGCGAGGGCTGAAATTCCATTCATGCTGTTGTGTTCTATTAAAGGATTCCTTGAAAGGCTGTCGGCATCCTTGTGTTTGCGTCCGTTTTTGAATACCACCGTGACGTCGTACTCTTGAAGTCTAAGTGCCCATCTTGCTAGTCGACCTGATGGATCCTTCAAGCTGGTTAGCCAACATAAAGAATGGTGGTCTGTCACGACGGTGAAAGGTTTGCCGAATAAATACGGACGAAACTTGTTGATAGCCCAGACAACTGCGAGGCATTCTTTCTCGGTTGTAGAGTAGTTTATCTCGGGCTTAGAGAGTACTCTTGATGCATAGGCTATCACCTTCTCAGCACCTTCCTGAATTTGCACAAGCACTGCACCGATCCCATAACCGCTGGCGTCAGTGTGAAGTTCAGTTTCTGCATTCTCGTCGTATAAGGCTAGAACTGGTGCGGAAGTTAGAGCCTCCTTAAGTGCCTGGAAAGATCTTTCTTTAGTTTCATCCCAGTAAAACTTGGCGTCTCCTGCAAAAGTTCTTGCAGTGGACGTGCCATGTTACAGAATCCTTTTATGAAACGCCGGAAGTATGAGCACAGCCCAAGAAAGCTTCTCACATCACGAATGTGCTGAGGAGTTGGAAATTCCATGACTGCCCTTACTTTATCTGGATCAGCGCGGACGCCATCTCCGTTGACCAGGTGCCCCAGGATTTTTATCTCTTTGGCGACGAAGAGGCACTTCTTCGGATTGAGGCGGAGTCCTGCAGTCTGAACACACTTCAGCACCGTTGACAGGCGACTCAGATGTTCTTCAAATGTTTTCGAGAAAACAACAATGTCATCTAAATAACAAAGACACGTCGTCCACTTAAGGTGTCGAAGTAAGTTGTCCATCATGCGTTCGAATGTGGCCGGAGCGTTGCATAATCCGAATGGCATTACTTTGAATTCATAGAGGCCATCAGGTGTAATAAAAGCCGTCTTTTCTCTGTCAGCTTCGTCAACCTCGATTTGCCAGTAGCCTGTCTGCATGTCCATGGTTGAGAAGTATGTAGCTCCTTTCAAGCAGTCTAAGGCGTCGTCGATGCGCGGCAGTGGGTAGACATCTTTCTTTGTGATTTTGTTCAGCCGCCGATAGTCGACACAGAATCGCCACGTACCATCCTTCTTCTTTACGAGGACCACCGGAGATGACCAAGGACTCTCCGAAGGTTGAATAATGTCATTATGCAACATCTTCTCCACTTCCTCTCGAATTATTCGCCTTTCGACTGGTGACAATCGGTACGAGCGCTGGCTAATGGGCGGATGATCCCCAGTATTGATACGATGCTTTATCGTGGGCCGTTTCGTCTGACCTTTTTTTTGCTGGGGTGTGAATACACCAGAGAATTGGCGTAGTATAGCTAACACCCGGTGGTGTTGTTCCTTGGTCAGGCCGGACCCTATTGGCAGTTTCCATAGTTGTTTCCTCCAGCGTGTTGTCGGTACTAGTAACAGAGCATGGATCTTCGTTAATGACGTTGAGCTCGCCCTCCTGGACTGGTTCAGCTGTCCCTATGCACATTCCCTTGGGGATAATTTGTGACTGCTCGTGACAGTTGGTGATCCAAATGTCTCCTCGACCACCGATAATGCTTATGATAGCCGCTGGTATGTAGATTTCTTTCGTGAGCCTAATAACTTTCTACTATCGACAAGCACTTCAAGGTTGCGGTCGTCCGTGTTGTTTGACTGGGACTCTTCTCATTGCGAACGGCGGGATTGTCACGTTGTCAACGGCGAATAACTTCCCAGAAGATTCTGTGTTACGTGTACCCGTCGCAACGACTTCTTCAATTTGCAGCTCAGATGTTCCACAGTCAATGACAGCTTGGGATGCCTTAAGGAAGTCCCATCCAAGGATGACATTATGACTACATTCTGTTAAAATGACAAATTCAACTGGCTGGGTCCTGTTGTTGATGGTTATTCTCGCGACACAAGCTCCAGCTGGCTGGACGTACTTTCCATTTGCGACCTTTAGCACAGTTGCCCCCGTATCACGGAACATTGTCTTCTTTAGTGTGCGACGATAATTGTCCGACAATACGGAGAAAGAAGCTCCTGAATCAACCAGCGCCGGACAGGTTGGCCGTCGATTATAACGTTGATGAGATTTCCCGACATCTTAGTGACTGTCATCCATGGAGGATTTTCATCTGCGGCGGCCTCACCTCCGTAGATGGTCGCCCTTGCTTAGTTTCCTGCGTGCGGCGGCTAGGGGAGCGGCTGGTAGCTCTGTCCGGCGACGATGAACGGCAGCGGCGCGTCGGGGATCGACCTCGTCTAGGGTACGGCGATGGGCTTCTTCCCGTAGGTCGACCGAACTCGTCAGCGGGTGGCTGCCTGGGGTAGAACTGTTCTGATGGCGGACGTCTTGCGGCAAAATAATCGTCAAATACTCGTCTTCTCTCTCTGCAGTATCGTACGACATGTCCAGGGCGCCCACAGTGGAAACATACTGGCGCGTTGTCTTCTGTCCTCCAGACGTCCGTTCGTCTGCGGGACGTCATAGGTGCCGGAGGATTTGGTTGTGGCCGTGTCGGCCGGTTCCTAGGCTGCCGTTTGGCAGCTGCAGCATACGTCATATCAGGGCGAGGCCATTCTTCACGTCGAGTGCGATTGGCTCGGCAGACAGGAGCTATTGTCTGAAATACCTCTTTTTCCGCCGCGTCGGCTCCTTCATGACCCACTGGGCTTACATTCATGGCCATGATCTGATGCTCACTCGGTTCAAGAGTCCCAGCTGCCATGAACTGTTGTAATTCTTCTCTCACAATTTGTCGTATGAGAGACGCAAAGTCGTGCTGGTCTTCCACAACTGCCATAGGGACTACGTTGGGAAGTCTGTCATACTTCTTTCGCCCAACCCTCCTTTGTTGCATCTCCTCAATCCGCTGGCACCACTTGATGAACTCTTCCGTCGTAGCGACGTCTTTTATCAGAAGAGCTTGGTACATGTCTTCTGCAATACCTTTCATTAGGTGCGTGATTTTGTCGGCTTCAGTCATATTCGGGTTGACTACGTTGCATAGGGCCAAAACATCCTGTATGTAAGATTGCGTCGGCTCCCCATGTTGTTGGGCCCGGTTCTTCAGTTGTTCTTCCGCCGAGCGGATTTGTCGCTGGTGGTCCCCAAACGTTTTCTTAAGTTCCGTCTGGAACATTTCCCAGTTATTCAGTTTATCTTCGTTGTTCTCGAACCACTGCTGGGCGGTTCCGTCCAGATAGAAATAAACATTTGCCAAGCACATGGTATGATCCCACCTGTTGTACTTGGCGACTCGGTCGAACCCTTTTAGCCATTTGTTAGGGTCCTGTCCAGCGTCTCCAGAGAACACCGATGGGTGTCGAATGTGCAGCTGGCTTGCCGCCATGGGTTTCCTAATGGACGCGGACTTTCGGAAGGACGTACTGAGTATATCCTTTGTAGTCCGGTTCCAGTCCGTGTAGGCGGCGACTTTTACGTTGCCTAATCGGAGCCACGATGATGCAGCTGTTGCACAGGGTACCCGGCGCCTCCACCAAACTATGTCGCGTTGCAACCGGGGCAGGTGTGAATTCGAAGGTTACTTGTCAATGAACACAGCACTTAAACTGAGAACAGGTTTATGAGAACTCAAACATACACGCAGCACTGACTGACTCTTGGGCAGAATGCTCTTCTATTTATACACAGATAGAACGTACTAGAGATTACAAGAGTAGTTAACAAATGAAATGTGTAGAAGTTACAAGTGACCTTAGGAAACATGTAGAATCTTCTGGAAATAATAAACAGAATTAAATAATTTTTGTCAGTGGGCGGGATTGAACCGGCGACCTTCGGTACCGCAATTCGTGACGCTACCCACTGCGCCATGCTGGCAGACGGTACACTGGCGTTCATGCGGCAATAACACACGAGAGCATCTCACAGAAAATGATCACAGACCAACAGATACACACACATAACTAAAATCTTACGGTTAATAGCTACAGCCATGACACACCCACCCTGCAAAAAGCTACCACATACAGATAACAATAAACAATGTTGAACAGGGTTCAAAATGATTACATAAAATCTGACAAACCAACCATAATTGAAAATAATAATCACAAGCTATTCCTAATAGATGTGAAAATATAACGAATACAATTACAATAGTATACCAAACAAACAAAATTACCTATCGTTCTAAATACATAAACACAAACGCAAACATGTACTGTACATACATTGAGACAGGTTACTAAAACATGTTTTGTCACACTTTCAAAACTAGCCCTATCGATAAACCGATCATATTAGAACAA